>OY755177.1:10426315-10915449 GCA_963576735.1 Bedellia somnulentella | reverse complement strand
GATCCCCGCCTGTGTCGAAATTTTTCTTTCCTTTATTTATACTTTATTTATTAGATTATTATATTTTGTAGTCCTTTAATGTGTGTCATTTACTTCGAATAACTTAAAGCTGATGCGTAAATAATTAAAATATTCAGAATATTTGCCACGTGGGAGTGTTAGAGATACGTTTACAAATAGTTAAGTTATTTTATCCATATCAAATAAATTTATCAGTACACTGGTTATAGAATAGAAAATTTAAGTAAACTAATATTTTATAAAAAAACCTTACTGTGTGTGCCTCAACACGATTTTGACCGCTTTTTATTATTTTTGATTAACTTTGTTGTGTTGGCTTAGAATAGTCATATCCCATGTCTTCTCATGGGTTTTCGTAAGAGGCGACTAAGGTATTGGGGCTTTTTAAGCGATTTTTGGGCGATGCGGTTGGAGGCCCATCACCAAAAATATTTATTTGACAATCTTTTCCCCACTGAACTTCAAAAAATGGCTGAAGTATTTTCGGATTCTAAAGCTCTGAATATCGCTTTTAGGGACTTATAGCCGTGAATATACGTATTTATGTATGATTAACTATCTGTCTGTTTCGGTTATATTTTTTTTTTGTTGGGATTTTACTCTACTTGATTTCTATGTCTTCGTATACATGTACTTTTATATTTTTTAGCAGCTAAAAGGTAGGAATTTATATATGTTAGCGAATAAATATACACGCAATCCATTAGGCATAAACTTTACACCGGTTTTCAGTGGAATCGGAATCAGAAACTCAGTTCATACAGACAAAGATATTCACTGCTTTGTCACCATGAAGCATAACTTTAGTTGGAACGAGTTTCATCATCGATACCTGGACTGATTCAATATCAAATAACTTTTACTTGGAATTAATATATTACGGACATTATACTGGAGTTCTACTGGAATTATATTTTAATCGTATTTAAAAATATTATTGGTAGTTATTTTAAGGTCATGCACTATTATCGTTAGTTGGCTATAAGAAAAGCGGCAAAACGAGATATATTTTTAATACTAATTAAGTGATAAATCTAGTTCTTATGTCAAATTTGTTCAAAACAATAACAGCATCCTTTATGCTTTTCTATCCCACGTCACTATTAAGTAATAGTTTGATTCAACTTAACACCACAATGTACAAAATTAAAAAGCATTATTGGAAATAATAATTCTCAGTATGCTTTAGTAAAATAAATGGTCTCTAATGCTGCTTGTCCACTGGAGAGGAGCGATGAGCGAGTAATATTTCTAACAACAAACGTGACTAAAATAGTTACTTTTCAACAGTGGCAGAAATTCGTCAACTAGCTTGAATATCCGCACTTAGACTTCAAAATGGACCGAGGATATGAGCGAAATGTTGTAGAAAATGATCTAAATCCATTTTTAGTCCGCGCCCATATACAATTATAGTTCACAACTCCACTCCCCTTTAACCCGTAGGTGCATTTTGCTGTCTCACTTCCTTCTGTCTCGCTCTTTTAGCTTAGCTCTGTATCGGTGGAAAGTCAATCTAATACACCGTTTGTAGCTCAATGTATACCATTAGTTTTCAGTGCAAAATAAGCATTTTTGTCTGAATCCGATTAAAGGCTAACTTTTGCATTTTTAATATGAAAGATTATATATTTACAACAAATGGATTTGAGCTGCTAAAATAATGAAATCACGTCTCTCATCTATCTGGTGACTTTAACTTTAAAAGGATATTATTACATATAAACACAAATAAATTGACTATATGCTTTAAACTATATAATAATTTCATGATTATTAAAATTAAGTTAATACTACATAAAATGATAAATGTTTTATTCATTTATTGCATAATATGTGTGGGTAGTAATTATGAACACTAAACTTTTTGTTTCCTAAAAATTTCTTTATAACTGTAGCAATTGAGTTTTTTTCGAAATGTAACTGTTTTTTTTACGCGACTGCTTTAGTGGGCAGGTCAGTTTAGCCGATTACTTCGCAAGGAGAGTTACTATGATGAGTTACGTGTGAGTATGTGTGTAGATTTTATCAACATGCTATTTTGTGGTTTGGTAAAAATATTTTTTTTAAAACTGTTAATTATTAATATGAAAGAATATAAAATGAAAATATAAAATGTAAAAAAATCATGTGTAAAGATAAAATGATGAAAAACAATATAACTTGAGCCTGTTCTCATTACGAGTGACGCTAAAACACTAAACAAAAGAATAGTATCAATATGAAGAAAAATTCAGTAAGTATGTACTGTGTAAAACAGGACACAATGAGTTGAGATAAAAAATATATCTTTACTGAATTATAAAGTATTATTATTAATATTTGTACTAAATTAAAATATATAGATCTTTCTTTTAAGTAATTATTATTATAGCGGGTTTTTTGTATTTACTATGTATGTATTTAAGTTTAATTTATTATTTTAATTATTTCAAAATTACAAAAAAAAATTTTTAATAGTTATCGTTAAATTTAGCATACTCAATTTAAAGCCTCCCATATAGATACATTTATTTTAATGTATAGTGCGTGACATTTTGCTTAAATTATTGTATGCCGCAAAAAGATGTTGAATTAAGGTATAAAAAAAAAGTTTTCTTTTGTTACAATCTTACCAAATATACGATTGAGGTCACTAATGCGCTTACCTTTGAGGTTGGGATCTCAAAATCCTGTTCTTGGCTTTACTTTTAGCATTTACGAATTGTTTATTGCTTTGGATACACGCGTTTTCTCTTTGATTTAAGAGTTTTAGCGATTTTATTTCGGATTAAATGTATTCCTTTTCTTTTATATTTGTGGAATATTGTATTTAATCCTGGTGATTCTAATCAGGATAATGGGATGAGTCTACGAAATCATTATATTGTCCCAGATTCTCGAAAAGTTTACAAATTTTGAATTAAATCGGTCAGTTCAAAGTGGGTTAAAATAGAGTTTAAAGGAGTCGGTTACATACATACATAAAGATAACCGTGTTAAACACGACGTTTTGTTCATTTTGTTTGGTTTTTACTGCTGAAATAACGGCCCTAATTCATATAAGCTTTATTGAACTAAATACCAGTAGCTGTATACGTAAATGTGTGGGAACAGCAAAGATATACTGGCCAGTACACCCTGCTGTGTACCAACTTATAATTTGTATCTATGCTTAACTCGAAAAACATTTACACTTCGCGATGTAGGAATATGAGTGAGACGCTGCTATGTGCGTTTGAGTCCGCAGTAGTGTGCGCTCTAACATGACTCCCACAAATGCATACATATAGTAACGACTAAAAACCCTTAAATGTTGTTAGTGATAGGCCTCCAATCTCCACGACACTTAGAAAGACTCAGACAACCCTAAATCTCCTCTTATGACGAATTCGGTTAGTGCTATCCTAAGCCAATACTACAAATCTATAATACAATATAATTCTTATAAAAAATGTATCGGTAAGTAAACTTTATGTTCTTTAATATAAGCAAGATTTAGTTGCAAGATAACGAGAAACTTTTCTACAAACAATATTTTGTGCCTATTGTTTAGCTTGGAAACTCATTTTAAGACCGCTGTGTAATATAAGCTTGAGTCTTCTATAGCAAATACTTTAAAATTTCTTAGTCAGATTGATACATTTATAAATTAAACACTATATACTTTTTGGGAATGATTATAATACAATCACACACTTGTGCCCGATTAAAATAATGAAACTATTAATTGAAAACCATTTGAATTTTAAACAGTCAATAGAAATCCTGCTTTCTACTACAGTTACGATCATAATGAGTTGAATTTATAAAAAAGTTGTACATACATATTTACGCCGTTAGTTCTCATTGGGGTAGGCAGAGACTATCGATCGCCACATCATATTTTGGATGCCTGCCTTTTTGAGCTAACTCTCTATTTGGTTCAAATGTGTCCTCCGAGGTCGTTCGCTACTAACATTATCTTCCACATTGGCTTGGCTCTATAGAACTTTTTTACCAATTTACTATCATCCAGCCTCTCTTAAAAAAGTTTTGAAAATAATAATAGTACAAATCCTAAAATCGCAACCCGTTCTAACCCGTGTCTAAAGCAATGCTTAGACTGTACTATTGTTTATAAAGACACATCTTCACAAAGGTAACTCAGGTGTTTCTTTGTGTTCTTATGCAATTGTAGGTTTTGAAGAATATAAGTCTGAGCTCGTTTGTGAAGACGAGTGGAGCTCAACACCGGCTGTGGTGCATCATATGGACGTATGTTAAGTGGGACTCGGCGCGCTTGGAAAATATACGAATTAGATATTTTTGACTATGTGAAAAGATCTCTCAGCCATTTGTTCAGGTGCTCCTATTATTTCAGCTCAGTGGAAAATGGTGCGAAGTTTAAAAATGAGGTGTAACGATTATTTTATCTGTAGTATGATAAAATGAACGATAGAAAATTTATTGTGTATATTAAAAGATTTTTGGAAAGACGTTGATTATAATTGTGTTTAAGCACCAAACACTTTTCAATATTTATACAAATAATATATAAAAATACAGTACAAATTTTAATTTAGATTCAGTCTGAAATTGGGACAACCAACAAAGTCATGTTTGATTGGGTATTGAGATTTTTTATTATCACTGTTCAATACCGCCACCAAAATATTAAAAACATCTTTCAGGATACAATTTTTTTTATCACAGAACTCGATCAAATAGCTAATTATTTCTCGTAAATTTACGTGCCAGTATTTGAATGTCGCAAAATATGAAATAGTGCAATTCTATACCAATACTGAAAGAGATTAAAATTGCAGCTCACTAAGAAATAGTAAAATGTTTTTTAACACAAACATAAGGAAAGGAAGACTTAATAAAAATTTCTGAGGCGTATGGAAAATGCAATTTGCATTTTATGTGTAAGCGCTACTCTTTCAAAGGCCAGTTGATGGACTTGAGAAAAATGTACAAAAGACTAGTCCATCAAGGGTATAATTTTCCTTATCCTGTTTAAAATTGTATTTAAAAATACTACATATTCTTTAAAGTAGATACTTTTACGATTAAATTTAAATTTTACTAGGCACACAAGTGTCATTGTCCTACAAATTTCTATATTATCGCTATTTCCCATGTTACAGATATTAAATATTAAAGAAGATGCATAGTGCTATAATATTGCAGCCTTAAATTTAACTTTATATTAACTAGCCGGAAATTTTAATAAGAGATGGCAAAATATTTGGCTTTGACTTTTACTTTTGATATGTTATCTAAGCGACAACCACCAATAACAAAACATACCTTAAAACTAGATACGGAAAGAGATAGGGTTTTTTTTCTATTCAATTCTCGCCAAACTAAACTTACTTCAACATAGTTTTATGCCGCCCCGTATTTTCCCGTGAGTTAGGTATAGATAGCAATAATTAAAACAACTATTGATTTTCGGATATTTTAATCGCGTGTTATTACATTGTTTTTAATACCCGACGTTTCGAAAACTTTTCAGTTATCATGGTCACGGGAAGACTAAAATATCCGAAAATCAATAGTTGTTTTTAATTACAATGTGCAATCGTGAAAATCTTAGAAAATACTATAGATAGCAATAGTTTTGCGCACCGTATGACAGTGCATTCAGGTAATATGAATCAGAGCAAATGATAAAATATTACTCAACGTTTCGTCGCGGTGTTGATCAATAAACCATAGAAATGAATTAAAAAAAACACATATCTTTTGAACTGACTTAGAATTTTTACTCTCGTCTCTAACTTTTTGCATAGGAGGCGGTCGGTACCTTTTCCATTGAGCTGGCATAGTTTTTGTAAGTTAATTACTGAGTTAATAACGATTATAATATAAATCATGTAAATGAGTTTACTATTATACAGATAATAACAACATACATATACTTACGGCTATAAATCCCTAGAAGGGGTAGCCAGAGCTAAGGAACTTGAAGTTCCTCAGCCACTTTTAGAAGTTGCGTCGGGAAAAGATAGTGAAATAAAGGTTGTTGGTTATGGGTCTCCAACCACATCGCCCAAAAATCCCTTAAAAGCCCCAATACCGTTAGTCGCCTCTTACGTACACCCACCGGAAGAAATGGGGTAGTGTTATTCTAAGCCGACACTACACAGCAATAAATAACAATATTTATCTTAACATAGGAAAGTAAACAATACATCTCAAAAAGTACCCCGAACAATATTAAAGGTCTCCAAACAAAATCACCTTAAAAAAAGATTAGTGCAAATTACATAAACACCAAAATTGTTTTTGATAATGTAAGATGTTAAGTAGAGGAAGTTATGAAATTGATCACCATTGTGACTTGGATAAGATCGAGCATCGAAACCAGATCCTTGGGGAGCGAGTTCGGTAACACTCATTACACACTCGTGTCATCAGACCCCTAAGATGGATAGTGGATTAGGGACCAATATTATTTCATTAAGCTACAACTTACATATGTGTGGGGCTGAGTTATTTGGATTTTTGTAGGCACAGTTTTTTTTGTTTATTGTTCAAGTTATTGTTCCTGCCGTTTATCCTCGAAGAGATGACAGAACTACGTGTTTTTTCTATTGTAGCTTTTATTCTGCATACTTTAACCAACTTTCTTTTTGACCCATATACATTTTAACTTTTCTTTAAACACCATGTACTCGTACATGAAAAGCGCCGTAAAAACTGAAAAGGAATAAATATCATTCATTCGTTTAACCGTATACTAAGTATTTATACTAAGTTATATGTACTAAGTTTTTTTTGGAATTAAATTAAGCTTTGGTCGAGTGATTTCTTTCGGTTTAAAGATCTTTAGTTTGGCGGATTAATTACATACATAATACTTACAGTAATAATACATACATACATACATATATTCACGACTATAAATCCCTAGATGGGGTAGCCAAAGCTCAGGAATTAGAAATTCATCAGCCACTTTTGGAAAGTTAAGTGGGGAAAAGATGGTAGAATAAAGTTTGTTAGTGATGGGTCTCCAACCTCATCGCCTAAAAATCCCTTAAATCCCCAATACCGTTCACCGGAAAAATGGGGTGGTGCTATTCTAAGCCGACACTACGTAGCAGTCGTTTATAATATTGTCATAAAATTTCAACAGGAAGGTTGATTATATTTTTACGTTTTGGTTCTTTTAGTAGTTGAATTTTAAGAATAAAAGTTTTTATTTCATTATTTGTGGCTATAATTCCAGGTCCAGGTAGTCATAACATAACCCGAAATTCCGATAGCTAATATTTATAATAAAACATACTGTTTCATGCTGTCATTACAATCAGTATATTCGGTAATTGCAGAATCATAAATTAATTCAGCCCTCTTTCATATTTTAATGAACAAAAACATTTAAGAAATACCGACGAGATTTTTAATAAAACTAGATAGATAACTAACTAACTATAAATAGCATTAAAATTTTCCAGTAATTTTGGGTTGTTTTATTATATTAATACATTAATACATGTAGTCACGGCTATAAATCCCTAGCTAGAATGAGAAATTACTCAGCCACTTTCGTAAGTTGACTGCGGAAAAGATTATAAAATAAAGAGATGTTGGTGATGGGTCTCCAACCACATCGCCCAAAAACACTTTAAAATCCCTAATACCCTTAGTTGGCTTTTACGAACACTCACGGGAGAAATGGGGCAGAGTTATTCTAAACCGACACTACACAACGATGTATTAATATTTTTTACTCAATAACGTATAGGCATAGGGAAGGGTCCTAACTATTATGTGTCGGCTCAGATTTACAGTATTCCACTTGTTCCAGCTGAGTAAGTAAAGGAATAAGTATACAAGTATCTCAATTATCATTAAACTCCGTGAGGTGTATCCGAAATAGATTTATTTTTTAAGAACAAATAGTTTTAATGGCTGTAAAACTTGAAATGCGGTAGAAAATGCAAGATGCTTGCCTGTTTTAGCTCGACCAAGCTCAAAACACCAGTCGTATTTTATGTCTCGCGCGGAAAGAGAGCAGATGATACATTCTAACATAGATCGGCATGGGGCTGTTCAATCGAGAATAATAGTATTCAATCATATTTATTGCATCTAAGTTGCTTATTATTTGCTGTGTAGTGTCGGCTTAGAATAGCACTACCCCATTTCTTCCGATGGGTGTACGTAAGAGGCGACTAACGGTTTTGGGGCTTTTGAAGGATTTTTGGGCGATGCGGTTGGAGACCCATCACCAACAACCTTTATTTCACCATCTTTTCCCCACACAACTTCCAAAAGGGGCTGAGGAATTTCTGATTCCTTAGCTCTGGCTACCCCTTCTAGGAATTTATAGCCGTGAGTATATGTATGCATGTATATGTATGTTGCTTATTATATCAATGGATATTACTAAAATATGGGAAAACTCAACTCAATTCAATTTATTGCGAAGAGCACCAAATATAAATCTGAAACAGAACTGATAAGAAACCAAATAAAAATCAACAGAGAAAATCGGTTATATCCATTTTGTTGCAAATAATATTACTTTTCAAATATCACTAAACCAACAACTCGGTTTGTTGAAAAAATAAAAGCAAATAAGCAGCCAAAAGAATACACCGTACATTAGGGTAAATGTAAGACGGTCATAAATTACATAAATAATGAATCTAAACAAAAATCCTCGTACAGCCATTGTAAGCACTAAGCAGTGTATAATCTTCTTCGGCTTTGTAAATTGAGTTGGTTTGGCTCAAGCCCAACATTGCTTACATCGAGTCCGAAAGCCAAAAGGTGCACAGAATTATGCAAATTAAGGTACTCTTTTGTTCTGTACTGAAACTCTATTTACATTTTATTTACTTTCAACAATACCACCGTGTAATGGCTGTGTTAAAGAGTGGCTTTTTGTCTGCGAAACGTTTGAATATTAGTGTTTGTCTGAAGGAAACGAAGAGTGTATTCTGCAATAGGGTATAAAATGGTGTTTTGCTTCGATATGTTTTTAAGTTGGTCGGGTAAATGTGCGAGTATTTTCTGAGCGCTTTAGATGTTGAATGCAACCACTGGGGTCGTAAATAGCGGGAGATGTACGAGGCACGGTTCGTCCGCAACCATATGGTGATGTTTGGTCGTGTATATGAATATCTTCAAGTCAGTGTTCGGTTTCCTAACTGCTGCTATCCTCGCTGCATATCTGCATAATGTCAATAAAACTGTTGAATACTGCTTGCATGGTTTTATTTATGTATAAAACTTTATGTTGAATATATTATTTTTCTTCTAAAACTAAATCTATCGATGTTCGTGTTTATAGCCATTTGGTTAGTTATGAGAAGTTTATACGCGCCCTAAAACCTAGAATAAGGAACGGTTTTTTTCGAGATCATTATTTTTTTGCTTGTTTTGTAAACTGAACATTGTCAGAGGTTAAAACTTGAGTATTATTTTTTTCGACGCAAATTGGTAAATAAAATACTATCTTTTGTTTTTGACAAATGAGTATAAAGAAACATTTTAATCCAAAAAGATTAGTACTTTCCCTTATCCCAAGAGGGTTTTAATAAAAAATATATTGTCTATCGTGAAATGTTGTGTTTGGTATTACAGCACTTATATTAATTAAATGAGAAAGTAATGCCCACTTCTTAACCTAAATGAAGTAAGAACCAAAACATGAATTTGACTATAGAGTAGGGCAGTGGCATTACACATTTAAAAAAATAATACAGCGTGTACCGTAAATTATGAAAACGGCATCCTTGTTGATGAAAAATTTAGCGAAACCGAACAATAATAACACTCTTTATACACAGCTAGTAATTAAATTGGAAAAGATTCGGCCTTCGGCTGAGGCTAATATTTCAATAGATAACGATTTTCCGTGTTATTCTGATATCCTTCATTGCAATTCTAATTAAAGTAGGCTAAAATAATATTACTAAAGTTTGAACGAAAAGAGCTATTTTGAAAAAAAAACAATGTCCAATCTTTCAGGTTGATTGTGTTTCAGATATACCAAGAATGTACTTAAAGTTAAAAACTATGTAGGTATATCATCTTCAATTCAAAATTACAAATTTTGTTTGTTTGTTTTAATAAAAAAACCGCTTCTTACTATGTGCATTTGAATACATATAGTTGCGGAGCATTGATCAAAATACTATTTATATATTATTTTACTGACTGTTTTATCTATCTCATCTTTGAAATAAGATTGAAATTGAATTGAAAAAAAAAGATTGAACCGTCTTGACGGGCTATTCACTTAAATAATGTAGTAAGAAGTTACATAGGCAATTTTTATGAATACTCGTAATACCCATGTGAAGCCGGGTCGATCCACTAGTCACATATAATATCGATGAACCGTTGAAAATGCCACAAAATTGTATTCAAACCAGCTAAAGATCTATTGGTTTATACTTTAGGTTCTTCTTCCTAAATATATTTTTTTTTGAAGCTTTGTACAATAAAAAGTTAATTATTTCCAAAATGTGTCAAAAGGAAAAAAAAATTACATGAAACAACAGCTTAAAAATAATTTCAACCATACAATTTTAAACAAAAAAGTGATCAAGGTCCAACAAAGGCTAACAACAAGTAAAGTATAAATTGTAATTCCACCTCATTGGCTACACGACGCTCGACTTGTTAAAAGAACAAGATGTAGTATTCTCGTAGCCTAGTCAAGTGACGGCTTTCGTTCGCTTTATGTGCACTTTATGTTGGTAGCAAGACTTCTTTTATCCAGTGCGGCTTAGTGCGCATCTTAATTTGAGCTGCAAGTGGAAATATCCGGGCATAAAAACTGTTCGCCCGTCGGAAACGTGAAACTTTATAGGAATTATTATTCTTGCTTTAAACTCTAGTGTTCCTCCGCTTTATGTATTTGATTTAAGTTTTTGAACAAGGTTTGCGGGTTGGTTAAAGATGCTGTGGGTTGGCGCAGAAAACAAAGGTGAGTTTTGAGAGGAAACTTGCTTTTTGAACTTAATTAAAGAATACATGCTATTCATATAGTAAAAACAAAAATTTTCATTCTCATGTAAATGCAAGTCGAAAGAAAATTGCGTGTTTTTATTTGGTCAAAGCAACAGACAAGAATAATAAAAGGCATTGCACTCTACTTATCCGGCTATGAATGTGCAAGGTCGTTGAAAGTTTCAACTTGAAACCATATCATTGAGTTAACGTTAGGTAAAATCACATAGCATATATGTTAAAAAGATAGTAAAAGAAATGTTGAAATGGTTTGGGCACTTATAGAAGATGGATCATAGTAAATTGGTGAAAGAGATCTCTAAAGCCAATGCGGAAGGTGGTGTTAGTGGAGGACGACCTCGGAGGACTCATTCGGACCAAATAGAAAATGTGCTCAAAAAGGCAGATGCCCAAAGTATGAAGAATAATAGAGCATGTTTAAAAATATTGATTGATGTGAACGAAGCTAGACAGGTTTGTCAGGATCGTACAAAGTGGCGATCGGTAGTCTCTGCCTATCATTTTCTTTTCTTTTTATTCTGAAATAAATATTCCGCAATTCTTTTTATTTTGAAATAAATATTTTTTATCTTTTTGTCTTTATCTTTTACCCCAATGCTCACTAACGGCGTGACCACATGTATATGTATATTTGTACATAGCATAAAAGTATGCTATCAAGGCAAAAAAGGCTTTTTTTACAGCAAATGCCTTGTCTTGTAAGAATAACTGTGATCCCGTCCATCCCATTAATGTACATATAAAAGCTTAGGTGGGTAGGTAATAATAAATAACAATAGAACACAAAAAATACATTAAACATACTAAATATATTTTTTTTCTGTGTTAAATTTCAAGCTTCTTATTTTTATTCCATGCGGGGCTGATCCAAATTGGAGTGTCAGCGTCTCAATTTTGCAACATCTCAAAGGGAGGATAGTAGTAGGAAAATTTAGTGGCTGTTTTAGCTTATATTACTATAAAATATTCAGGAGGCAACGTGCATAAGATATGGCAAGGATAAAACGTATTGCTTGCTTAGTTTTGATAGAATATATTGTCTTTGAAAGGGGTCAGCCCCCAGTCATACCTGACTGGAACATATCCCTAAATTACTAACATCATTTTCATGTTAATAATATATTTTGTGCTACTAAAAATATAAAATAGAAATAAATTCCAGGAAGTGAAATCGGATGTGAAGAAGGTTTCTGTGGTTGAAGTTTTCTTGCAAATAAGTGAAGAAAAGTGGTCTACAAAACTAAACTATGATTATTTAGCATCAATTGTTATCATCACCTCGTGTATTTTCGATATGTTAATACCCTATGCGGACGGATATACCAGCAGATTTTCAAAGAAATCATCATGGTAAACATTTTTATAAATACTTGAATGGATCCTATGTCAGCTCTGATTTAATTTTTTAATAAATATATTTTATATTAATTAATTTGAAAATATTCTGTTATATGACACCATATAAAAAAGTTCTCAAAGTAGCAATCCTTGTATAAAGTTTGCCTTGAAACAAAAAAGCTATTCAAAATTGAACGGAACAAAAACATAAAGAAATATTAGGTATGTTTTGGTTACTTCACAATAACTTAAACATTCTGTGAAATATTAATTGGAAGTTAAGTGCCGTCAGAATAATTTGCACCATTTTTCCTTAAAAATCCGTGAAATTTTTACCTTTGTTCTGCGGAGCATCAGCCCGTCGTCAACTGGAGCTAAACAAATTTTCTGTAATAGACTTTTACAAGACTCGCCTTAAGGATTTCGTTGATGTACGAGCTTTTTCTTTTAACGGTTCTTTGCTGTGGCTTCGAGATTAGGATTTAAATAAAATATTTACGAAATACTTTTCCAAGTGACAATTACTTTTGTGGTTTTAAAATGTGTGAAAAATTAGGTTAGGCTAGGTAGTCTCGAGGTAATTTCAAAAACTACGTGAATGATGTTTGAGGCATGTTGTTTTTCATTAAACCTGTTAATTATATTAGAATATAAATAATATGTATTAATCAAGCTGTGAAGTGTTGGTTTAGAATAGTCTTAACCCATTGTTTTCTGCGAACCGACATAAGGTTTGGTTACTTTCTAAGTAATTGTTGGGTGAATTTGCTGGAATTCCATCACTTACCATCATTTTTCCTAGTACCTTTTAACCACTCAATTTCCAAAAGTAGATGAGGGATTTCTACTATGAAGGTCTGTGTACTTTATTTTGGGATTTATAGCCGTGAGTGTATGTATGAGTATCTATATGCGTTTTTTTTATACCAGCTTGATATCGTTTCATAAATAATGTTTGAGCCTTCTTATGATAGCACTAGCAGATATATGTCTAGCAGTAGCGAATCAATGTTTTCTTCTCTTTCTTTATGTATGCTAACAATTTTTGCTTACAGTTAATACTGTTACGTACCGGGTTCTTAATTTGATAAATACCAGTCACACTTTCGTGCAATAAGGTGTAATTATATTTATTGACCAAAAACGCACTTTACACAACACAACAAACACTATCGATAATTAACTATCGATACTCGCACTAATTAACAACACTAATTTACTCCGTTATAGTAACACTGTCCACACCGTTAAGCTTATTTCCGTAATCCGTATATCACTGCACTGTCGTATTTAATTTCTTCGCTCTAGTATTTCGCTTGTTCTCGCTTTAGTTCTTCGCACTCGAATAACTCCGTAGCACGCGTCGCTCTTTATATATGCCAAATCTCAAATACGCGAATATTACAGAAAGTTCTAGTACCACATTCTCGAAAAGTCGATATTCGAGAAACATCTAGTAATTCCTTTACTTATTAGAATACTAGTAACGCCATCTGTTATCTAGTAGTGGCAAATCCTATCTGCTACTTGCGAACAGATGTCGTAACATTACCCCCTCCTTACATTAATACTCGTCCCGAGTATTATTGCTTCCATGGTACTTCGCAAGTCGATCGATGTGAACTATTTTCCAAGCCCCTCTAGGTTGGCGTTGAATTCTGTACGTTACATCGTTTATTCTAGTGACCACCTTGTACGGTCCTTCCCACCTATTTTGTAACTTAGGGGACTTCCCTTTCTGGCGAGTTGGATTGTGTAACCAGACGAGCATACCCTCTTCGAAACGCGGCGTGTTAGCTTTACGGTCATATCTGGTTTTCATCTTTTCACTAGCATGTAAACCATTTTCACGCACTAGGGAATGTACATCTTGCATTCTTTCCCTCAAATCGCTTACATATTCAGTTACACTCTGCGGCTCATCTGGTGACCCTCCTGTCAACAAATCTACAGGCAATCGTAGCTCTCTTCCGAAATTGACGAAAGCAGGTGTTTCCTTCGTGCTTTCGTGAACAGCTGACCGGTAAGACAGTAAAAATAATGGAATGTGTTTGTCCCAGTCCTTCTGATGTTTTTCAACCATCTTCGCCAACTGTCTCTCCAGTGTTTGGTTGAACCTCTCCACCATTCCATCTGACTGAGGATGATATGGCGTCGTCCTGGTTTTATGCATTCCAAGCAGTTTGCACACCTCTTGAAATACTTGTGACTCAAAATTTCTTCCCTGGTCAGAGTGTATCTCCAGGGGCACGCCAAATCGACAGATCACTTCCTCAACCAGTTTTGTAGCCACAGTTATTGCTTCTTGATTGGGTATGGCAAACACTTCAGGCCACTTAGTGAAGTAATCCATCACCACCATGAAATATTTATTTCCGGACTCTGATTGTGGAAACGGTCCAGCCACATCAACGGCAATCCTCTCCCAGGGAGCTCCCACATTGTACAACCGTAATCCCCCTCTACTCCGGGTCTGCGGACCTTTCACCGCGGCACACGTTGTACATTTCCGGCACCAGTCCTGTACGTCGTCCCTACAATGAAGCCAGTAAAACTTCGCACGAACCTTCTGCAACGTACGATTTACCCCAAGATGCCCGCCCGAAACACCGTCATGTGTTTCCCGCAGTACATCTTTAACCTTGGCTCTGGGCACGACCAATTGTAGGTGCTCTTCTTTACCGTTGGGTTTCTCCCACCTCCGGTACAGTAGACCATTGATCAGAACCAGGCTGTTCCATTGCGCCCAGTAAGCTTTCGTACTCACTCCTGTGGACGCTACTTCACTCCAAGCCGGTTGATCGTGTTTTTCCTTCTTCCATTTCATGATGGGTCTGAGGTTCTCATCTTCTTCTTGGGCCTTCTGCATAGCTTCTGTTTCCCATCCATCCAATGGACAAATTCGAGTCACTTTCACGACCTCCTCCTTCGACTCTTGCTTCCTACAATGTTTACAGTCTTCCGGACACGGTCTACGTGAAAGCGCGTCTGCATTGCCATGAGATTTACCACTACGGTGCTCGATAGAAAAGTCATACTCTTGTAGCTGTTCGATCCATCGAGCTACCTGTCCTTCCGGGTTTTTGAACTGGAGAAGCCATTTCAGTGCAGCATGATCAGTTCGAAGCTTGAACGGTCTCCCAATCAAATACTTGTAAAAATGCTGTAAGGTCTTCACTACAGCTAGAAGTTCCTTTCTCGTGACGCAGTAGTTTCTTTCCGCTTTAGATAGAGACTTGCTGAAATATCCGATCACAACTTCCTTGTCACCTTGGATCTGTGATAACACTCCACCAATAGCCATATTACTAGCATCGCTGTCAACGATGTACTGTCCCTCTGGCTGTGGATATCCAAGGATAGGTGTCTCGCAAAGCCTCTTCTTCAGCTCATTGAAAGATAACTCGCATTCATCATCCCAAGAGAAGGTTTTCTTATCTTCAGTCAACCGATGCAATGGTTTGGCGATCTCAGAAAACCCTTTTACAAAACGTCGATAGTACGAGCAAAGGCCGAGAAAAGCTCGCACGTCTGTTTTGTCCTTTGGCGTCGGCCATTTCTGCACAGCTTCCACCTTTTCCGGATCCGTCTGAATTCCTTCTCGGCTGATTACGTGTCCTAAATAGTTCACTGAAGTTCTAAACAGCCGGCACTTCTTCGGATTCAGTTTCAGGTTTGCTCCACGAATTTTCTGAAAGACTTGTTCCAGGTTCTTGAGATGGTCTTGGAAGCTTTTGCCTATTATGACCACGTCGTCGAGGTACACCAGGCAAGCCTCGCCAACCAATCCCGCCAACGCACACTCCATAAGCCTTTCAAAAGTAGCTGGCGCGTTGCAGAGACCGAAAGGCATGACGTTAAACTGCCACAAACCCTTTCCAGTTGAAAACGCAGTCTTCTCTTTATCAGTCGGATGTATTTCCACCTGCCAGTAGCCTGACTTGCAGTCCAGGGTTGAAAACCACTTCATGCCACTCAAAGTATCCAGAGTGTCATCTATTCTTGGCAAAGGATAGCTGTCCTTCTTTGTCACGTTGTTCAGTTGCCTGTAGTCAACACAAAACCGTGTGCTTCCATCTTTCTTCTTAACAAGAACCACTGGAGAACACCACGGACTGGAGGACGGACTAATGACCTTCTTCTTTTTCATGTCTTCGAGCAATTCTTCAACTTCTTTCTCCTTAGCGATTGGGATTCTCCTTGCTCTCTGTCTAATAGGTCTTTCGTCCCCTGTATCAATTCTGTGTTGCACTAAAGATGTTCTGCCTAAGTCCTCTTCTGCATTTGAGAAGATGTCAGCATATTTCACCAGCAACTGTTTAACCTTGATCCTCTCCAAGTAAGATAAGTCATCCTGGATCTCACTTAACAAGTCAGTTACAGTTGAATTATCGACTTTCACTTTGACTTTCCCATTTGGAGAATGACAGCTCCTCATCCAGACTACTTCTTCACACTGACCAACTACTTCACCCCGCTTAAGCTGTACATCTTCTTGGTCAAGGTTGACTACCTTCACTATTGCCGTCTTGTTGCTTGTAACCAAAGTTCTTGCTGTCAGAAATTTCCTTGGCCCGTTCTTCCCTGTCTCTTCAATCAACACACAACGATGCCTCTTCTTCTCGCTGTCTACAGGTAACATCACCGGAACCAACTTCTGAGAACGCGCAGGAATATTGATGGTTTTCAAGCATGTCACTTCACCGACGGGACCACCCAGTATAAAGATTTCTTCCTGGCCACACTTGAAAATTCCTCTCGTTATGTCAATCCGGCAGTTATATTTCTTCATGAAGTCCAGTCCTAGTATGCATTCATCCATTATCTCAGCCACAATGACTTGATGAGTATACGACGTCTCGCCAACCATCATCCTGACTGAGAGTTCACCAAGGACAGGTATTCGCTGGCCAGAGGCGGAGAGTAGCCGACACTTAGTATCTCTGCTATACTTGATATTCGCTGCTTTCACTAGTGCCGGATTGATCACCGTTCTAGACGCTCCAGTATCAAGGGTCATCTTACAGTCTTGATCATTGACACAGCCCAATATCACCAAACTGTTCCCGTTACAGGCTTGTGAGATGGTCATTGTCGGGGCTTTCTCCTCTCTAGCCAGCACCTGCCCCCCGGTCCTGGCTAATGCTCGTTTTGCGGCAGGAGCCTCTGCCTGCCTCTTTTCTTCCTTCCTCAGCGGGCAACTTAATCTCAAATGGCCCCTTTTCCCGCAGCCATAACAAATCGGTCCAGTACTCCTTCCGACGGGTGCTTTAATGACCTTGACGTCCTCATTTGCTTCCGCAATCTCACGAAGTCGATGAGTTTGGCGCGTATCCTGGCGGCAAGCTTCAACTTCTAGAGCGTTCGCCAAGGCATCCTTGAGAGACGTGTGGTGTTGAAGTCTCACCGCTGTTCTCACTTCGATATCTCTGATGCCGTCGACGAATGCTTGCACCAGGTTCATTTCCACCGTCTTCGGATCTACACTGGGATAGGCCTTGCGGACGAGCTTCTCGATTTCAAGGGCCCACTGCTGAAGTCCCTCTCCAGAACGCTGGACCCTATCACGCAGCTGAGCGCGGAACACGTGCTCCAGGTGTCGCTCTCCATAGCGAGACTCCAACGCATCCAGCAGGTCCTTGAAACCACCACTCGGAGTCGGCAGCGCCTCTATTACTGACAGTGCTTGACCTCGGAGCGCCACCGTCAGTGCAGTCAAACACTGTTCATCAGTCCAACCATTGGCAGCCGCAACAGTCTGGAACTGATGTCTATACGCCGACCAGGATGTTGTTCCGTCGTAGGGAGGAACCTTCACACGAGGACCATGGACAGCTACTACATTCTCACCGGAGACAACCTTGACCGGTCGTGATTCAAGCTGCAGAACCCTTTTCTCCATTCCGCGGAAGTCGGTCTTCATGTCATCGATATCTTTCTCAATAGTGGTTACCTGCTCCTTCATCTGCTCTACGTCTTTTTCCACAGTAACCACCCGACCACTGACTTCATTGACCGCAGTGAGAACTTGTGAGAACTTAGTTTGCTGTTCCTCGCGCAACTCACGAACTTCTTGTTTCACAACACCCTGTACCTCCGAATGTATGTTTTTTTTAACATCCTGTACCTCCGAATGTATGTTTTTCACAACATCCTGTATGCTTTGTTGTGCTTCACGCATGCTTTGAAACATTTCAACTATCATCGTCAAGTCAGTATTAGTTGCGGCCGCCGGCGCCGTTGATGTAGACGGCGCGTTAGTCACCGCGGACGTCTCCTCTGGAATGTCACTCCGAGGGTTCGTGACCGATGACCTCATTTCCGACAGCTGTTCACCCTCTGCGGCTTTCTGAGCGCGTGTCTTCACACCCTCTCTTCCGTCTTCCTTCGGCATAACTGGCATCTTCAAATCCACTTCTGTCACCAATTGTTACGTACCGGGTTCTTAATTTGATAAATACCAGTCACACTTTCGTGCAATAAGGTGTAATTATATTTATTGACCAAAAACGCACTTTACACAACACAACAAACACTATCGATAATTAACTATCGATACTCGCACTAATTAACAACACTAATTTACTCCGTTATAGTAACACTGTCCACACCGTTAAGCTTATTTCCGTAATCCGTATATCACTGCACTGTCGTATTTAATTTCTTCGCTCTAGTATTTCGCTTGTTCTCGCTTTAGTTCTTCGCACTCGAATAACTCCGTAGCACGCGTCGCTCTTTATATATGCCAAATCTCAAATACGCGAATATTACAGAAAGTTCTAGTACCACATTCTCGAAAAGTCGATATTCGAGAAACATCTAGTAATTCCTTTACTTATTAGCAACCGTGATAGCCCAGTGGGTAGAACACTCGGTTATCGTGCAAACGACTAGTGTTCAAATCCTGGGTCAGGGCCTACACCAATTTGTCTTTTCTAAAGACATATGTGTGGTTAATTTATCATGGTTGTTAACGGTGAGGGAAAACATCGTGAGGAAACCCACATGGCTGAGTTGTACTTAGTCATGTGACAGTGTATTCGTACGAAACGGCGATAGGCCTGCCCCCTATCACGTGAGTACACTGTCTAAGCAAAACGTGGGTACCTTCTCTGGAAACTAGATGGCGCTTGCCATGTGAGTTCAGGAGTATTGGTACCTCTGCCAACCCCTTCGGGGATAAACGGCGTGAACGTTTATGTTTATGTTATTAGAATACTAGTAACGCCATCTGTTATCTAGTAGTGGCAAATCCTATCTCCTACTTGCGAACAGATGTCGTAACAATACTTTAATTAATACATACATCTACTCACGGCTATAAATCCCTAGAAGGGGTAGCCAGAGCTAAGGAATTAGAAATACTTTTAAATACTACTTTAACAAAAACCCGCATTTTGCACTCTTTACTATTTACAAAACTTATTAACTTAGAAATCTTATTTCACAGCATATTGCCTATGCTTTTGTATTGCCCTCAATCTTCTTTTGAAAAGACTATGATTGAATAAGCCTTTTTAAGTATCAGCATACAAATAAGCTTTAGGTTCCTAATAATTTGATCTCTATTTTAACTAAATATGAAGTGACCTATCAATAACGGTTTAAAAGCTATCGTTTCAGCGTGCCAGTGATAAAAAAACACACAGTTATCATTCTTAAAGATACTTATCGTAAAGTCGAAATTTCTTGTATGTTATATGACGCGCAATATTTCCAATGTACCTCAACCAACCAATATAAATGGGATTGAAAGCGTTAAGTTATGACTGTAACAATTTCTTATTGCCCTATAAAAGCTCTCTTTCGTTTTATTTATTCGCGGTTGTAATAAGATCAATATTCAGATAACGTTTTGAAATATACTTTGGATATGAAATAAGGTTTTCTTTTAAATGCGGTGTAATTAGAAGTTTGTAATTTTATAGTGTAGTGTCGGTGGGTGGGTTCCGGTGGGTGTTCGTAAGAGGCGGCTAAGGGTATTGGGGCGTTTTATGTATTTTTGGGCGATACGGTTAGAAACAACGTTACTTTATTTCTCTATCTTGTCAATCAACTTCTTAATGTGGCTGAGGAGTTTCCAGCTCTGAAGCTCTGGCAACCCTTGTTTGGGATTTATGGCTGTGAGTATATGTTTGTATGTATGTAATACTAAGTGCAATTGTTCACCTTTTTGGCTATTAATTTTTCAAGATGTCGCATCGACTAAGATAGGTAAATGCTCATGGGTTACCTATATAATAAAAATAAATGCAACTAGAAAACTTTTACAAAGTAATGCATTAGAAATAAGTTCAGGCCCTGTACCCGCTGAAATACGGCTTTATAATTTAAATTGTTTTGATCGTAATGATAGGCTTATGAAATGATGGAGGTTTATTGCAATTTCTACAAAAGTAAACAGGTATATTTTAAAAGTAAAACAATATCGTTTGTTGTTTTTTTTTTTTAAAAAATATTACCTATTTTTACGTGGATATTTCAAACTTCTACTGCTTTTTTAAATATTAAGCAAAAATGAAAAAAAATACCTATTTTTTCGTGGATATTTCAAACTTTTACTGTTTTTTTAAATATTAAGCAATAATGAAAAAAAAAATATAACCTATTTTTACGTGGATATTTTAAACTTCTACTGCTTTTTTAAATATTAAGCAAAAATGAAAAAAAAAATTGGTTGTTGGAGCCCACTTTAATAATAATTAAGATTTTTAGTTTTTGTTGCTGTTCGTGCAGTTACAGCAGCTAAAGTAATAAAAATTCGGTGTAAATTTCAGTCGTCTAATATAATAAAATTTTGTAGAAGACGGATGGGCGGACAGACAGACATATATCAAAATATTAGTAATAGGGTCCCGCTCTAAGAATTGCTACAAAATCGTAAATATTTTTTTCTTTACATTTTTACATATAATTCAATAACCAAGAATAAACAAAAATCAGGAAAAAGCAGCAAGATAAGTAACGTAATAAATCTAAATAACAATAAATCGGGGTAGTATCTAAACAAAAGCAGAACAACAAATCAAGCGAAGCAAATGACCATTTGAACACGTTTATATTGAAATCTGGAAGTGAGTTTAACCATGCACATGGGGCCTTGATTCTGTTTAAAAATCATTTCGTAGGTTTCTTGTTTATTATTTGTATTTTTATGGGAGATCAGTATTTAATATAAGAGTTAACTGACTGTCACGTTTTTGATGATCTTGTTGTATGGTGTATTTAATTCTTTTTTTTTATTGTTATTTGAACCGTATTCATGTATTGATGTAATCTATGGAGTATTGAACTATACTAAAACTTGCGCTGGATAGCTTGAAAATACTTTACATTTTGGAGAAACGATTGTAAAATAAAGGTTGTTGATGATGCGTTTCCAAACGCATCGCCCAAGGCACTCACTTTAAAAAAACGCAATATTGGTCACCTTTTTCGAAAATTCACTGGAAAAAATGGGGTAGTGCTTTTCAAAGCCAACACTTTGCAGAAAATATAGCTATATTATAATTAAATTACTTACAAACTCTACGCTTTATAGTAATGCGTAAAAGTCGACATAACACATTAAATCGATTAATGTTTGAAACCCTTACATAAGGATGGCATCACACTCACATGTTTAGCAGAATGGGTGTCTGGCGATCGTGTAACATTATCGTATGAATAATGCCGCCTGCGATACCGATAGCACTTGGAATCCGCGCTGTCCCACATTAAAACCTCGTTAGTCTGTTCAGCCTTTATTATTTGTCTGCGTGGCGTTTTCCGACACCAGCTGAAAATACTTTACTGTTTCAGCTAAATGTGCAGTTCGGAAGCTTTTTGTTTGATTAAGTGAATTAAATTATTTGCGTTTGTTGAGTTTTCTATTTGCGATGCTCTTGCCATTTATAATTGGGAAATTTGGTTTGAGAAAATTTGATCTATGTACTTTATAAGGAACATAAACATAACAATGTTGGCTAAGAATGTATTAATTATTTAGAGATTTGTGAGTGGTTGTAGAGTGATGTAGCTGAAAATTCATTCCATCCTTCTTATTAGAATATTTCTTTACTGAATTTCATTATGATTCTGAGGAATTTCTAATTCTGATGCTTTAGTCTTTGGAATAAATAAATTTAAAACATAGTGGCAATTGTATTCCATACAATCCTGGGTAATAAGATAGTCCTATTGCTGCGTATAGTGTTATGGTTGATATTTGCTATGTAGTATCGGCAAAATTACACAAAGTATGATACTACTGCAATCTTAGTATATATTTACGGGGCAACTACGGGATCTGCAGGCCACCAATCCTTTGTAGAAAAAGAATGTATTTAATGTCGTATGGAACTCATTGTTGTTGTCTGGAAGAGATCGCATTTAGCGATAAGACCGCCAATTGTACCTCACTGTAAACTGTTTGATCATTATTACTTTTGTAAATTTGTGTTTGATGTGCAATAAAGAGTTATTCTATTCTATTCTATAATAATCAAAGTCCTAACCGAAATTGAAAATTTTGGTCATCTACCTGATGAATTTCATAAAACTCTATTCCACGGCTACTGTAAGGTTAGTAAATGATATAATCTATATACTTATAAATTAATATACATACGAGGGCTGCTATTTATGTATCCGGAATAAAAAAAAGAAACAAACATATATCAATTAATATGGTTTTATTGCTTCTCAAAATATTCGCCGCTCAGATCTATACACTTTTGCATGCGTTGAAACCAATTTTCATAGCACTTTTTCCACTCAGACTGAGGTATCTCCAAAACGTGCATTTTGAACGCATCGACTGCCTCTTCGCGGCTCGAAAAACGTTGACCACGTAATTTTTTCTTCACATTTGGAAATAAATAAAAATCATTGGGTGCCAAATCAGGGCTGTACGGCGGATGACCTGTCAATTCGATCTTTTGAGCTTCTAAAAACTGAGTTGTGACGGCCGACCTGTGACAGCTAGCATTGTCGTGATGCAGAATGATTCTACGTTGTCGGTTAGTCTTTCTTATTTGTTCAAAGACTTCCGGCAAACAAATGGTCGTATACCACTCCGAATTAACAGTTTTACGATTCTCTAAAGGCACTGTAGCTACATGGCCATTTATACCAAAAAAACAAGCGACCATTTGCTTCAATGTGCTTTTTGCACGAATAACTTTTGTTGGGTTCGGCTCATCTTGGAACACCCACACCGTGGACTGCTGCTTAGTTTCGGGGTCGTAAGCGTAGATCCAAGATTCGTCACCTGTGTAGATATTATAAACAGCTTTTGACGCACCACGGTTGTATTTTTTTAACATTTCTTTGCACCAATCGACACGAGCCTGTTTTTGATCAATACTCAAGTTGTGCGGAATCCAACGGGAGCAAATTTTTTTTACAGCTAAATGTTCATGAAGTATCTTATGTATGCTCGTCATACTAATGCCCAGAGATGCCTCTATCTCACGATATGTAACATGACGATCTTGAGTTATTAGTTCCCGGACAGCATCGATGTTTTGAGGTACAACGACCGTTTTAGGGCGACCTTCTTTAATTTCATCAGTAAGCTTAGATCGTCCACGATTAAACTCGCTAAACCAGTGATACACAGTGGTCTTTGAGGGTGCTTCATCCCCAAAAGTCGAAGTAAGCTGATCGATGCACTGTTTTTGAGTTAGACCACGCCGAAAATCGTAAAAAATCATGGCACGAAAATGTTCACGAGTTAAATCCATGGTGGTGAAGACACGCAATTTTCAAAATGACGCTACGATGTGAAAACAATTGACAGTCACATAAAAATAAATGTATTCTAAAGCTAAAGAGTTCTATTTTTAAATGATGTAATTACTTTTTAAATTATTGTTCTGTAAGTGGCCAGTTCCGGATACATAAATAGCAGCCCTCGTAACGACTATTTTCTGTCAATGTCGATTATCAGTCGACACTTTGTATGATTCTTGAAAACCTGTCGAGTTTTATTTACATTCCCACTTCGTTACTGCTTATTTTCTTCACACTCGGGACCTTTCCCTTTTAAACGCTATCTCTATTAAATATAAAAGTTGTTTTCGAAGTTGTTCTCTACTGCAATTTATATATAACCATTATAGTTAACCCACGCAACTTTGTTGGTGTAACATTTAAAGTTTCTTATGAATTTAAAAAAAAACTACTTATTTCCTATGAATGAAAAAAATACAATGTTGGCATGTCAAAAATATGACAACCTTTATTTTCCAGGGATTAAGAATCCAATATACATATAAAGTACTGTTATATACTACCTAATTTCATCAAACCCTTTAATTAATTCAGGCGTGATTGAGTATTCAATGATAAGAAACATCTGAACATTCAAACAGTTTACCCTTCTATTTTACCCTTTGGAGAAGTTTTATTTACACCCAATTACATAGTTTAATTATAAAGAATTTGTGTTATGATCTGGGACTCCGACCACAGTTGTGACTTTTTCATACAGACACTTTAAAACCTTGATGTATCTGTTGCCAATATGGCATCTCTGCAAAGATTCAATGTATCGAACCATCCTTCCATCTAACTGCATCAAAGGCGTTTTCATAGCCCAGCAGCAAGCGTTAATATCTTTATTTTTTCATTAAATTGCAAATATTTTTGAAGCTTTCTGCGCAACAATAAAAGTTTCAGGTTAAACAAGCTTAAATCTCAATACAAAAGCTGCTCTCAACAATAGAACAACGGTGCTAGTAAACTAATGTTTATTTTACAGTGCAAGCGTTGCACACCGTAAAATGTCTTACGTTTGTTTCACCTAACCCCCGGGACTCCCTTAGTTGGACTAGTTGTATTTTTCGCAGCAAATGTTTGCAGGAATATAACAGACGATAAGCCAGTCGGGTCCTGCGAGAAAACACGAGACATACTTTTATATGTTGAATTATACGACGAGGTGACAACGATCTCTGTCACGAAATATACATTTTGATGTATTTTCTGCTGCTCTTGCAAGTGCATCAGTAAACAGTAAAGAATTGCATAGGAATGACAGCTTACTCTAAGTCCAAAGCAAGTAAATAGGTTTGGTTATTTGCGATCTATTCTATCTATTTATTTCGATTGGCAAATATCTTACTTAAAGTATTGCTGTGTAGTGTCGGATTAGAATAGCACTACCCCATTTCTTCCGGTGGGTGTACGTAAGAGCCGACTAACGGTATTGGGGCTTTTAAGGGAGTTTTGGGCGATGCGGTTGGAGACCCATCACCAACAACCTTTATTTTACCATCTTTTCCCCACACAACTTCCAAAAGTGGCTGAGGAATTTCTGATTCCTTAGCTCTGGCTACCCCTTCTAGGGATTTATAGCCGTGAGTATATGTATGTATGTATGTATGTAAAGTAATGTGACGTCGTGCTTAAGCACAATTAACCTTGTTGGCTTTGGTAAAATAATATATCTGCGCAGTGTCTTTAGGTCAGCACTATTTCTGACTTCATAACCGCGGGTGTCCTGAGAGGCAAATCGGGGTTTTCGAGTTCTTTAAGTGATTGTTTGGTGATCTGGTCGGCTAATCAACAACCAACCTTTATTTGATATATTTTACCCCATTCAACCAATAAAAATGGTACCCGTTAAGGTATTTATAGCCGTGAGTATATGTATGTATTTTTTTGGGATTTTAAGTCTTTAGTTTAGTTTAGTGTAGGTACATAATCAGAACAGATAAAGCCAAAACTTTAAAGTGATATGTTTCAAAAAATAGTTAACTTAATTATCGAATAAATATGCCATTTTAAAGCGAGTAAACTGTGTGAATAAAGTTAGTATATTTTTTAAGCAAACACTTGTGAAAATGGACACCAAATCTTGTTCACTACGAGTCCGTTTCTACTGGGGTTCTTGTAAAGTGACACTTTGTTTGCATTTGAAGGTAATATTGTCGGTTGTGAGTCCTTCTACTAGCGTCAAGGATATTTTGATTACCACCGACTTTATAGTTAAGATATTGTTATAAAAGATAGTTTTTTTTTGTAATAATATCTATAAATAATATAATATATAGCCGTGTAGTGTCGGCTTAGAATAACACTACCCCATTTCTACCCTGGGTGATCGTAAGAGGCGAATAAGGGTATAGGGGCTTATTAAGTGATTTTTGGGCGATGTGGTTGGAGACCCGTCACCAAAAACATTTATTTTCTATAAAATAATAAAAAGTAAAATATATTACCAAGTTTTTCATGTAAAATAACCAAGAGTTAACAATAAAGAAAAATAACGCTTATGAAGAAAAATCTTTTTACCAAAACTGTTTTTGGATTACGATGAACTCCAAACCTGTCAACAATAACAGTATTAATCAGATCATAACTTCGTATGAAGATCTACCGACAATGTAGCCATATTTTTCTATTATTTGCACTAACTCCTTCTTAACCAAAGGGGTTGGCAGAGGTACTAATACTTCTGAATATCACGTGAGATTGTCACCTGATGCTTAGAGTACCCATATTTTGCTTGGACGGTGTATTCACGTGATAGGGGGCAGGCCTATCGCCGTTTTGTGCGAATACACTGTCATATGACTAAGTACCTATTATAGCTCCTATTAGTCATATACAATTATAAATATTAAAATAAAGGACGAGAACGCAAGACGTTTGACGTCCAGATGTCAGGATTTGCGGGATTGAAAAGTTACTAAGAGATTTTTTTTCTAAGATTTTCACGATGGCATATTATAATTAAAACAACTAACCTGCTTGGAACCCGATCATAAGCACAACTAAGCAAGGGAAGAACACTAGCAAGACTCCAGATAACATTAGCTCTTTTTATACATAGCAAATATTAAACGCAAATGTAACTTAAAATTTTGTGAAGGTAGTTAGTATTAATAATTTTATAGTACTGTACATAATGACAAATAACACCTCAGTCTTCCCGTGACCATGATAATTAAAAAAAATTCGAAACGTCGGGCTTTAAAAATAATGTAATAACACGCGATTAAAATATCCGAAAATCAATAGTTGTTTTAATTATAACTAAGAGAAGTTTGTTGTTATCATGCAATGTGAATGGTTTCTGTACCCAAGCTTTAATAAAGAACATGCATAATAGTAAGTTAAAATTAAAATAACTACTAAAAAGCCACTATTTAACCAGCCAAAGCAAATACAGATCCTCATCTGCGTGGTCAGTAAGCAAATAAATATAGCGCTAGATTGAAATATTTTACGGTTTCAGTGACACACGTCTGCGCGCCAGGGCCCACGTAGCGTCCCAGGTCGCCCATTTCGACGCAAACAATCAACATACGAATAGGGATTCTCTATTCACGCTTTTATCAAACGCGTTTTAGTTTTTATTTGTTTTAGGTTTTTTTTTATATGTATATTTAAGGCTAATGTGAATGTTAGTCAACAAAGTAGTCATTCAAAATAGTTGCAAGGTTCAATTTGGTATTTCAAACTTTATTTGTTTCTCATTTTGTCACTACTGAACCAACCTAAACTCTCACGGGCAGTGTTAAGTTTCAAATATCTTAGGTTTTTCGATTATTGCTCACCCCTTAAAACATACATACATATACTCACGGCTATGAATCCCATGAAGGGGTAGCCAGAGCTAGGGAATTAGAAATTCCGCAGCCACTTTTGGAAGTTGCGTGGGGAAAAGATGGTGGAATAAGGGTTGTTGGTAATGAGTCCCCAACCGCATCGCCCAAAAATCCCTTAAAAGCCCCAATACCGTTAGTCGCCTCTTACGTACACCCATCGGAAGAAATGGGGTAGTGTTATTTTAAGCCGACACTACACAGCAAATTAAGAAATTTAGCAAAATAGATTATCACGTATATTTTTTTCAAGATTTAGGTCACTATTGATAAAAGAGATTTTAATATCGGTTCTTAGATACAGAGCCTATTTTTAAAAGTAAGCAAATACTCAAATAGATCCTTCCTTTTTACTATAAGTACCTATACATAGATATTAAACTACTATATTTGACTCATTCCTATGTAGCATATTTTTTCTTTAGTTATTATACTTATAATATTTTATTTGAAATCGAATTTTAATTTGTGTTTAAATATAGGTTTTCATTTGTCAATTAGCTTTTTCCTTGGAAAACTGCAGATGAAACAGTTGGAAGGATATTTAAAGCATGTTTAATTTAAATTTTCCTTATTTCCTATACAACTTTATAAAGGATCTAGTTGCGCAATTTTATCTGCTAAGCTCATTTGAGCCACGGATATTTTTATTTATCTTTATTACGTTTGTATAAGGCTCTGCACGAGTCAGTTCGTTAAGCTTAAATGAAAACTACGCGGGTGATTTTAAAGAAACACATTTTTTTCGCAAAAAAATATACATTTCGGTTCTTGTTTGATAAATTGAGCTGGTAAAGATTAAGACTAGCAATAACAACTATTTATGAGGCCCTGAAGACGCATAAATATTTCATTTTCTATTTGCGTCGAATACTAAATAAGCTCCTAAGCAAAGCTGTCAATAAAACACGTTGGGGTTAGTTTCGTGAAACAGTGTCGTTTTTATTATGATTAAACTAAATGTGTTTACTTATTTATCTCGAATATAAATAGGTTTTTTAATTTCGTTAATACATATTTTTGATTTCAATGTTATGTTCACATGTATAAATAATACTCGAAAAAATCCTTTTCAAGAGTTATTACAATTCTAAATTTATCAATATATTAGTAGATATTTACCTAAGTTGACTCTAAAGACATATGCGTTATTAATTTATCATGGTTGTTAACGGTGAGGGAAAACATCGTGAGGAAACCCACATTACTGAGTTGTACTTAGTCATGTGACAGTGTATTCGTACAAAATGGCGATAGGCCTGCCCCCTATCACGTGAGTACACTGTCCATGCAAAACGTGGGTACTCTGAACACCAGGTGACAACAGAAGTATAAGTACCTCTGCCAACCCCCTCGGGGATATTCGGCGTGAACGTTTATGTTATGTTATGTTGACTCTAAAATAATTTCTCTAGTGTTGTGTTTTTCCCTTAGATCTAACAAACCCAAATGCTTGTTACAATTACAGTATTTGCAAAAAAGGCAGTTTTAAAGCTTTAGCATAGATGTCATGATTACATTTTAACGCCTTATATTCATGATTTCTTTACTAAAACTTTCGATATACTCAAATAAGTATATCGGAAGCTTTAGTATAGTAACGTAGTAGTAAGACTTAGCAATATTCTATCGATCCGCTTCAAAACGGGAAACCTTGTTACTGTTCAAAGCGAAAATAGTGTGAAAAGGTTAAATTCAGCAAGCCACAATACTAGTTTAAGAATAAAACTTTGGACACTAGGTCTCTCCCGTAAAAAAACATTCATACACTACAGAAGTACTATTACACTTTCGGGGTTATACTTAAATCACACTTTACGCAGTATTTAATTCGAATTTCGTCTCCTATAAAAACGATATGTAAGATTTCATAAAAATATCTCGGTCCATCTTAAAATAGAGCAGAAATTGAAAGAATTCTAAAGCAAAGCTGCAGCCTTAGAGTTTATAAATAATAAGGAAATTGTAGGCACATCTTTCCAGCGCCTACACAAGGATCGCATTCTGCCACACTAAAGTAATTGACTCAATAAGATATGTGAAAGTTTTTATTTGACAAGGGACAGAGCTAGTCAGACTCTTAGAAAGGTTGGGAAATAAAAAAGAGTAAAAGATTTGGTTTTTAGAGCGAAATCATACGCTTTTGCAGATTGAAAGGCTTGTAGAGGTACATGCAGATTTTTATTTTGGGTTTTTCGTAGCAATTGCAAATTTAGTAATTGGATTTTAAAACACATATAAGTTTATTATTTTGCTATTGAAACCTTTTATTTTTTGTTCGTATTATTTTGTAATGAGTGTTCAATGGTGAACTAAGCCACTAAGTGTTTAGTAACTTGTAATAATCATGGAATTTATACAACTGTTTAAACACAGAAATTCATCACATAATCATAATTGCTGAAAACAAGCGTGCCCTGCTTGTCCGTGTCTTCTTAGACTCAGACTAGCGCTGGGTACGTTTTATGCTAACAAATAAATATTTAACTTCCTTAAACATTTTTACTTACTGATTGGTCTATTTAGCAGGATCTCTTCTGCTGGCAAAATTTTAAATTTTAAGAGACTATAAAAATGCTGACGAGGCTACACTTTTCATTAAAACTTAGGTTGGATTTATAATTTAAAAATAATATATATTAAAATTTTGTGAGTTGATAAGTTTCACATTTACCTGAAAACTTTAATTTAAATAAAAAGTAGTACTTTGTAAAATGCAGTGTAGAGCCAGCTTAGAATGTGAATAGAAGTAAAATTCAAAGCTGCCATAAAGGGGGTCACTGACTACCCTTTTCTACCCACGAGTGTCGTAAGAGGTGACTGACGTATGGGGTTTTTGCAAGTGGTTTTTGGGTGATGGAGACCCATCACCAATGATACTTTATTTCTACCAGCTGGTCCCCTATTAAGTTCCAATTGTGGTTAAGGAGTTTCTAACTCTGAAGCTCTGGCTACCCTTTTTTGACATTTATGTGCCGTGAATATATGTATGTACTTTTTTAAACGTAAAAAGTGATTAGTATGAAAACAAGAAAGCAATTCATGTAGAAATCTAGATATAATTATTAAATAAATATTACCAAGATAGAAGTTTTAGCTCTCACTACTTACTAACCATATCTTTCAAAAAAGGCCTTCCTGGCCCAAATATATTCACGATAGGTATACACATAGTGCCTGTATGGCCAGAGCTGTACTTTCACCACTGTTCTAAGTAGTTTGTGTATATTTTTAGTCGGACTGTAGTGTTAAACTCAACTCAACTCTCGGCTAAACTTTCACGCTGTATATCCCCGCAGGGGTTGGCAGAGGCACTTATACTTCTGAACATCACGTGATATTTTCACCTGGTTTTCAGAGTACCCACGTTTTGCTAGGACAGTGTACTCACGACATATCGCCGTTCTGTACGAATAAACTGTCACATGAAAAAGTACAACTTAGCCATGTGGGTTTCCTTACGATTTTTTCTCTCATCATTACAACCATGATAAATTAACCACACAAATGACTTCAAAAAAGACAAATTAGTGTAGGCCCGACCCAGGATGTGAACCCTCATAATCTGCATGATAAGCGGTGTTTTACCCGCTGAGCTGTCACGGTTGTGTCAAATAATTTAATTTTGAAAAAGTCTTTTTACCAATCAGGTACATACTCGGAAAAGCACATCAACACAGTGATAGAGCGATTCAGAAATATGAGATCCGCCGCCGATCGTACAGCGCCATCCATCAAAATGAGTGGTTAAAATATAATAATTTGTTTCGTTTGACGCATTCATTACGAATATTTAAAAAATCTATAGGAACATTATGTAGTGAGTAGTATATATTATATTATTGCCTCATCGCAGTGAAATATAGTGAAAAAAAAGGAAAATTTATGATATTTTATTATATGAAGCTGCTACATACAAAAATAACTAAATATCAGTTAGGGAATAAGGCATAACTGGTCAGTTGGTACATTTAAGGACCTAGTGAGCCACGTATTTTTTTTGCCAAGTTAACAATTTATTAACAATAAGTTGTCTCATGCGACAGTGTATTCATACAAAGCAGCGCGATAAGCCTGTCTCCTATCATGTCAATGTTCTTTTCAAGCAGAAAACGGGTACACTAAATATATAAATGATAAAAATGACACCTTATGTTCAAAAATATGTGATTAATTACATACATATACTCACGGCTATAAATCCCTAGAAGGGGTAGCCAGAGCTAAGGAATCATAAATTCCTCAGCCACTTTTGGAAGTTGTGTGGGGAAAAGATGGTGAAATAAAGGTTGTTGGTGATGGGTCTCTAACCGCATCGCCCAAAAATCCCTCAAAAGCCCCAAAACCGTTAGTCGCCTCTTAAGTACACCCACCGGAAGAAATGGGGTAGTGCTATTCTAAGCCGACACTACATAGCAAGTGAATTAATTTATTATCCTAAAATATTGCCATAACGGTTCTATTGGTTTCCTTGTATCAGTTTTTTTACGAAAAAGCTGGTTGCTGCTTGCCCTATGACTCATTTAGAGCCCTATCATGGTTTGTTTAATCTGACTAGGTAAAATTGGTTTACTAAACGTATCTGGGGTGAAAGTGTAGCCACACAGATTAGACCGGCCAATTAAACAATAAGTAGTTCTTGATAGTCATTGGATGTATGTAATAATTATATTTATTACATTCTTTTCTTATTGTAAAAACTAGAAATCAATCTGCATTAAGTTTCTGATAAATTCACCACATAAAACTACCTTTACCATTAAACAAAAAAAGAATTAAAAATATATTTAACGCGCATTTATTTAATAGACCAACCGCACGAGCGTACAAATAAAATCAAACAAATCAAATACAGTGAAAACTGGAAATGAAAAAGGCAAGTCAAAATATAATGACTCGGTTGGCGCATTTTTGCTTTACGGCTGACAAACACTGCCCTTTCACGGAACGAAACTGAAATGCAGCGGAAATATAAAAATATCGTTCTACTGTAATGTGTTGCACCAACTTTACTCTCTACGGGATCTGCTTGGTACGCACTTGCTGTTTACAGAGCTGCGTTGATTTCGTTTGATGGCACATAGTTTTACATAATGTTTTGATGGTTTTATTAAAACTATCATATTTTACAACTTGATCTATAACGATGTTTTTGTGTATTTTTTTGCAAAAAAATCACATCAAGCTTTAAATAACATAACATAACATAAACGTTCACGCCGAATATCCCCGAAGGGGTTGGCAGAGGTACTAATACTTCTGAACATCACGTGACTTTGTCACCCGGTGTTCAGAGTACCCACGTTTTGCATGGACAGTGTACTCACGTGATAGGGGGCAGGCCTATCGCCGTTTTGTACGAATACACTGTCACATGACTAAGTACAACTCAGCCATGTGGGTTTCCTCACGATGTTTTCCCTCACCGTTAACAACCATGATAAATTAACCACACATATGTCTTTAGAAAAGACAAATTGGTGTAGGCCCGACCCAGGATTTGAACACTAGTCGTTTGCACGATAACCGAGTGTCCTACCCACTGGGCTATCACGGTCATTAGTACACGGTAGTAGTAACAATAGTACAGTTCTCACGGTTGGATATTTGCAATAATTATCATCCACCAAAAGAATAGAAGTCATGTAATGACTTTAACCATCTTGGTCGCTTAGGTCACTTTTATCTACCCTTTTAAAATATGCAGATATAGGTTTCCAATATATCCTAAATAAAGGCAAAATTTATGTATTTTACTTTACTTTACTCTATTTATTAAACAAAAAGTATAAAACGCCACTTTATAAAGCAAGTGCGTGACGAAGGCCCTGAGCGGCCGTTACTTCACGCGCGGCCGCAGCCGGTAACGAGGAGGCATATAAAACAAATGCTAACAGCACCGGGACCGCCTAAATTTACCTAAATGCCAAATAAACTGCGAATCGTTATGTCGTTTATAAGACACGGCGAGATTTACCAACCCAAAGAGACGTGGATGTTTTTTTCTTACTGGGGTTTATAAGAAGTTTTATTAGCAGAAAAACGTTACAGTTTTTCAGTTATAGTAATAGGTATACACATAAATCCCAAAAAAGCGTAGCCAGAGCTTCAGAGCTAGAAACTCCTCAGCCACATTTGAAAATGATAAGGGACAAGATGATAGAAATAAAGTATCAACCTCCACCTCTAACCTCGGCCTCCAACCGCATCGCCCAAAAACCACTTACCCGCTGAACATATAAAAAGCTATAATTTAATACTTAGATACATGTTCGTAAATTCACAACTATAATTCCAGAAGGGCAAGCACGAGCGCTATTTTATCGACACAATTTCGGTTAGAATGAGATGGCAGTATACGATACTAAGTAAGTGCGTAAGAGATGGCTGCTTTATCCCACACGATAACTAGTTTAAACACCGCTCGTACTAGCCGGGCAGAATGTGCGTGTATGTCATATTAATCAGCGTTACGCGAACAAATAGGTAAATCAAGATTAAGGATAAAATATATTTATAAGGGTCAAATAAACGGAATATGAAGCCTATTAAATACACTCAAGATATTATTAACTCCGCTTTTTGCAGACAAACAGATTATGTACATAAAAGATGTATTCTTAAATGAAAGTAACAAACATGTATAAGTACACAAATGTATCCATTTGATTACATTCGGGGATCTTATGTGAAGAAGACATATCAAATAACGGATTTATTAGAATCTTTGGCAGTAAACAGAACGGATATTTTTATCATTACGTTATAATGAACTAGGTTTCTACCCACGACTTTGTCCGTGTTCACTAATATTTATTTTGCATCCAAGTTTAAAAAAGGGTACCTTCTCTGGAAACTAGATGGCGCTTGCCATGTGAGTTCAGGAGTATTGGTACCTCTGCCAACCCCTTCGGGGATAAACGGCGTGAACGTTTATGTTATGTTATGTTATGTTTAAAAAATGATGATGACTGATGGATGATGACGAAGCTAAAGAGGTTTACCAGGATCATACAAAGTGGCGATCGATGGTCTCTGCCTACCCCAATGGGAACTAATGGTGTGTTACATATACAATGTATGTATGTAAGTAGTCATAAATGCCATGTTGGATATTTGGAATCCGTAAAGCAGAACTCAAAAATTTGTTGTACGACTCCTACTGGAACGGGATAAAAGTGGATTTTTCTTACAGAGCCTAGCCCACTTACTCGGCGTATGATCTGAAAATTGAGTGTGGGTACTGGTAGAGTAATGGATAGAAATGTTTTAAAAAAACCTGTAAGTTCGAATAAATGAACATTATTAAACTGGAAATTACTTACACATATATATATATATATATATATATATATTAAAATTATTATGATTCAGAAAAGTCTTTCATATATATATATATATATGTATATAAATATAATGAATATATGTGTATGTATATATGAATAATTTTAATCGCAACATTGCCTTGAAATTCAGTTCAGTGTTACGGTATTTTTCAAACATGAATGCAAAGAATTGTAGTCTACGCATGTACGCATACGGGTCATGGACATAAAGCTAGTTATCTATATATATGAACAATTGCTGTTGGATTTTCGAAACAGAATACTCATACAAATAAAACTCCAGCCAAAGATGTTTACAAAGATGTTTACAAAGCTGCAACTTCCATAAAGCGAAAGGTTTGGCAGTTAAACTTTGTATTCAACAACTCTCAATGGTGAAACTTCTAACAGCTCACATAATTGTCGATTTTGAACTTTAAATTAAGCCAAATTAAGTATATTGTAGTTATTCTTTATGCAAACTATAAAATAAATAAAAAGCGTTTATTTACTAGAAACAAGAGTAATTGTTCGTCTTGTTCTACCTTGCTGCTTACTCACGGCTATTAATCCAAAAAGGGCATGGCCGTAACGTCAGTGATCCATCGGCCACTTTTGGGACTTGCGACCTTACGCATTTTCTACAGATATATTGCAAAATAAATGAAGAGTATAATTGGTCTTAAAACGGCGACCATGGGAAGAAATTAGTTAGAGATATTCTAAGCCAATACTACACAGCGTCATACTGGTCCCTGGTTACTTACAATAAAGACATTTTGATTACATCGTTAATACTTTAAGAAATACAGCGGTATTCTATAATTAATGTATGCATGAAGCTCGAGAGGTTCGCCAGGATCGTACAAAGTGGCAAACGATAAGGTCTGCCTACCTCTATAAGCGAATGGAGCCATAAACAATCTGATGTCGAGCCAGTCGTTGTCTAAAGAGGCTCGAATGGCAGTACACAATGCAGTTCTGGTGCATACGATGATGTATAGTAGAGAGTGTTGGGCATGGCAAAAGAAACATGAAAGTAGAGTGAATGCAGTGGAAATGAGGCCCCTCAGAAGTATATGTAATGTAAGGTGGTGCGACAGTGTGTGATTCGCGAACGGTAAGGTATGAAAGATGACTTAGTGTGCAAGATAGAAAAAGGAATATTAAGGTGGATTGGGTACATAGAGAGGATGGATGAAAGTAATATGGCGAAAGAGATATATAGAACCAATGTTGATGGTATTGTTAGTTGAGGACGTATGTGCTCGACGTTAGAAACCAAATTAAAAACTTTCTTGCAAAGGCAAACGTCCGAAGTGAAAAGAATAAAATAGTATTTATGAGAAGAATAATGAATGTGAGAGAAGCAAGAGAGATTTGTCAGGATCTTGCAAAGTGGCGATCGTTAGTCTCTGCCTAGCCCAATAGAAATAATGGGCGTGAGCATAAGTAAGTAAGTACGTAAGGCCTGAAAAAGGCCGTGACTTGTGATAGCTCAGAGGGTACAATACCGCCTATCATGCAGACAGACGCAAGCTTAAATCCCGGGTCGTGCCTACACCAATTTGTATCGCTAAAGTCAGAAGTTTGGTTCATTTATTATGGTTGTTAACGGTGAGGAAAAACATCGCCTACCTACATAGTTTAGTTGTACTTAGCCATGTGACAGATGTTCTTAATAAAATTAGAAAAACCAAAACGATAGTATTCCAAATAACAGGTGACAACGTCACGTGTGTTCAGAAGCATTAGTACCGCTGCCAACACCTTCGGGTATATACGGCGTGGACGTTTGAGTTTTAATTTAATGGTTGGAAGCCCGATTCAAGATTTAAACCGAAGCATCTCATTAAAAACTGTATAATATTTTTTACTGCACTAATGTATATTATATACTATTTTTTCAAATAAATTATTTTCCATATAACTGACATACAATAACCATTGCTACCGAAAATGATGGGTTTCATCTTTGATGCAAAAGTTTATGCTCTGCACACAGCTATGAAAAGCGAGAGCTTGAAGCTAACGTTAAAATGCCAAAAAAACCTTTTCGATGAATAACAGATAAGAGTGTTAAGGCATAAATAGCAGTAATTGCCCCCAGAACGAATTCTCTGACCTAGTACTTTGACGGTAGCCTTTAAGTTCCTCTGAAATTTTACAGAAGAGAAAACGATGGATGATGAACTTACAACATTTTTGGTTTGAATTTTATATGTTGGACGCTTTTGACAATGTCATTAGTACTTTGAGAAAATTAACTATGAAGACATTCAGTTTTATTACACCAATACTTTGTTTAACCCAATATAAGCAGTGTAAATAAATACGATCTCTTTGATAAATTTAAATCCGATTGCTTTCAGCTATCTTGCACAAATCACTCCGGCAATCGAACCCCATACTACCAGGTTGTAAGCCGAAGGCACTACCGCAACAATAAGGAGACATAATGCGGGTTCGTGTTTTGATCACACAAAATTTAGCTACCAAAGCTGAACAATGACATTACCTCTGCTGTATTCACCATTGGAACGTGCTGTAATATGTTAAAGAAGAGAAATTTTATGTGAATACAAATAATCGTTTTTTTTACACACTTTAAATTCACATGGTTATGAAACTAAAAACAAGAATCATTTATCAATGTTCCGTAGTGAATTTTACAACGAACATTTTGGTAACATCAGATCGGATATAACTAGTAGCCCATATTTCTCGGAAATCTCATCGGAAATTTGTTTGTTAACCGTAAACGTTCTTTAGCTAACAAAACATTTTCCGCTTCTAATACCAAAGGGTATTGTTCAATTTCGCTCAACAACTTGGAACACATATCCTACATGTCAATCACATTTTGAAGTATCCTGTTATTAGTAACAAGAGATTTGAAAATAGATTATCAAGACATAAAATGAACCAAAATATCGGTACGAATCGTTTTGAATTGTAGGCACATCTCTAATAGTGAGTTTTTCTTAAATGGATATTTTGACGTTTTATTATCAATATCATAAGTTGCAAACAAGCCTGCTAGCACTCTCAATTATTCAGTAGCTAGAAAAAACGGTTAATTCCTATAAACTGGGTTTAAGATCTCAAATCACCCTTGAAGGGTTTTGTAGTAGCAGGTATAGATATAAAAGAGGTATATGCAGAGTTAGCATGTTTTTTATACTCGACTCTTTAATTCCAAGTATGAAAAGTATTTCCGTTTTTGCTTTGTATTAATATAATTAAAATTAATATTAGTAATTTTGATTGAACTAACAAATTTTAATAATGGCTAGGCCATATGAGTGAACAGATATATTCTTGATTTGTCATTAGCCTACAAGACCCTGTTAACGTTAACATAATGTTTTGACTGATAGAACAATTGATTTCTGAATTGTAATACTAGTCTGTAACATCCAGCTGCATCCTCGATTGCCAAAACAAGAACGTCAGTACTGTGATACGTAGTGAATCGATGTTTTGACATGAAAGAGGAATAGTACTAGGATTACATATTAGAATAAGCTATTACATTACAACTGTTCCGCTTAAGTCTGCTATTGAAATTTAAATGTAGAAATCTAACAATTTGGATTTTTGTACTAAGGTTAAATTAAACATATACATATATTCACGCCATTAGCGGCCATTAGGGTAGCCAGAAACTATTGATCATACTTTCTACGATCCTACCAAACCTTTCGAGCTTTAACTACATTCATCTTTTTTCACAATTGGTCACCTACATTTTAAGCGCATTTTCTATGTAATCTAAATATAGCCTCGGCGGTTGTCCTCTACATACAAACATACATATACTCACGCTATTGGTTCCCATTGGGTAGGCAAAGACTCTCGATCGCCACTTTGTACGATCCTGACAAACATCTCTAGCTTCGTTTACATCCATCAATCTCTTCATACATGCTCTTTTATTCTTCGTACTTCGGACACCTGCCTTTTTGAGCACATTTTCTATTTGATCTAAATGTGTCCTCCGAGGTCGTCCTCTACTAACATTACCTTCCACATTGGCTCTATATATCTCTTTCACCACTTTACTGTCATCCATCCTCTCTATGTGCCCAAACAATACAGCCTCGGCGGTGGTCCTCTACATACAAACATACATATACTCACGCCATTGGCTCCCATTGGGTAGGCAAAGACTCTCGATCGCCACTTTGTACGATCCTGACAAACATCTCTAGCTTCGTTTACATCCTTCAATCTTCTCATTCTCATACATGATCTTTTATCTTCACGCCATTAGCGGCCATTAGGGTAGCCAGAAACTATTGATCATACTTTCTACGATCCTACCAAACCTTTCGAGCTTTAACTACATTCATCTTTTTTCACAATTGGTCACCTACATTTTAAGCGCATTTTCTATGTAATCTAAATATAGCCTCGGCGGTTGTCCTCTACATACAAACATACATATACTCACGCTATTGGTTCCCATTGGGGTAGGCAAAGACTCTCGATCGCCACTTTGTACGATCCTGACAAACCTCTCTAGCTTCGTTTACATGCTTCAATCTTCTCATTCTCATACACGATCTTTTATTATTCATACTTCGGACACCTGCCTTTTTGAGGACACTCGCTTTTTGGTCCAAATGTTTCCTCCGGAGTCGTTCTCAACTAATATGACCATTCACATTGGCTTTATAAATCTCTTTTACCAATTTACTATCCATCCTTTCTTTGTGCCCAAACCATCTTAACATTCCTTTTTATGTCTTTTTTACAATATCATGATTCATTTCACACCTTCACAAATCACGCTATTTCTCATTTGGCCACATAACTTAACATCACAAACTCTTTTGAGGGACTTCATCTTTACTAACTCTTTCACAAATTTATTCTTCGATGATTCTTTGAAGCTGCGGTGTGATAAATTATATTGTTTAGGAGAAAGAGGATAATGGTATATAAGGATAAGAAGGGATGGGTATAGGGAGGATATTTCATCTATCCTATATATAAAATCATTCCGTTACTGACAGATTGACAGACAGCGCACAGCCTAAACGGCTGGACCAAGAAAGCTGAAACGGGCAAGTGAATTGTGGGAAATTGAAGATTATATGAAACTTCTGCCAATTCGATTCAATCATGTTAAACTTTGGTATAAAGACTCCTAACATATACTCGGTTAAGGGTACATCACGAAAAAAATACATACATACATATACTCACGGCTATAAATCCCTAGAAGGGGTAGCCAGAGCTAAGGAATTACAAATTCCTCAGCCACTTTTGGAAGTTGAGTGGGGAAAAGATGGTAGAATGAAGGTTGTTGGTGAGTCTCCAACCGCATCGCCCAAAAATCCCTTAAAAATACTAGTTTTTTTTTACTAAAGTAGGGATTACATAAGGTAAAAGTTTATGTTTTTCTTTCATATATATCGTTTGTGTTATTGTAATTGATAAAAAATACTCAGAAAACGGCTAAATAATAATAATGGGTAATGTTGGTATCTTTCCTGAGGTTGTGTCAAAGTAACTATTTGAAGGCAAAAGCTAGTATATATTTCTTTCAGTATTATAATAAACCGCTTTAAAGTCAATAAGTTGTAATAAATTATTAAAAAGTATTGACTGTTTTATTTCAAAACCAACATTTATCAGCCGTAAAACCTATCATTTACTAAATGCCTGAAATAACTTCTTTTTGAATCCTAATATCTACCAACTACTGTCATAAAATCTTAGGATTAACCGATTTACCTTCAAAACATAATTTAATAGTATAATTGAATAAATCACACAAAGGGGCAGCTTTAGAAGATGCCTGCTGCTACTTTTGGAAGATGAGTGGGGAAAATATTGTAAATTCTACCCAGAAACTAGTCTCTTTTGAAATTGAACATTCATTCTAATATATTTCCTTCTTTTTACTGTGCCTCTATCTATCTTACCAAAGCTATTGCATATGCCAAATAATTAATAGTCAGTCTAAAGCTCCAAGTTACGGTTGAGCTAGAACATTGTAGCAGAAGAGACGTCAGCAAATATGTCAGGAGTGATGAGCAAAACAAGCTGATCAAGGGATGTTACATCATCTCGAATATAAATTAAATTGAACGAAGATTTATTACCCGCTCATACTATTGTTCAGATATGTTAGTTGGATTATTGTTAAGTGAGAATCGAATCATAGAAAGCAATAAGCATAGATAGAGTATCGGTTTATATTGTCACAGAAATAGCAGCAATATTTTTCTTCTGATTTTAACTCTTGTGATGGGGCACTTATTTGTAAGAAGCAAGAGAATTTTATTCTTCTTTTAGAAACCTTGTGCAGATATTAAACAGATTTAAAATAACTAGCTGTTTTTGGGAGTTGAGTAGAGATTTTTTTTAATGTATATCCAACCCGAGCTATTATCTTAAAATACCCAAACATTTTTGATATTTAATGATTTCAAGCAAGTATGAGGGATAAATATTACGTTTCTCGTATGAAAGTTTCCATGAATAATATTTTTATAATATCAGAATATATGAGAAAAATAAGCTTATATAATAATAATAATACATTAATTTCCCTATAACTTGTGCAATAATCAATAATATATATATTCGAGTATAACAAGATACACACATTTATTATTAATATCCAAAAACATTTCATTAATTCCGTTCATAAAACTACAAACATTCAAATTTAAAACATTATTGCTACACCAACTCAAGACTACCCACTCAACACTATCCCATGATTGTATTTTTTTAACTACGAGCATTCACTAGTAATAAATTAATTTTAAGCAAAGAAGCGTCGCTAGTATGCAGCTGCATTTTCATCTCGGATATCGGACCTTAATAAAATATCTGATGATCGACAGAACTTAGGGTAAACTGGTAATATTTCACTTTTTACTGTCTAATATTTCAGCTTTTATCAGCAGTTAAAATAATAAGCGTTTTAAAAAACATACATCAAAATTTCACGTACTTAATTTTGTAGTATCCTCAATTAGCCTCAAATAAGAAAATACTTAATACTCAATAGAATACATCAACCAAAAACGAATTGTTTAGTTAAAAAATAGTTTGAAAATATTTACTACTCAACTAAAACCACAGCATCATCTGGGTTAGTAATAATATTTACGAAAGAATTTGGAAGTCAGAAAAAGTATAAGAAACTAAATAGCTGTTCGCATTGCATTGTTTTGAAACAAGGATATACAAAACAAAGCAAACACTCCGTTATTGGTTTTACGGCTGAAGGCATTTGCAAAACGAAGTAGCGACTCAAAAATTAAACTCAACTAAATTCGACGGAAAAGTTCACATCACGCACACAAAAGATTACACGCTTGTTTGAAAGCAATTCTGCACCCTTTAGCCCTCTGTTTTGGTGAGAAAGAGAGAGCATGTTTCTCTTTCGTACATCTGTTAGCCCTCCCTTCGTGGGGAATGTCATCAGTTTGTCGAATCTTGAAAGCCTTCAGTCAGTATTGTAAGGCATCGAGCCCGACTAACCGTACGCTTCGCGGTTCTAGCGGTAATACCGACTGCATACGAACATTTTGTAACTTTCATTCCAACTTTCGAACTGGCTTTAAGTTATTCATTTTGAAATTGTTCGTATTTCTAAAGGGATTTTTGAACGGATAAAAAAATGTTTTTGAAGTAGCTATATTTTTGATTGTTTACAAAGTTAAGTTGTGATTTTTGGGTGGCGATAGTTGTGTGTAAAGAATTTATTTAACGTTAAATTTCCGAGTGCTTTACTTAAACGTTGTAAATTCACCGTTAATTTAATTTTTGAACGGTATTCTGGAAAACATTTTGTTTTATGAGACAAAACTGTCGATGCGTTAAACTTGAATGTGTTGCATTTTATCGCTTGTATCGAAACAGTGGTTTTTTATTTTTTATTTGAACAAACGAAATCACGCTGCAATCAACTGTCGCATACAGTATTTGAATAAAAAATTATGCAAGCTTTTTTATTTGATAGCTTAAGAATTTGGTTCATCTGACACTGATTGGTATTGTTGGTTTTCAAATATATTTTCCGTTCTTTCCAATTATCTGTTCAATTTTAAATAAAAATTTAAATGAATGAACATATGGATGTCATGGTATGTTTGAGGCGTAGACGGATTGCATCATCCAAAGTATCAAGCACTGAAAATTTACGTAATAGTAACATTTGATTATAAATGTTTTAACAATTACTAATACCTTATATTAAAATGTTAACTAATATACATACATACATACATATACTCACGGCTATATTTCCCTAGAAGGGGTAGCCAGAGCTAACAAATTATAAATTCCGCAGCCACTTTTGGAAGTTGAGTGGGGAAAAGATGGTAAAAATAAAGGTTTTTGGTGATGGGTCTCCAACCGCATCGCCCAAAAATCCAATAAAAAGCCCGCCTCTTACGACACCCGTGGGTAGAAAGGGGTAGCGACATTCTAAGCCAGCACTACGCGGCAAACTAATATGAATCGTATTAATCATTATACAGTAAAATTACAACATAAGCTGCTCTTAATTACCAATTATTGAATAGGTTTTAACCAAACCTAGTGAATAGTGAATGTAGAACAAAATAGAAAATATAAGTAGTCGAGTTCTTACCATTGCAATGATATTAGCTTAAGTTTTTATACGACTTCTCAAACGTAAGACAAGTTATGTGTTAATCTTAGTTTTGAAGTAACAGTAATCAAGTTGCATCGTTTACTTAGTTTAAAGTTATTTAGTTTCATTCTTTAAAATTAATGAAAGTTTCATTTATGATTTTGTAGAAATTTTTATTTGAGAAAAAAGTTTACTATACATAACCTTAAGTTTAATTCTATATTGCCTGTGGTAAATTTGGTAGTTGACTAACTTATGGGTGCAAAGTTCATGGGTTCCATCACCGTGAGGGCATTTATACTATGAACATGAATGTTTTATATTTATTTGAATTATAATCGTCGCGTCAGCATAATATACCAGACGTCATTAAATTGTACTTACTTTTGAGGATTATTTAATCTGTGTCATATGTTCATATATGTTCCTTTCATCCCCTAGCTATCTGTTATTTTTCATTTCCTTTAACTCACTTGTTACCACTGTTTGATATAAGAAACACTTCAGTATATGATATAAATAAATGTTTGATCCGTGTAAATGTGTGTAAATTGTAATTCGATAATATTTTTCCGATCCCTTATCGGTCCGAGCGAGTTTCATTAATAACGGTCCGTCACGGATGACAGAATAGGCTTGTTCTCGAATAACTAATTACCCGATGAAAATTTGCAACGTGTTTCGCTGAACACAACAATTTAGTACAAATAATCACGAGGACAGTTTGACACGAACCGAAAATATGGCAAGTCATTTGATAATCTTTTTTTGAATGATTACTTGATTTATGATCAGTTATTTTTATGACAATTTATTGTATAAAATGTTGATTGTCAAAAAAATACCTAATTTAAATCTTTTTGTTCATGAAAACCTCATGGTAGCTCAATTGGCAAGAGTGACGGGGGCGTATACCCGAGGTCGCGGGTTCGAATCCCGCCTGTGTCGAAATTTTTCTTTCCTTTATTTATTAAAAAAATACCTGTTTTTATTAAGTTATTTTCATATTTCGCGGCATTGTATCGGCTTGAATAAGCAGCTAAATGTCCTGGGGTTTTCGGGACCAATCACATCACAATCAATACATTATCGATCAATTTGACCCTCTTTTAGTTCACTTGTGGTTAGGTTTTTTAGCTTCAGCTACCTCTTCCTGAAATACAAGCCGTAGGGCATGTAGTATTTTTTTTATTTATTTTGATTGTTAACATCTTTGTCAATCAAAATTTTTAAGGTGACTCATTTTTTTAACCATTATTAATTAAAACAATCATTATTTTGCAATCCTTTCCTGCTCAACTTGCAAAGTTCTCAACAATTTTTTTTAAGATACCGTGAGCATACATCTAGGTTTTTTCAAATAAATAATCCTAAATCAAAAATTCTATTAGTATCACGCTTACCAAATATGCTTTTGTAACGTATAATTGACTACATCTGAAGCGTTGTTTGATTGTCTTTCATCGTTGTAAGTGTCACGAAGGATCCTCATAATGTCTTTGTCTTGTGCAAACGACAATCGAGCGGTGGAAGGAAATGTACGTCGTCGTTTGATTCGCAGAACTCAATTGTGGGGCGCCGCGGTGGCGGGCAGAAACGCAGTAGCAAATAAATTATTAGCACGACTTTTTAGAATTCATACAATATAGGGTTACATTCTGGGGGTTACCGTTTTTGATGACCTGTATTGATCATTAATTGTGTGATTGGTTGTATTATACTTTTAGTTTTAGTTTGTACTTTGGTCTAATAAAAAAAATTACAATGAAACATTGTGGATGAATACATAAACACTTAGACTACTCGTTCAGAAGTATTTTATTTATGATCGGATTAAAAAAGCTTTCAAATGAAGCCTATATTTGGCGAGCAACAGTAGCTGAATATTTATATATCGTTATCTTTAAACCAGTATGGTTAAAGTGGACAATGGACTAATATCCTATTTCTAATGTTTATATACAACACAAAAATATTTATAAAAATAAAATCTGTGTCGCTAATAGTTATTACTCATATTAAAAAAAAACAATAAACATAAGGATACGGATCACAATAATTAAAATTAAATGTATTCGTATGCATTGTTCTTGTACTGCTAAAGCTTACTCATATAACCAAAGCAAAATCGATCTTCAAAGCATTCACTTGTAGGGATGCCCAGTTGCGGTTACAGTGTTACTTCATTAAAATATTATTTCTTGTTGACACGATAACGGCGTATAAAGACGTGGAAGTGGTTTTGGTAATAACCTTCGACGGATGTTTGAAAGTCGGTTTCGTAACATAATCCGTCTGCACGACACGTATTAAGTTCAAAATGAGTATGACAATATTAATTTGAGGGTTTATGCTACTCTTATGTGTACATAGTAAGATCACAAGATAATTTCACAAATGGTGTGCTTTAAGTATTTTAAATCTCCTATTTTTATTTTATTTAAAAAGACTGCAGTTACCTCATGATCTATTGCGCTATTAATTAGAAGGATCCCAAGCTAATTGTATCTGGATGATATACTTGAGAAAGTCGCAATTACCCGCGCCGCGTCTTGCTTTAGCCAATGCTAGGGAGTGAGAAGGACGGCTACAGGGGGCGGTGCTTCGCTGAAATCCAGTCGAGCTCTAGCCAGTTGTCTTCTTGTCGTCAACCAGTGAAGGTGGCTTAGGAAAGGCCGATATCACGTATTGAAACTTTTCACGGGATTTCGGGAAATCATTACAGTTCGTAAGTTCGCTGCCCCGCGTAATCACTTTTTCGCGTGTGTCGAATGCAACTCGAATGAGCGTTTACCGTGAATTGTATTTCGTTATTAACTACATAGTTGTTACTTTGATTTGTAAAACTTGATGAAACTGTTAAAATTTATATCATAAAATATAAAATTTTCGAACTAAGATCAGTTTTTGGAATGACAGTTACAAACTACGTGCATTGGTGCCGAACGTGGTTCTTCAGTGTGCCTGACTATCGTTAATGTTTAACAGTTGAAAACATTTATGAAAATGAATTCTAAAAAACTAACTTTGAACAGTCAGTTGTTAATACTTTTAACAGTGCTGGATTGGTTTTCGTCGGGTACTACAAATGCTGCTGCCTGTAAGTATGCTCTAATTAATTTATTGTTTCTCTAGAATACGACTTACCGATCACTTGCTCTGGGTAACGTAAGAGGCGACTAAAATGTTGCTGTGGAGAAAACGCCTTCTTTATTTACATATCCTCTCCGCATCAAATTCTAGAAGTGGATTAATAATATCTGTCTTTTTAGTATAACGAGGTTGGTAGAGAGTTCAAAAATAAAAAAAGCATTCCTATTTGAGTCATATATCCATTTGCTTGCAATAAGATTCCCTTAAATTAGTGGTATAACTGCCATCAAGATAATTGTAACTCAGTGCATATTAAAATAAATTTGTAATTTTATCGTAGCAGGATTTTAATTAAAAAGTAATACATATCCTAAGGAAAGCAAATTAATCATTAAAATATCACGCACAGTCGAATAAAAATGTTAACTGCAAAGCTAAACCTCCGCCGAAACGACGGGGCACAATCAAATGAATCAAAAACTATCGCACCTACCGGTTCACAAAGTAGGCAAAGACTAGCGATCACTTTGTGCGATCATAGCAAACCCCGCGAGTTTCATATTCATTCCTCACTCTTTTCATACATGGTGACAAAAAATATTCTTAACTTAAATCTCATCAAGAATATTAATTTTAGCATCTTAAGAGACACATTGTTTAATAAAAGTTTAAAACAATGATTAATACTTTACACAAAAACATTTCAGCAGGGATAACCTATGGGCTGACTTTATTTTATTTCGAAGTATTAAATAAAACACCTTTGGGACTAATATTCATCATCTTTTCATACAAACAACCGTTTTTTGTTAGTGAGTAATGTAATTTTTAATATGATGAGCTTTCCACGACTCAAGGGTGTGCTAAGGTCTTAATAATGCCCGATTTCAAAAGAGGGGCTACGAATAACGGTATTTCCTACTATTATTCAAAGGGGATGTAATATAGGTATAAATTTTATTATTTTATACAAAAATAACAATATAAAATAAAATAATAACAATATAAAATAAAATAATAACAATATAAAATAATAACTACTTATTTTGTGTGTACCTTATTGATAGTATCTTACTTTTCATTTTATTATCACTTGTCTTGAGGATTAATTTCAAGTTTCAACTATTTTGCTGGTACTAATTTTCATTGTTACGCTTTGATCGCTGGTGCCCTTTGCTAGAAAGAAGGCAACATAAAATTGTATGTTTTGAAGCTTTCTGTTTGTAAGTTTTCTTTACCTTAGGCTAGGCTAGACCAATTGTGAGGATCCCCTGATTGGCGCACTTATATAGACTATATAATTACATTTTAAAACACACACTCATGTTTACTCAAACGTACACGCCGTTTATCCCCCTTAGGGTTGGTAGAAGTTCTACTGAAAACGTGATTGGGGCAGGCCTGTCGCCGTTTTAAACTTCAACTTCAAACTTCGAATAGTTTATTGCCTCATTGTGGTAGAGTAAGATGTCACAATAATTAATTAAGTCCCGACAATAAAACCTATTAGGGCACTGCAATATCTTATAAACTATCTTAAAAACTAACGCAGAGTTTAAAGTGTAATTTTATCTAGGGAGAACACAAATGTCGTAGTTTACAAATTTAATATAGAATCTAAAACATATATATTTATAACAAAATTAGTTTGCTGAAATCTACTAATCACTGGTGCCTTACAAACATGGCAATATTAACCATGAAACTCACAAATTTACACATAGAAAACATTTCATATTTTAAGTGATTACAAAGAATCGCTGAGTCACGTAAAATATGACCCGGTTCACTGACAACTGACAAACTTATGTTTAAATTAGGACAAGAAATGAATGGTTTAGCATGATGCTTACAAATATTTATATGATAAGAACACGCTAAAATTTACCAAAACGGTGAATGTGTTTTTCTTACTGAAATGACATCTTCGATCACTGCTCACTACCTATGGCATTTTGCCTGAAGGTTCTTACTTTATATAAAGGAAGATTTTTTGGAATCGGTAAAGCAGTATTGGTGCCTATTCGTAACAAATGAACATATGTTTTCTCTTTAATTTAACTCTATCTATTAGTACCACGAATATCGTCTAGGTTTGTTCGGTGATTAAATATTTTCAGTATGTGATGGTATAATATATGAATTGTATAATATAATTAGAATATTTTGTTCATGAAAACCTCATGTGGGGATTGTAACTTATAAATAAAGGAAGGAAATATTTCGACACCAGCGGAGATCGAATCAACAACCTCCTGGTATACGCCCCCGTTGCTCTGCCAATTGAAAGGTCGTGAGTTCGATCCCCGCTGTTGTCGAAATTTTTCTTACCCTAATTTATAGTATATGTTTAAATCATTTACATATTTGTTTAAATGTAGAAAAAGATCCCAAATAACATAACACAACTAGAAAAACTTTTATGCCTAAGAAAGATTTAATAACTTATTTCACAGAAATGTTCCCTGCAGAGAAATACCATATTATTGAAAATTATTTCAACTCTATAAAACACAAAAAGTTTATTTTGTTGCTGTATTCTAGTAGTGTAAATCTTTCTATTTGTATCACAGGAAGCGACAAAAAGTACTTTTTAAGTTGCTTGTGGGCAAATACTCATATACTATTAACAATTCTTAATTCCGCTATCTTTTTCCATTTGGACATCTCAAAGTGGCTGATAAATTAAATATTTTGAAAGTCTGGGGTAGCCAATATAATTATTTCAAAGTAAATCCCCTCAGTATATTGTGGTTGTATTACCCTTACACCTGATCCAATATTTTATAAGATGATATTGAAAAAGGTAATTTAAGGATCATGATGATATGGTTCAAATAAAGGATGTTCAAAAGTAAATAAACGGTTTGCTAAAGATTGAAGAATAATAGTTTCCGTATGAAACGATTGATGAATGCAAAGCTGAAGAGGTTATAAGGGTCGTATCAAGTGGCCACTGAGTATGAGAGCAAGAATAACGAATCGTACCTCATTTTAATATTTAATATAATAAGCCAATCAGAGCGCATAATTCCCAAGCTATTGAATCTAAAATTACAATTTTACAATTGACGTAATGCAGTATAGTCTAGAAACAATATTATAACTAACCAATAGTAATTTACTTTAAATCATAAGTTCAAGTGGGGTCGTTCCTACTACACATGATTGATGACACATGAATGATTTGATATCTTTTATGCTAAATTACTTCTGTGCTAAATTTGCTCTTACAAGTCAAATAAAATCGTATACAAAAACATTGCTTTAAATGTTTATGCTAGGAAATAGACGTTTGCTAGCTACTACACATACCTCTAAAGCAGATAAATGGCTCCATTTACATGAAAAGCTTCTATAGGAAATTACGATGATCTAAGAAGTAGTTTAACGGTTAGAACATTCGTTTCACAATTCGGGGATTCAATTTTCGGGGAGGACACAGGCTAATGATGTTTCTGAGATACTCCAATCGAGATTTTCAGGGTGAATCGCCCTTTTATGAGAAATATTGATGATGTGTCCTTTGGAAGGCACATAAAAAAGTTAGTATCGTAAGTCTATGAACCCGCCTTAGGCCAGCATTTTGGAACATAGCTTAATGCTTAATCACATTATTCTGGGTAGGCTCGAGCCTCTTCTGGCATATAAAAATCTGTGTAGGGAGAAGTAAGTATATATTAAATATAAATTGTATATCGCCGTGTAGTGTCGGCTTAAAATAGCACTACCCCGTTTTTACCGATGGGTGTACGTAAGAGGCGACTAACGGTATTGGGTTTTTTAAGGGATTTTTGGGCGATGCGGTCGGAGACCCATCACCAACAACCTTTATTTTTACCATCTTTTCCCCACTCACATTTCCAAAAGTGGCTGAGGAATATCTAATTCCTTAGCTCTGGCTACCCCTTCTAGGGATTTACAGCCGTGAGTATATGTATGTATGTATGTATGTATGTGTAATGTTGTGTCGATGTATATATTTTTTTAGTTTATTAGATAATTGCTTTATTTTTTTTTCTTTCGTTCTCAATTATTAAGGGAACAAATACAATTAAACACACAAAGAAAGAGCAGTCAAGTTTGGTTCTATGCACCTTGGCGTAGAGTTTTGTAATACTACGCCAGTGCATAAAATAGGGGCCGCTTTAGTCTGCTGTATCAATAAAGGTTCAAAGTTATCTGCAATCTACTAACCATGGGCTAGGCTGTTCCTATCGTATAATTTTCTTGTTGGTTTTCCTATCAGTTAATACACAGATTATTATTTATTCGTTTTTAGATAGATATATTAGGCAGTGGAGGACGACCATGTTTGTAATAATGTAAGTGAAAATATATGCGCACTTTTCCAACCATTTCAACTCAATATTCACGCTGTGATTCCCCAAAGGGGCGGGAACGGAGTGACTAGTAATGCTGAACATCACGTAACATATTTATTACTTGATTTCAAGAGTAACCTCATTATTGATTGAATGCACTGTCACGTGTCTAAGTAAACCAAAACATGTGGCTTTTTCACAATTGTCACAGTTTTAACCTTGATAGATTAACCTAACTTATGACTTGGTTAAAGACACCTTATCGGCCCAACATGGGATTACAACCCACGTCTTCTGAATGAGAAGCGGGTTCAAATAATCACTTCCTTTAAATGTACTACATCGTAGAAAATTATGCACTACATATCACTTATACATACATTCATACATACATATACTCACGGCTATAAATCCCTTAACGGGGTAGCCAGAGCTTTGGAATAAGAAATTCTTCAGCCACTTTTGGAAGTTGGTTGGGGAAAAGATGGTAATAATTAATGTTTTTGGTGACGGGTCTCCAACCACATCGCCCAAAAATCACTTAAAAAGCCCCTATACCGTTAGTCGCCTCTTACGATCACCCATGGGTAGAAATGGGGTAGTGTTATTCTAAGCCGACACTACACGGCAATATTCATGCTTATCACTTATCACTTATATTCATGCTTATAACAGTAAAATAACAAAACGAGGGAATCCAAAGTAATAAAAACTGTAAAGAAGAGAGATTTTTTAGGATCGTACCATGTGATATGTGATTTATGCATTATATTGCATTCGTATACAAGTTCCATTCTCTGTCCTATCGCATTTTTGGGATCAATGCAAGGCAATGAATATGTGATCAGACAAGCATATATGTTCTATTCATTAGAACACGGTTATTGTCAATAATAATCAATCATTGAAGTGCATCTGCTATTGACTGTATTGAAGACAGTTACATGATTAAAACGATAATACGATACACCATATTGGTACCTGTCTTGCTAAAATACCCACAAAATAAGTGACGGGAATGTTCAATTTCATTAAAAGGAACTGGTCGAATTGTTTTTGAATAAACTAAAAAAAGTTATTTCGAAAACATCGATCGATGATTCATTAATTATTACTTAAAATCCTAATATGTATACAGTATAACACATATATGTACAGCACAAATATGTACCCAAAGATTGAAGCGCGCACGGGTGGGTAGACTAACGACTACTATCGTGATAGTAGGCCGGTCCGGGTATGGTCAGGACCGACGTGGCTAACGTGCCCTCCGAAGCACGAAATTGTTTTTGTATCAGAAAATAAAGTGACTCAATCCTGCTATATCCTTCCAAACTGGGCTAAAGCCGACAAATTAAGTATAAAAGTTTTCCCACCCAGTGACCAAACCCGACACGTCCAAATTTGAAAACGAGCGCTTTACCACCAGGCTACGAAGGAAGATATAAATACTTTCGCAGACACAAATTGCATATTATTTTATAAGAAATAAAATTGAGTGTAGCTGTGTAGTATCGGCTTAGAATAGCACTATCCCATTCCTTCCTACCAGTGTCGTAAGAGGTTGCTTATATTGGGGCTTTTTATGTGATTGTTGGGCGATGCTACCCACTACCGACAACCTATATTTTACAATCAATTTTTTATTCGACTTTCAAAAATGTTTTACAAATTTCTTAAACTGAAGCTCTTGCTACCCTTTTTGAAAATTAATAATCGTGAGTATATATGTATATCCATCATTCCAAGTGAAAATGTGTTTCAATTAAAATCTATATTCTTCTGTAAAACAACAAAAGAAAGAACACAAGAAACAATTGCGGCTGAATTCAGCGTTGATTTCCTGAACCAGAAAACTTTGTTTAAAACGAGGTTTTTTAAAAGTTTACTAATCAAAAGTTTTACTAAAGCCGATGATATGAAAAATCAGGTCATTTTTTGTGAATGTTTTACAAATGGGCGCTGTCTCAAATAAAAAAATCAATCAATTAAAGAATCAATTAGTTAAAGTTTTTTTATGTTGTATCGCTCAAGGTTACACACTCACGACATTAGATTCCATTGGGGTAGGCAGAGACTATCGATCGCTACTTCATACAATCCTTTCGTTTACATCCATCAATATTTTCAAATATGCTCTTTTTTTCTGTATGTTATAGCTTTAACATGGGTTTTATCCTGCCTTGTCAAAATATACAATACCATATAAACATTGCAAATAGCGCTTACATTTTATATAGTTTGAGCATTAAACTAAACTAATTTAAAAGGCTCTAAGGGTGATATTCTCGTATGCTTAGGTATAAAGTTGCACATATTCGTTTTATTCGTATATTGTTACTTTATAACATACATACATACATATACTCACGGCTATAAATCCTTTAACGGGGTAGCCGTTTTAGAAGTTGATTGGGGAAAAGATGGTAATAATAAATGTTTTTGGTGACGGGTCTCCAACCACATCGCCCAAAAATCACTTAAAAAGCCCCTATACCCTTAGTCGCCTCTTACGATCACCCACGGATAGAAATGGGGTTGTGTTATTCTAAGCTGACACTACACGGCAACTTTATAAATATAGCTATATGTAGGTGCCGTGTAGTGCCGGCTTAGAATGTCACTACCCCTTTCTACCTACGGGTGTCGTAAGAGGGGACTAACGATATGAGGCTTTTTTAAGTTGTTTTTTTTGGGTGATGCGGTTGGATACTCATCACCAACTATACTTTATTTCTACCATCTTCTCCCCTGTCAATTTCCAAATGTGACTGAGGAGTTTCTAGCTCTGAAGCTCTGGCTTCTCCTTTTTCGGGATTAACGGCCGTATGGTATTATGTATGTAGTTATTAAAATATTTGATAATTGATAAGAAATATGCTTAATTAATTTTGTGTACTTTTGTTTCGCTTAAGAGCAATTCAAATAAATGGTTTTCATTTCAAAAGTATGAAAGCATAAAACGGATTAAAGAAGATTATTCTAATGACAAAAACAGTGTATACAGCGGCGACTCCTATCTACAAAATGAATATAATCTAATTACAAATCTTAGAATTGCATTTAGTATTTTCTAAAAATTAAACTGTATTACAGATTACAAAAAGCATTGCAATTGTTATACATTTGCATTACAATTCGTAACTTGGAAGTAAAAGTCTGCTTTATATTTATAGTGTATTTGTACCCTTTTTAATATATCCGATTTTCTACATTCACGACTGTTCTAGATCTTTTGATAAAGATTTATTTATTTCAAATGCTAAGCTGCCTAATTAGGCTCTTGTTCGAAAAATGATTCCGATTGGGTATTACTGCGCCATTATTTAGTTTCGTGTGTCGCGTGCCAAAACATTAATTTAATCAAAACACGCTTTATTATGGGGTATTTGGGATTAACTGTTAGCCGCAGGTCAATAACCGGTTAGCGTTTATTAAAATTCAAAATGAAAGTGGAAATTAATAGCTTAATAATATAGCCAATTATTAATAAAAGGAACGACGTTTTGGATGAAATCTAAATCTATGGTTATAAATTGAGGTAATAAATTGACAGACAAAAAACACCATGATTACCACATGATTTTCAATATCGAATCTTAATATAGCTTTCCTAATTCAATAAAAAAATATGTTATTTTTTACGGCATAAATTGCTGTGTAGTGCCGGCTTAGAATGTCACTACCCCTTTCTACCCACGGGTGTCGTAAGAGGCGACTAAGGGTATTGGGACTTTTTATTGGATTTTTGGGCGATGCGGTTGGAGACTCATCACCAAAAACCTTTATTTTACTGCCTTTTCCCCACTCAACTTTCAAAAGTGGCTGAGGAATTTATAATTCCTTGGCTCTGGTTACCCCTTCTAGGGAGTTATAGCCGTGAGTATATGTATGTTTGTATAAATTACAGTTATATTTCAAAGAAGGTTAAAGACAAGTGAAAATATGGGTAAAATTACACACGCGCACTCGTTGAAAACAAAACGGATTATGTGAAAAATCTTTTATAATTAGAATTTCATTTTGTTCATTCTATATAATTAGCTTTAATATTAAAGACTGAAATTTCAGGAGAAAATTAAAGTTATTACAAAATATGAAACACTATTTAATTACTATTTTCTTTCATAAAGATAAAAAAATAATGGTGGTTGCAATATCTGTCATCTGGATTTCTTACTATATTTGGAAGACATTAAATCGTTGTACCTTGAAAATAAGGGGGCTATCAAGTTCTGTTTTGTAATACCCATATAAGTTACGTCAAATATTATTTCACTTCATGTATTTTTTATTTATTTTATGTCATCCATAATCCATTACGACCCATTTATTTACAAATACTAACAATTATATACCCAGCACATACAATTTTGTTAAAAAAAACTCCATATTTGTCTTTTTTCAAGAACACAGTGAAACAGCAAATTGAAACCATCCCAAAAGAATAGTACTTAACTTAAATCGACTTAAAACTTTCATAACTAGGAACCATCGCATAAAGAATGATATTGTTCTAGTGTTGTTTTCTAATATAGTTTTGTTTTGCACAGCTGAGCCGGGTTTCACCGCACCGATCACCAACGTGACCGCCCCTCTTGGCCGTGAAGCTATTCTGGCCTGCACTGTACATAATCTTTCTACTTATAAGGTAAGCATCGTTTAATTAGAATTTATAGGGAGAGTTTTAACCTTGAAAGGGCATTGTAAAATTATGGTGAGGGGAATGTTTTTGGGTAGGATATTATTTACCCCCAGCCTTCAACAAAAACTTATAGAATAGGCTTTTAGCAGCATTTGAAAAAGAGAGAAAAAATGGTAATGGTGAGCATCTTAACAATGCCATGTAATCATGTTGAATACCCTATATTCGTTCCTGATAACATACCTACATGGATAGTCTTTACGCTCAATAGAAATTTTATAGGACAACGACGACTACTGGTTAGTTAGACTAAGTATTAATTAGATCAATTTTATTTACTCAAGCTCAGGGAATTGTTGCGGATCTGTGAGGGGTACGCTCTTGCTCACGGGTTGAAATATAACATAGGCAAAAGTCAGTATATGGTTTTTGAGGCAGGGGCCAAACGTCCACAAGATGTATCGCCTATTTGTTTAAAGGGTGCACCGTTGGAAAGAGTCTTTCAGTTTAAATACTTGGGACACATGCTGACAGCTGACTTAAAGGATGATATAGACATTGAAAGGGAACGGAGGTCTCTATCACGACGGGCCAATATGATAGCTCGTAGGTTTGCACGAGTTCGACAGCAACCAAGCTTACTCTGTTCCAAGCATATTGTACCTCGCTTTACACGTGCAGCCTATGGGCTAATTATACACAAAAGGCATATGGAGCCCTCCGGGTCCAGTTTAATGATGCGATGAGGGCGATGTTGGGGCTGCCGCGGTACTGCAGTGCGTCGGGCATGTTCGCGTGGGCGGGCGTGGACTGCTTCCACGCGACCATGCGCCGGCGCAGCGCCTCTCTGCTGCGTCGCGTGCGCGCCAGCTCCAACACCGTGCTCGCTGTCATAGCTAACAGACTCTACTGCCCTTATATCCGGCACTGCTGTGACCGACATGCGCCAAATTATAAGCCATTGTTTTAGGTAGCTAGGTGTAAATAGATATTAGTAGTTATAGTAGTAGTTGTATGTAAGTATATTGTACCTGTGTAAATACCTAGTCAAAATAATTTTAATTCTACTTGTGACCGTCCATTTTTTTATTTTCTTTTATTTAATTTTAATTTGTACCTATTTAATTTTAATCAATTTCATTTAAATTTTATCTTATTTTTAATCAATTCGAATTTTTATTTCAATGCTTTTATTTCAAATTTTAATAATTGTAATCTTATTGTGTGGTTTTTTTTTCTTATGTCTGCATGTTTAATTTTAATCGATGTTATTTTTTATGTGAATTATGGGTCACCGTTGCCTGAAATAAATGAATTTTATTTTATTTTTATTTATTTACTACGAATTGTTTTTAATACTAAGCTGCTGGAATGCTTTGACTGATTGAAAATATTTGAATACATACAAGCGATTACTTTAAGTTGGTGCAGGCAGTGTTTTCGATATTATTGATCGCCATTTTGTACGATCCTGTCAACCCTCTCCAGCTTGATTTTCATTCATAAATCTCTTAATTTATACGACTTGTGAAAACTTTGAAATTGTAGTCGTGCTTGGATATTCGAAATATGTCCTAAACTAAAAAGAAACTCATGTATAGTTTAGATTTTTAAAGGTTTTGTGTATTAATATTATATAATGTAGCTTCATTTCTATGCTATTGCCATGTGTTGAAAAAATAGTAATTGGAATAGGTAACTTATGAAACTAATAAATAAAGAATAAATAAAGGAAAGAAAAATTTCGACACAGGCGGGAATCGAACCCGCGACCTCGGGTATACGCCCCGACGCTCTGCCAACTGAGCCACCGTGTCAATTGGCTGCCGGTGCGAAATTCTTCTATCCTTTATTTCTTTTACACGTTTAAGTAGTGTTTGCGTTTCCTACCTCCGAATTTTAATTAATTCGGAAGGCCACTTGTCTACCTTTTCAGATAGAATGCAAATGTTGAAAACGCCTAATTATCACATTTCGCACTGGCAGCCAATTGACACGGTGGCTCAGTTGGCAGAGCGTCGGGGCGTATACCCGAGGTCGCGGGTTCGATTCCCGCCTGTGTCGAAATTTTTCTTTCCTTTATTTATTCTTTATTTATTAGTAATAATCCCCACATGAGGTTTTCATGAACAAAAAGATTTAAATTATGTGATAGTTAGGCGTTTTCAACATTTGCATTCTATCTGAAAAGGTAGACAAGTGGCCTTCCGAATTAATTAAAATTCGGAGGTAGGAAACGCAAACACTACTTAAACGTGTAAAAGAAATAAAGGATAGAAGAATTTCGCACTGGCAGCCAATTGACACGGTGGCTCAGTTGACAGAGCGTCGGGGCGTATACCCGAGGTCGCGGGTTCGATTCCCGCCTGTGTCGAAATTTTTCTTTCCTTTATTTATTCTTTATTTATTAGTAATAATCCCCACATGAGGTTTTCATGAACAAAAAGATTTAAATTAACTTATAAAACTATGTATCAAAATGACCTAGCGGGTCAGGCCGATGATACTCTGGGCCGGAAACTCTAGCGGAGGCTCCGGCGATAGTTAAACGATCCTTAGTTCCCCGTCCAAATACCAATAAACAAATTACTCACCAGCATGGATATTGGCAGCAAACGATAGGTATTCTTCACAATACTCGGCAGTCGACCCAGCTGGGGACGTTATATTCAGCAACACACACACACACACGTCCGGGTTAAAGTTTCTTGCACAGATATTAGAGTAACACAAATAGTACAAAAATAATTGAAAAGTTCTTGGAAAAATATAAAATTTCTCGCCGGCAATTTGAATCGCTGCATACGCACGAGAAGCAACCATTACACTCTTCGTGGTAGCCGATAGTTAACTCTCACTGGCGTGGCCTTTGCATTGGGCGTTGCTGTTTGGTTGAGCGAGCGAATCAACATTTGCGTATATTATTTGGCGGCGAATTAAAATATAGAACGTTGACGATACAGACTGACTACTTATACTTAATTAAATATACTCTCGGCCATAAATAAAAAAAAATATAATCAGACCTTGTGGTTTTTTGGCGATGCGGTTGGAGACCCATCACTAACGATACTTTATTCCTACCATCTTGTCCCCAATCAACTTCCAAATGAGACTGAGGAATTTTTAGCTCTTAAGCTCTGGTTACCCCATTTTTGGGATTCATGGCCGTGAGTATGTACATATATATACGTAAATTTGGTAATAATATCTTATCTTTATATTCAACAGGTAGCATGGCTTCGAGTGGACACTCAAACCATCCTAACAATCCATACTCACGTCATTTCCCGAAGTCGTCGGGTTGGTGTGACCCACAGTGACCATCGAACTTGGTTCCTCCACATCAGAGAACTCCGGGAGACTGACAGGGGATGGTATATGTGTCAAATTAATACCGACCCCATGAAGAGTCAGTTGGGATATTTGGATGTAGTTGGTAAGTATTTTTGGAAATATTTTATTTCTACCTACTCGTGGATATAAAAATATGTAGCCAGAATAGCGGAATTCTGGATTTATTAGGTAGTTATTGGAAGCTTGATAGCTCAATGGGTAGAACAATCGCCTATCTGAGCAGAGACCCACGCTCCTGTTCAAGTTCCGATACGGGCTTACAATGTGTCTTAAGTTGATCTGTGGTTAAATGTATTATACTTTATATATTACATACTTCTCAGAAATAGTGAATTGCTAACAAAGTAACTAACATCAAAAGTTTCTGACTGTATGTTTATAACTATATTATTTTTTTGAGTATGACATATACATTATTAATTTTGTATTGGCCTAAAAATGTTTTAACTAAATGAAGAAGCATCAATGTACTATATTAAACATCAATATAAGAAAACATGGAATTTATGAACAAAAACATATTTTGAAGCAAATGTATTATAAGGTAAATCAACCACATATTGTAATCCATTTAAGAATGTTTCAAATAAGATTCTAAGATAAGAAGATCTTTCCAAACTACGAGGTCTAAGTAAACTGTCGTTGGTTGAACAATCTATTTGATGTTTCTAATAAGAGTTTCTGAATAATAATAGGCTTCGTACATTTTTCAAAAGTTCCCTAGTTCTCAAATCTTTTTTCGCATCGACCGAGGTGTTTCCCTGGAATCCTTGCTTTGAAAATTCTCGTTCAAAAGCCGTACTTTGATACTATAACTATAGGCTACGGTAGATCTTGAATAAAATATTCTAACAAGATATTTTCTTTAGTTCCTCCTGACATCGAAGATCGAGGGACAAGTCCAGACCAGACAGTTCGCGAAGGTGCAGCAGTAAGCTTGTCTTGCTCAGCCACCGGTTCTCCGAGACCTCAGATCACCTGGAAAAGGGAACATTCCAGAAGTATACCGCTTGGTGATGGAATTCAAGGTATGCATTTGTAACTATTATGTCTCGATAACTATGTATAATTCACTGGGTATGTCAGCTGCTTTAAATATGGTTAAAGGTTTGCATGGTTCCTCACATATCACTTTTAGAAATTGGTTTTGGAAACATAACATAACATAAACGTTCACGCCGTTTATCCCCGAAGGGGTTGGCAGAGGTACCAATACTTCTGAAAACACATGGCAGCGCCATCTAGTGTCCAGAGAAGTTACCCACGTTTTGCTTAGACAGTGTACTCACGTGATAGGGGGCAGGCCTATCGTCGTTTTGTACGAATATACTGTCACATGACTAAGTACAACTCAGCCATGTGGGTTTCCTCACGATGTTTTCCCTCACCGTTAACAACCATGATAAATTAACCACACATATGACTTTAGAAAAGACAAATTAGTGTAGGCCCAACCCAGGATTGGAACTCACGCCCTTCTGCTTTCGGGCGGGTGTTCTACCCACTGGACGACTATCATGTCGCTGTTTTGGAAAATATTGTATAATAATGTGAAAGGAAGGTGAGTGATGGGTCTCGAGCCATATCACCCAGCAATAACTTGCAAAAGCCCAAAACCCTAATCCACCTCTTACGCCACCAATGGGAAAAAATGGGTAGCCGACACTTTAATCCATAATATATATCAAGTATTATCTATAACAATAGTTTTGTTTATAGTGACGTCATTGGAAGGTCCTATTCTGAACATAAGTCGAGTAAATCGCCAACACGCGGGGGCCTATCTCTGTATTGCGTCTAATGGAGTTCCACCTTCGGTCAGCAAACGCATCATGCTTACCGTCGAATGTGAGTAATTTTCACATTTTGTAGATATTCATACTTAAATAAGAAATTTCTTAGCTCTATTATTTTTTGATGCATGAATCTTTTTGGTAAATTTTAGGTTTTATTGCAGGCGTTTGTTCGTGAGTATTTTGTCTGCTAGTAAATATCTTCATATATACACTGTTTACTGAGGACTTTTGATAAGCTTCCAGATTACGATATTATTTTGCTTTGTTTCACTGTCGAGATTTGCAATATTTTCATTAAGAGGTGATTGCACATTATGATAAATACATTTAAAATAAATAAATTTTATATAGAAATGGAAACGGGGTTCAAAAAAAATGGAAACGAGGTTGAAAAAGACATCATTTAAAAAAAAAAAAACTGTGACACAAGGAAAATGACGGACATAACAAACCTATGTGAGTTTTGTGTTTGGCATTCGAATTTCGAAACCCTTAAATCATAGAAAATAATTCGACAATAATTCAAAATCATGATCAAATTTCTTTTTGAGCCTAACTGTAAAAAAGATAAAGATTCTTTATCATACTCGTGATTTAATAAATACAATCTAAGTTGTCAATATGTTACTAGTGATTTTACTAACAGACCGTTTCTTTCATGTTAAGTATTTCGCAAATCAATGGTGTTAAATATCGTAGAAAAATATAGATTTAAGTGGTTTAGCTTCACTTTTTTACAATTTTGAAACCGAGTGAAATAGGAAGGTTTGGTGTGAGTTTCTTTCCTGATCTGAACAAAACTGAGAGCTATTACTTCGATGCATTGTAGCCAGACCTGCGATATGTACAACTCCTTAGGCTTCCAGGAAGTTTAATGGGCACTATATAGTAAAGATAAACATACATACATACATACATATACTCACGGCAATAATCCCTAGATGGGGTAGCCAGAGCTCATAAATCAGAAATTCCTCAGCCACTTTTGGAAAGTTAAGTGGGAAAAGATGGAGAGATAAAGGTTGTTGGTGATGGGTCTCCAACCGCATCGCCCAAAAATCCCTTAAAAGCCCCATACCTTTAGTCGTCTCTTACGTACACCCACCGGAACAAATGTGCTAGAGCTGTTCTAAGCCAACACTACACAGCACAAAGATAAAGCGCAGTAAAGATAAAGTTAATAAAAAATATTCACATAACACTTCAATATAACATTACAATCAATTGAAACCCCCATACACTAAATCACCTAATATGACTATATTCTAAACCGAAACCAACAACGTTACTTTACTTTATAAACCATAAGCGAATTTCGCAATTCTTATTTTCTATACATAGAAATATCATAAAGAACATATTTGTTGCTTATTTCCTGTAAATTTGTTCAACCATTCTTCCGTTTATGCACTCGTAGGAATTCTGATAGAAAATAGTTTCCATCTCGATTGGACATCAAATATAGCGTTTCTTTCAATTTCATTCCGCGAAAAACAAAATCGAGTGACAACAATATTGAATTCAAAATTCAAGCAAAGTTTTAAATTAAAAAGCCAAAAATGTTCATCACTTTTCCAGTTTGGTGTTATTGTTGTTGTCGCTATTTAAAATTTGTTAAAATTGACATTTTACAATAAAGTTTTAACGAATTGATATTTTGGAATTCATTATGTGTATTCAATTTCACTTATTAATCATATCATACATACATATTTATACTCACGGCTATATAGCCCAACAAACAATCGAACTGAGAACCTCCTTTTTTGAAGTCGGTTAAAAAGGGTTGGCCAGAGCTTCAGAACTGGAAATATCTAAGCATCTTTGGGAAGCTCAGTGGGGAAAAGATTATACCAAATATAGAAAGAAAGAAAGAAGAAAGATTTATTCACAATTAAATTAAATACTATACAGTTTACTTATAATATTGAAACTAAAAAATGACATTAAAACAAGTGACAAATAAAATAAAATAAACTTCAAATGTGAAATGGTCCTGCCTCAGCTTATTGTTGCATCTCACTCACTCAATTTGAAGTAAAATAAAAAGGATGTTTGGTTATTTACCTCTGCCAACATCAAGTTAAAATGCCCCAATATACCAAGACAGCTTGTTGGACGGCCATGACATGGGATCATACGGGAAGAAATGCTTTAGTGCTATTGTACTCGTAAGATACCACTAGCCAGATCCTAAAAATCTGTTCCTTACATTAGGAAATATTTGCTTACATGTTTCTTTGTCTGTAAAGAATAGGCTCCAAAATATGAACAAAATTTAAAAATAAACTTCATCAATAAAAAAAAATACCTTCAGAAAAGAATTGGCTATATATCCTCACGCAAATTTTCATAAGGGTGAGCAGTGATGAAAGAACCTTTGATATTTGAAAAATAACACTACCCGTACGAAGCTGAGGCAGACCACTTAAATGCAATAAAAGTCAAAAATACTTATTGGCATACGAGCCCTACGAGCCCAAAACATAATAGGTAGACAAAACATAGGATCAACCCTTCTTGAGTCATTCAGGAAAAGTAAAGATTGTAAAACGAAGGATGCTATTGCGGTTCTGCAGTCTACTAGCAACGCATATAGTTTCACCTCTGTCTATCTTATGTCTGGAACGTCCGTTCGTATGATCATATATGATTATCAGTTAAAAAAATAGAAGGAAAAAAAATCCAAAAAATCTATACATAATGTATAGAAACAAACGATAACGAAAATGGTGAAAGGTTAATCTGTGAAACTGGGTCCCAAAGTACATATAATGACGGCTATAAATCTTATTGGACAACCTTCAGCCACTTTTGTAATGAAAGTGGGGAGAAGAATATGAAATTCCATTTCTGTTATTCGAAATCACAGCACATCAATCACACTAACAATCAAATGCCTAACACTAACTTAAAGTAGCCACAAAAAAAAAACGAGTTAGTGTTATTCCACGCTGACACTCCACAGTACACTGGAAAGATGATATTGAGGCATAAAAGTCGCAATTAACATACATACATACATATACTCATGGCTATAAATCCCAGGAAGGGGTAGCCAGAGCTAAGGAATTATAAATTCCTCAGCCACTTTTGGAAGTTGAGTGGGGAAAAGATGGTAAGAATAAAGGTTTTTGGTGATGGGTCTCCAACCGCATCGCCCAAAAATCCAATAAAAAGCCCCAATACCCTTAGTCGCCTCTTACGACACCCGTCGCAATTAACAGTTACAATAAAAGTTGTATGTTTATTGACGACGTCAGTGGCCGAGTGGATAGGTAACTAGCTTCTCGGTCCGGAGGTTGCGGTTTCGATTCCCGCTGAGAGCAACATTTATGTGAAGAGCAGAAATAATTGTTTCTTAGTGTTGGATGTTGTTTATATGTGTATTATGTAGTGTTAAATATATCGTTAAGTTAGTTTCCCATACTAAAAGTTCTACTTAGTTTGGGGCTAACTTAATCTGTGTATATGTATAATATGTCCGTATACATAGATATTTATTTATGTCGTGCAAGAGTTAATACTATATTGTGTTACTTTTTGACCAAATAAAGTCAAGAGAAGGGTAATGACTCATGGGATTTCCCGCGTGCAATGCACTTAATGCTTGCGGTTTACTAATTCAAGTGTCTTTTTCCAATCAAAGGATTTCTGACCTAAACATGAAACATGGAGGTGAAATTTGTAATGTTGGGTGTGACTTATTAAACCATATTCAAAATGAAGGTTATGATTAACCAGACTGCAATACAATTTGCTAGTATATTAAATAAAAGTTTTTTTCGATTCAAAAATTATTTTTATATTGTTAAAGCTATGTAGCTGGCTTAGGATTTCTTTCGTACATACCTATACTCATGGTTATAAATCCCTAAAGGGGTAGCTACAGCTTCAGAATCAGACCATTCTTCAGCCACTTTTGGAAGAAAAGATTGTAAAATAAATGTTTTTGGAGATAGATCTCCAACCGCATCGATCAAAAATCACTTAAAGAGCCCCGACACCCTTAGTTGCCTCTTACGATCGTCCATTGGCAGAAATTGGATAGTGCTTTTCTAAGCCAACACAGTAGCACAGACACAGCAGTTAACTTAGAATATCAATTATTATTTTCGTCCGGTTTTTTGTCAGGGGCGACTTAGGCTTCGGGATTAAGGGATTTTTATCTGATGTAGTTGGGGTCTCCATCAAACATCTTTTTCCTGTTTGTAATATTACTCTACTAGAGCTACTACTTCAAAGTGTTAGCAGGATAATTTTAAACTCTATGGAAAGGATTAGAAAAGTATGAAAGAGTTTTAATAAGGGAAATACGATGATTGGTGCTGCAGAAAAATATGATTCAAGTTTCCTTGTCCGTAGTAGCTCGTATGGAAGATGATATTTTCATTTTGGGTCTAGCTTTGGTAAAAGAAATATTAAAGTGAACAAAAGGTAATGCGACAAAGTTGGTAGAATAGTGTGCTTCGTGAATGATTTGCTGTAAAAATGGCGATGTGAGAAAGATAGAACATGAAATGTCAAGGTTGTTAAGGTACATATAGTAGATGGATGAATGGAAATTGGCTAGTGGGATACATATGATTTATATAATAAGTCTATAAACTACGGACACACAGGAAATTAAAGATCTGATGAAAACCTTCTGATTAACGCAATAGTTCCGAGTAATAAAAGTTAAAGAACATTAAAAAGACTATTTTCCGCTCCCATACAGACCTGGCTTAGTTCTAATAACTTAACATTCCTGCCCAGTTCCACCTGTCATCACGATCCGCAATCAGCTGGTCGGCGCGGCCTTGGGCACTGACCTAGTGCTGGAGTGCGAGAGTGTGGCGTACCCCAAACCTGTCAGCTACTGGAGTCGGGAGGCGGGGGAAATACTGCCCGTTGGTAAGAATCTAAGAAACTATTTACAAAAAAAATATACATTTCTATGATACTATATAGTTTTTACAGATCCACGTGTGATTTTAATTAAAAAGGATAGTTTTTATATTGCCAATGATAAGCTATTGTTCATTTTGATATTTTGATAAAACAAAAGACAACAAATAACCCGTGTAGTGTTGGCTTAGAATAACACTATCCCATTTCTACCCGTGGGTGATCGTAAGAGGCGACTAAGGGTATAGGGGCTTTTTAAGTGATTTTTGGGCGATGTGGTTGGAGACCCGTCACCATAAACATTTATTATTACCATCTTATCCCCAATCAACTTCCAAAAGTGGCTAAGCAATTTCTCATTCCAAAGCTCTGGCTACCCCGTTAAGGGATTTATAGCCGTGAGTATATGTATGTATGTACAACAAATAAAATATATATGTAAAATTTGAGGACTTTTAATCAAAATAAGCTTGTAAAACAGTCTTGGAATGTCAATATTCTTGTAAGAAAAAAATGCACTTTTTTAAAATCAAAGTTTTTGTAAAGGCGTATTATAACGAACACGTTTATATTGAACAGCAGTGACGAGAATCAGTGATCCATGTCTTTAAAGTATTATAAATAAGTTAAATCAGACATAGCTTTAAATTTCGGTTGTCGTCGTGTCGATTGCACAAACACAATTTTGATAATGTAATCCAATCATAGCGTCTCTAATAAAGAATTTATGAAAGCAAACTTCTATTATTTCTATTTCTTTGGCTAGGTAGTGAATATGAGCCACAAAAGGTAGAAGGAGCATATAGAACCGTGATACGGCTGCCAATCAGGAGAGTCTCGAGAGCAGATTACGGGCCATACAAATGTGTCTCCAAGAACTCTTTGGGTGACACCGAGGGAACCATCAAGTTATACCGTAAGTGCATAATAAAATTAATCGCATAATGACTAATTAACTTTAAAACAATGTCTAAGTTTAGGAGTGCCCCCAGTGATTTTTTGGCTAAATACAAACTAAAGAAGCTATGGTTTAAGGACCTGTTTTGGAGACCCTTAATACATATTTTTTATATAATAATTAAGGATTTCATAACGCTAGTTTTGATACACAGTGTATCGGTAACCTATAAAATTGATTGCAAGAAAGCTTTGTTAGTTTTTAAGTTTATATCAATTTGCAAATAAAATTATTCTAAAATTTCTCCTTTATAATACTTATTTTATCTAAAACATGAAAATGCGTCAAGTATATTAATAAATAGTGGTTGCTGTGTAGTGTCGGCTATGCTGTGTAGTGTCGGCTTAGAATAGCACTACCCCGTTTCTTCCGGTGGGTGTACGTAAGAGGCGACTAACGGTATTGGGGCTTTTAAGGGATTTTTGGGCGATGAGGTTGGAGACCCATCACCAACAACCTTTATTTTACCATCTTTTCCCCACTTAACTTTCCAAAAGTGGCTGAGCTCTGGCTACCCCATCTAGGGATTTATAGCCGCGAGTTTAAGTATGTATGTCTATAAAAGTATTTCCATATAAAATAAAAAAAATATAAAAAAACCTGCTGAATATTCTCTGTTTTTTATGGTAATTTAACTTGCGCTTCTTTCACTTTGCGCACAAGCCAATTCCAATTGTATTTTCTATAAATCCTTTTATTCACATTAATAGTAAAAATATTTGTTTGTTTATAGTCAGCGAGTATTGTATTTGCTTTTTATTTGCCTAAATGCTTGTTGTTTGTTTTCATTGATTGCAGCTGTAACTCTATCCAGAACACAAGTTCTACTGCGTCCAGTTTTAAAATGAATTGTTAGAGTTTGAAATTTGAGAAATAGCGGGACTTAATTGGATTGCCAGTGGTGTGAGCCATGCCAGATAATTTCATAGACATAATTCAAACCGTATTAAAGCTTAATTCAGTTACAGTCCACTATAAATTACAACAATGTAAAATTACGTGTTAATTACCTTATCTGCATAAACCTATTTCGGATTAATCGGTTTGGTCAAAATTTGTAGTTATTGGTAATAACATAACATAACATAAACGTTCACGCCGAATATCCCCGAAGGGGTTGGCAGAGGTACTAATACTTCTGAACATCACGTGACTTTGTCACCTGGTGTTCAGAGTACCCACGTTTTGCATGGACAGTGTACTCACGTGATAGGGGGCAGGACTAAGTACAACTCAGCCATGTGGGTTTCCTCACGATGTTTTCCCTCACCGTTAACAACCATGATAAATTAACCACACATATGTCTTTAGAAAAGACAAATTGGTGTAGGCCCGACCCAGGATTTGGACACTAGTCGTTTGCACGATAACCGAGTGTTCTACCCCCTGGGCTATCACGGCTGCTATAGTACGGTGTACGGTGGTAGTAGTTACGGTAGTTATTGGTAATCTTGTTACTTAAATTCATTTGTTTTGCAGCAATGCCCGTGACTACTGCAGAAAGTAAAAATGGTGAGTGGTCTTTATGCTCATAGTATATATTATTCCTGACATACATATATTCACGGCCATAAATCCTAAAAAGGGGTAGCCAGAACTTCAGAGCTGGAAACTTCTCATCCACATTTGGAAGTTGACAGGGGATTAGATGGTAGAAATAAAGCATTGGTGGTGATAGGTCTCAAACCGCAGCACCCAAAAACCACTTAAAAGAGCCACATCCTTAATCACCTCTTAACCATTCGATGAAGAATATAGAGGTATAGTTTTGCTTTTTAGTTTATGTATGTATATAGTTTAATTAAAGTTTAAAGTACGTATTATTTAAGGTTTGTATCTAGGTCGAGGAGATCATGCAACAATTTTAAATAAAGAAATGCTATTTAAATATTTGAAAACATACATACACAAATAAACTCGACGTGTAAACCTAATTATAATATAAAAACTTGATGCGATAATGAAATTTTTCATAAATATTTGCCCATAATAGTATAATTTGTGAATATTCCAAATATTTCTAGCTACAAAAATTCTGCTGCACCAAAGGTCGGGCGTTGAAATGAGCTTGTTCTTGCATAGCATTTTGATAGATAATAGGTGTTAAACCAGACGAAGTAGGGAAATTTAAACTATTGTTGAGTTATGCTATTACTAACCCTTTACTGTAATGTGATGGCTTAGAATAGCTCTATTTTATTTCTTCCCGCGGGTGATTGTAAGAGGCGGCTAAGGGTGTTGGGGCTTTTTAAGTATTTTTGGGCGTTGCGGTTGGAGAATCATGAACAAAAACTTTTGTTTTAAAATCTTATCCCCACAGAACTTCCAAAAGTGGCTGAGGAATTTCTTACCCACTACTATATTATATGAGTATATGTATATGTATGAATGTGTATTTTACTAGCAGTCTGTTATTTTGTCATTTTTGCAACTCTCAACATTGGTTGATTATGAAGGTTGGTTTCTCCTTTTAGGGACAGCTCATGGTATAGTGATAGTGAGCTAGGTAAGAGCTCATTTAAAAATTCTTAAAACGGATGGTTTTTGTGCGACCCAAACTAAATCTTCTCCGAACATTAAAAAAATACTTTTTGAAAGACCCAACACGCTTACTGATCTATGCTACTAGGTTTTGGAGGTTATTCTGTCCTTTTTGTTTCTTATTTATTTGGGTGCATTTGTAACAGCCGATTGCAATTTGGTTTCTTTTGCAATGAAATTTTAATAATATAAATATTCATTCATTTCTCCTTAATTGAGCCGTTTGTTCACCAAAAGAGACTCGACTATAATTTTATATTTAGTTCCCTGATAATAAATAATTATATAATACTCGTAATTTAATTTATTACACCACACACCATGTATTGTGCCTAGTTCGAATGTGTCCATAAGTGCTACAGAAATGGATGATTGAATAGCTATAAAAATACTTACTTATAATTCCAATCAGGGTAGGCAGACGACAGTCTCTACATATCCATAACAAACGTAAATTCGCATGATCTTAATAATTCTCTCTTATTTCCCTCAGATTTATCGTTCATTTAAAACATTCGTTTTATTCTTCTAACTTCGGTCTCCCATCTTTGTAGGAATGTTTTTATTCTGGTCTTCATAGTCCTCTACAGCAATACATACATATATAATTACGGTTATAAATCTTTTGGAAGTTAAGTAAGGCAAATATTGTGTTGTAAATGTTACAATATATTTCAATAAAATATGATCCTAGATTTATACCTACACATAGATTTTAATTCCATACATAAACCCACACATTATTCGGCTTTGAAACACCTAACAATTGGACGTAAAGTTAAGTTTGAGTGGTTGTTATCAGGGAATCAAAAAACCACTAATGACGGGTCAAAGCATGTCGAAGTGGCTAATGATGGTTTCATTTTACAGCTGTCCAACGATTAAACATAGTTGCCAGCAATCCTTCCGAAACTCCATCATTTGGAACACAAGGTATGTTTAAAGTTCCGTGATATTATTATCATGTATCGACTAATAATATGTTTCAAAACTCACTGAATTTCATGAAACTAATGAATTATTAATATGTGTCGTGTAGTCGTAACGAAGTTGTCTTCAAAACAAATTATAGTAAGTTTTTTTATGTAATGAGTTAAACTTTTCCGTTCTATGTCTTGTTCCAAATACGGCGGAACTTTATGTATATTTAACGTTTCCTTGGACAAAATATATCAATTTATCAAGTTGATTTTGTAGTTGATTTAGTTTTGTTTCAAACTTTCAAAAAATGTATGTAATGGTTTAAAATGTAATTACAGCTACTAAAAAGTGTTGTAAGACGGTAAATCAGGTAATGAGCTGTGTAGTGTCGGCTTAGAATAGCACTAAATCATATCTTTGCTCCGGTTTAATGGTGTCTTTTAATCGATTGATCTACTCGAGATCCATCACCATAATACTCTTTTTACCGTTATTAATTCTTTTTCGCATCTGAGAGTCGCGAGTAAAGTTAAGGTAAGGTGAGTTTAAACAAATTAAATAACGTGGCCATTAAAGGGAACATTGAAGGTTCATCAACTATTGACAAGATTTCCCCTAATTAAAATTACATATGAGATACATACATACATACATATACTCACGACTATAAATCCCTAGAAGGGGTAGCCAGAGCTAAGGAATTAAAAATTCTTCAGCCACTTTTGGAAAGTTGTGGGGAGAAAAGATGGTAAAATAAAGGTTGTTAGTGATGGGTCTCCAACCGCATCGCCCAAAAATCCCTTAAAAGCCCCCAATACCGTTAGTCGCCTCTTACGTACACCCACCGGAAGAAATGAGAGATGAATGAGATAAATACCTCAGTTTGGATTAACCCTCTTGTAGGGCAGAGCAGGGCAGTAATGGCAAACAGTCGTGTTGTATTATAATGTATTTATACAATAAAACTTGAATAGAACCAACTATTGCATTTCGTAGTTTAATAAAACATAGACAAAGTATAGTAGAAATACCAACAAAAAGGGTAAAAGAACCAAACCAGAACCTCAGAATTGGATATTCTTCAGCCATTTTAACAAGTTGATTCGGGAAAATATGGTAAAATGAAGGAAAATATGGTAGAATGAATGGGTTTCCAACAACAAAAGCCTCAAACCCATAATCACCTCTTGCAACACCCGCGGAAAAAAATAGGTTAGTGCGATTCTAAGCCGACACTAAACAGTTTTTGACGAAGAATTAGGTAAGATTTAATAAATATTTGCTTTCAGATTTTCGGTTACAAGACTATCACGGGAGTTCACAGTCAATAGTGTCCAGCAAAGTTCCAATGTTGTTTGTAGTGCTTATATTTTCCATTTGTTTGTTATGAACGATTGTGATTTAAGTAATTGAGGAATATAAAACAAATATATGATGTTCCTCGCTAGTTTTCTTGAAATTACTACTTTAGTTTAAAATTATTTATTGAATTGTCTTCTGTGTGTTTGGTTAAAAATATGTATGAAAGCTTTGTCAAAGCTTGCAGCTTGAATTGATAGTTTTTGATTTTACTAAGAAACAGACATGAATCTGTAAAAAAACATCATATATTATTTGTGCCATATTATTTAACTAGAAATATCTATTCACATGTTATTATTCATACTACTTTCAAATTGGACAATATCAACGCAGTTAATCATATATATGTTTTTCCACAAGTATCTTATGATCAGCGATCAGGTAAAAATTTACACACACATATATATATATATATATATTTATTTATATAATATTGACAACTAAAGAATCTAACTTTATTGTTTTTAGTTATTGTCTCATAAATTTTTTAATAATCACAACACGGATCATTACTGCAAAGAACGTGGGGCAAAAAAATATATGTACGCTGCTGTTCAATGTGAAATTTTATTTCGATACTCCTTAAAACGAGTGGTAATTTAAATCAACATATCCTTTAGAGTTTTAATTATACAGTAATTTGCTTTGTAAGTAGTAAATTGTAGATATTAATTATAAAAATGTATTGTAAAAATGTATAAGTATTACCATAGACTGAGTATAAACAGTAACTTACAGATGTAAATATATTTGTAAGGATAATTGTAATTTATTAATGAAAGCTTAGACTATAGGAAATTGCTTGACCATTGAAGTAGTAAATAAAATAATTGTTTGATTAATAAAAGACATTCAATTATAATTTCTGTAGATGTATTATTTTATTTAACAAAATTATGTATTTACAAAAACTATTGCGTGGAAATTATTGGCTATAAATAAATAAATAAATGGATGATTTATAGTGTGTCGTTTGATTTTAGAATGCCTTAGAAGCCTAAAAAATATATACATATTTTTATAGAACTTTGTTTAGTACATACATACGTTAATATACTCACGCCATTAGTTCTCATTGAGGTAGGCAGAGGCTATCGATCGCTACGATCCTGGCAAACTTCTCCAGCATCGTTTACATCTATCAATCTTTCCATACATGCTATTTTATTCATTATACTTCCCTTACTTTACCAATTTTAAAATATCAACAAATTATAAACAAATAAAATAGAATTTATTCTATAAGACTAGCCAAATAATAAAAAAATCTGCTTGAATGAATCTAGAACTTCAGTATTCATATAATTAACAAAGTAAATATAGTCTATAAATGCTTCATCATAACTGATATTGAGCAATTAAAACTAAATTAATATTATAATTTCTGTTATAAACAAATGAGCAAGTTCAAAGGTTCACTACAGTGGATTAACACACAGTCTTCAAACACGCATTTAACTTGTAAGTAAGTAATCTCGGTGGATTTCGTTTACAGTATTTAGTAACGTAATTAGTAATTAAACACATGTCTTGAACACAAAGGTATGTTGATTGAGACTTAGTTATTTGGGAAATAAGGCAAGTGTAAATATTTGAGAATATGTTTTCAAGTAAAACGCATGAAGTTTAAATTGATCTGAAACTTTGAAGTTTTTTTTATATTAACATACATACATATACTCATGGCTATACATCCCTAGAAGGGGTATCCAGAGCTTCAGAATTAGAAATTCTTCAGCCACTTTTGAAAGATGTGTGGGGAAAAGATTGTAAAATAAAAGTATGTCAGTGACGGGTCTCACACCACATCGCCCAAAAGTCACTCAAAAAGCCCCAATACCCTTAGCCACCTCTTACAAACCCATGGGAAGAAATAAAGTAGTGCTATTATATGCCGACACTACACAGCTATATATTTAAATTAAATTGCAGTAATCTGAGCTTCGGTTTCAATTTACTTAAAAAGTTGCTGTTCATAACCACTAACCCATTTCTTATCGAGGGTGCCGTACTTCGTCTTTTGAGTAACGTGTCTGGAGACCCATCACCTAACCATCTATATTTAACAACTAGCTGATCCGACAGACTTCGTACTGTAGCTTATGCCAAACTTTAGGCATTTTTCCCGGTACTCTGAGTTCAATCAGGCGTGAATATTTTATTTTAATTTTTTTCCGGAATAAAAAGTATCCTATGTTATAATTTGGGTCATTATCTAGCATTATGCTAAATTTCATTTAAATACATTCTGTAATTGAGCAGCCTTTTTACCTCAAACACACAACCATCCAAACATCTAAACTTTCATATTAATAATATTAATAGGATCTTTTTCCACCTAAGTTCCAAAAGTGGCTGAGGAATTTGTAAATTAAGCTCAAGCTATGTCTGTTTGACTTTGAGCTTTGAAATATGTGTGGATACTTTTATTTTGCTGCTGTCCTAAGAATATGGCAGCTTGATTGGAGATAAAAAACACAGGTCAAGTTATCACCTTGAAAATTACTAAGTAGATTATAATTGAACCAACTACCTTTGCTTATTTGCGACGAATATTTGTAACAATATGATTTATTATTTAGGTTTTGTGGTGGTTAAAGCAAATAGGTATAAGGAAAATGTTCTGGTGAGTCTTTGAATGCTCGGCTAGATAAGTGGCCAGAGATTTGAATCGATTGGAGGCAAGATTCCAAATACCTTGGAGAATGCATGCGAATCTAATTCGTGTTTGTTTCAAAGCAAGTATTTAATAATACAACTTCAATCTATTCTAGTACTACTTCTCCCTATAAAACCTAAATGCAATGCTTCCTATGTTCTTCAATATTATGTTTAATACGCAACGAGTTTAAAATTATGTCATTATTACTATCAATTTCTATCATTGTTTTTTATCCTCTTCAGAAAGCGGCAAAAAATTTAGCGTCTGACCATGCTGAGTCAGCACCTTGACCTCATTTTTGTATATGGAATTATTAATGTATATCTGTTACATACATACATTTACTCACGCCGTTAATTCCCATTGGTTCCCATCCCCTTTTCTGAGGGACCTCATTTCTACTGCATTCACTCTACTCTCATGCTTCTTCTGCCACACCCAACATTCACTGCTATACATAAGCGTAGGAACAAGAACAGCATCATGCACAGCAATTCGGGCCCTTTCGGACACCGATTGACTAGACATTAGACTATCCAGTGCTCCATTAATCGCATTACCCTTTTTCACTCTTCTCTCGATATCTTCAACACAATTTCCATCTCTAGTAAACGTACTTCCCAGATATACAAACTCATTTACTTGTTCCACTCTCTTACCATTAATCTCAATCACGCATTCGGTCATATTCTCCTCTCTTTCAAAAACCATAGTTTTAGTTTTATCCACATTCACTTTCCTTCCCTTTTTTCAAATGACGCACATGCAACATTCATCATCTCTTGCAACTCTTCTGCCGACAATGCAAGTAGCGCTTGATCGTCAGCATACAAGAGGCATTTAACAATGAATCCATCCATTCTTAGTCCATAATCACTTTCACGCAATTCTGTCAAACAGTCATCCATGAACAAATTGAAGAGCCACGGAGAAGCAACACAACCCTGTCGGACACCCCTAGAGATGCCAAACCAGTCAGTGTTTTCCCCGTTTTCTCTTACACATGCACTAGAATCCTCATAGAGTGAAACCAATACACGTATAAGTTGACTCCCCAAACCAAACTTGGATAACATCTCCCACAAACATTTTCTTACCACTCTATCATACATAATACATATACATAAACGTTCACGCCGAATATCCCCGAAGGGGTTGGCAGAGGTACTAATACTTCTGAGCATCACGTGACTTTGTGACAGTGTACTCACGCGATAGGGGGCAGGCCTATCGCCGTTTTTTGTACGAATACACTGTCACATGACTAAGTACAACTCAGCCATGTGTGAGGAAACCCTCACGATGTTTTCCCTCACCGTTAACAACCATGATAAATTAACCACACATATGTCTTTAGAAAAGACAAATTGGTGTAGGCCCGACCCAGGATTTGAACACTAGTCGTTTGCACGATAACCGAGTGTTTTACCCACTGGGCTATCACGGTTGCTCTCTCATATAACATAACACCTTCCATAAACACTTTCTTACCACCCTATCATACGCCTTCTCTAAATCAATGAAGGAGCAATACACCTTTTGATTCTTGGCTAAAAACTTTTCGGTGATGCTCCTTAGAGAGAAGATTTGATCCATACATCCCATTCCTTTCCTAAATCCTGCTTGCACATCCCATATTTTCTCATCAGTTTCATTCATCACTCTTTCAATCAATACCTTTGCATACAATTTACCGAAAATGCTGAAAAGGCTAATGCCGCGGTAGTTTTTAGCCTCCTGGCGTGCCCCTTTTTCTTTATACAGAGGCACAATCACCGCCTTGCACCAGTCTTGTGGTACTTAGCCACTCGACCAGCACTTTTGGAAAAGGAAGTACAACCAAGAAGCCACCAACCCTTTACCAGCCCTCAGCATTTCGATAGTTATCCTATCATACCCTGCCGCCTTCCCTATTTTCATATTTTTCATTGCTTTCATTATTTCTTCCATACTCATCGCATCGTTCCAATCAACATTACTGCCGATTGGCGAAGAAACGGATGCATCCTGTTTTTCAAAGAGTCCCTCGAAATAGTTCTTCCATACTCGTTTCATGCTACTTTCATCCGTCGCCAATTCACCCTGATCATCTTTCACTACATTCACTCTCGTGTTTTGGGAAACTCCCTTTTTTCCGGATATATTTCCAGAACAACTTTTGTTGAGTTTCCTCTCACACCATTCTATCAGATCACGTTTTTTCTTTTCTATTTTCTTCTTAACCTCATTCTTAACTCTCTTATATTCATCTTCACTATTTTTCACTACATCATCTGTTACTCTCGCATCCATTCGTTTACTAGCTCTGACCGCTAGTAAATCTAACCAAGCTTTTTCTTATCTTCGACTGCCTCTTTCACACTCTTATCCCACCTACTTGTTGGTGGTCTGTTTGACCTTTTACACAATCCACATACTTCCGTCGCACATTCAACCATTGTAGATTTGAGCACATTCCATACTTCTTCTATTTTTATTTCATCCTTCATCTCCACGCAACTTAGTCTATCATCCAATTTCTTCACGTATTCATCACTGATCTTTTCATGATCTTGCAATTTCTCTACTTTTATTCTCGTAAGATCCGTTGTTAAAACTTTGGCCCTATGACGCCAACGCTTGCACAGACCTCTTACTCGGTATATTTTTTTTAGAAAGTGATCTGTGCCAACATTCGTGCCCCTATAGACTCTGGTGTCAACAACCTTTGCTCTCAGCCTTTCATCAACAATCACAAAATCAATCATACTTCTCTCGTTTCCTCTCTGTCTTGTATTCATATGGATATCTTTGTAATATAATATAATATATAATAATTATCTTTATTTCTAAAAGAGCCTAATACAATACAATTATTTAGTCGTATCAACAATATATATCTTAATATATACAAACAGTTTCAAGGCTATTTGACATAAAATAAGCACTTGACGCCTCTAATAAACCTAGGTCTGAGCTATAGGCATCAACTCACTGAGCTTTAAGACAATAAGCCCGGTGTTTAGCATATACAATAAATACACTTTTTAGCACTCGGCTCTTACATTAATAAAATACAGAAATTCAAAATTCAAATTCAAATATATTTATTGCAAGTCACATTGTGGGATTAGGTGGTAATGAGTTGATTAGTTACAAATGTGACACCCTGTAAGGGCGCAGCAACCTAAGAGGCTTAAAATTACTTAAGTATTCTATAAATTAACAAGCATAAAATTAGAATTATATTGTAAAAATTTTATACAAAAAAAAGGAATTCAAAATTAATACAAAATAAACATCATACATTATTAAACATTATCAGATTAAATTATTATGAAATTAAAGTTAAAATTTAGGTAGGCACCAATTAATTGTTAAAGATTGTATATTTTATTTACCATTATCATTAAAAAAGTCTGTAATTGTGTAGTAGCTCTTTTCAATAAGGAATCTCTTTAAGGATGTGATGAACATTCCGTACGTCTCTGAATTTTTGATTACATTTGGAACTGAATTATAAATTTTGATAGACATAGCGTGGGGCCCTGCTGTATAAATCTTTAATTTTGAGAAGGTAGTTATACATTTACAGTTTAAATACTCGGCAATTCACAAAAAACAAGAAAATTTTGAATCAAATGGTCGTATCAAGGATGAAAAGACAGCACTAGTATTATTACTATTAGTTTCTGTACTAATTTTATTTTATATAATACTACCATGTAAAATAGCATCTATTGCCAAAAATATTGCAAAATATATGAATCAACAATAGTTACAGGTCTACATAAAATAAAAATCCAATAATCAATCCAAAGAATCTCGTAAAGTATAGAAAAAGCCAAATTTAAGAGAAACTTTAATATTAAATATATATGCATGTATAAATGTTCAAACAACGTGTTTGTAATACAAAGATTCCTCACTAAACATACCTCAATAACTTTCTCGCCATTTTCGTTCACCGTTTGATCACCATACTTTCCTAAAACCTTTTCACAACCGTTGCGTGACACACCAACCCAGCCATTAAAATCTCCTAACATCACAATTCTCTCATTCTGATCAACTAACAATAAATCACTTAAAATATTAGGCTGAGTACTTTGCGAGTACATATTTGAACACCGATTATTCTAACGTAAAGTTTTAGAAGGCTTTCAAGATTTCAAATAGTTCATTCTATTTTGGTAGATAGAGTTGTTAATTAGAGTGTTCAAATGCAAATGGTTCATCGGATATGTGACATTTTGACACAAGCTTTTGCTTGTTTCCAAGAAAAGCTCTTACAATAAATTTTCAGCCTTCTCATGTAGGTTGATGGTTTGGAAATGGAGTGCCAGACTGTTTTACAATTATGTGACTTACTTATTCTTAATACGGTCACCGTTATTCCCCCTTTTGGGTAGGCAGAAATTTTGGTTACTTTTACGAGTATATCACTGTGACAAATCTGTATTGTATATAAATGTAATTCTCAAAAACATTGTCGCCATCCATATTAAGTCTTAACTTAGTTCATACTTCTAAACAAAGGTGTTTGCGTGCCTTTGCGAGATGTTTTTTTTTATAACTCTAAATTATCTAATGAGAGTAACTGATCTGGAGTAATATTACACATAATGTAGATAAAAAAAAATGTATTCTTATCAACCTACCTTGATTGGTGGACTTAAGGCTTTACATCACAAAACCGGGTTGCCTGAGCTTTGGAATTTGAAATCCCCGAATCGTTTTTGAAAGTAAGGTGGGGAAAAGATTGTAAAATAAAGAAAGGTTGATGGTGGGTATTAATGTAGAACCATCAAAAAGGCCCTAAGTCGCCTCGTAAGACACCCATTTGAAGGCATAGGTTTAGACTGCAACACCATACACCATACCCATAGCATTTCGTTGCTATTTTTAGACTTCACTGTGCTAAATATATAAGTAATAAATGATTTAAAAAGATGTTATTAAAGGAAAGAAAAATTTCGACACTGGCGGGGTTCGAAAATTTTTCTTTCCTTTAATAACATCTTTTATTTATGAGTAATAATCCCCACATGAGGAATTCATGTCAAAAAACATTAAATTATGTGATAGTTAGGCGTTTCCAACATTTGCATTCTATCTGAAAAGGTAGACAAGTGGCCGTCCGAATTAGTTGAAATTCGGAGGTAGGTAACGCAAACACTACTTGAACGTGTAAAAAAGAAACAAAGGATAGAGAAATTTCGCGCTGGATGCCAACTGACACTGTAGCTCAGTTGGCAGAGCGACGGGGGCGTATACCCGAAGGTCGCGGGTTCGAACCCCGCCAGTGTCGAAAAATTTTTCTTTCCTTTAATAACATCTTTTATTTATGAGTAATAATCCCCACATGAGGAATTCATGTCAAAAAACATTAAATTATGTGATTTAAAAAGGTTGAGAATTTTACCATTTTAGAAGTCTAACTAATGTAGCTTGACAATGACAAATCTCTACGGAAACATAGCTCACTCAGTTGCTTTAACTTTCTTAACTTTGTCCTCAACCACGATTCGGGAATACTCTTAACAATTAAATCATAGATGTTAGTTTCTATGAATAATTAGAAACTGATTGCAAAGTAGGAAATAGGTTTTAAGTTAGATTGCAACAGAGATACGAAAATGAATAAAATTATAAATCAGGTAATTCCATGTTGCAGTTAATGTCAGTAGCTTTGAAAGAGATATCCCCAAGGGATAGCTCAAAAGAACTGTTTGCTTAGGACTATAATAAGATTTAATATGTTTTAACTATAAGTATAATTCTTATGAGCTAGGTTGGTATAGATTAGTTTAATATATTAACAACTGCAACTTCATTTATCACAAACATGTCTAAATATGTGTTTATATGTAGCTGCAATAAAACACAGACCTTTTAAATGACTTTTAGAACATATGCAAACATAATTTTGAGGTTAGGTTAAAAAAAAAACTTGATCCTTCATCCTAAATTATTCCTATAACTCTACTGAGAAAAGAATGGAGAATGACGCAACCAATAGAAAGGCAGTTGACCTCGCCCCTTTTTTTGTGATTTAACAACAATTACAAAACCTATTTACGATGTTTAAACAACAGTCGCAATGGTCGATTCAATTTATGGTAAATGAGGAATTACGAGGGCTGCTATTTATGTATCCGGAATAAAAAAAAGAAACAAACATATATCAATTAATATGGTTTTATTGCTTCTCAAAATATTCGCCGCTCAGATCTATACACTTTTGCATGCGTTGAAACCAATTTTCATAGCACTTTTTCCACTCAGACTGAGGTATCTCCAAAACGTGCATTTTGAACGCATCGACTGCCTCTTCGCGGCTCGAAAAACGTTGACCACGTAATTTTTTCTTCACATTTGGAAATAAATAAAAATCATTGGGTGCCAAATCAGGGCTGTACGGCGGATGACCTGTCAATTCGATCTTTTGAGCTTCTAAAAACTGAGTTGTGACGGCCGACCTGTGACAGCTAGCATTGTCGTGATGCAGAATGATTCTACGTTGTCGGTTAGTCTTTCTTATTTGTTCAAAGACTTCCGGCAAACAAATGGTCGTATACCACTCCGAATTAACAGTTTTACGATTCTCTAAAGGCACTGTAGCTACATGGCCATTTATACCAAAAAAACAAGCGACCATTTGCTTCAATGTGCTTTTTGCACGAATAACTTTTGTTGGGTTCGGCTCATCTTGGAACACCCACACCGTGGACTGCTGCTTAGTTTCGGGGTCGTAAGCGTAGATCCAAGATTCGTCACCTGTGTAGATATTATAAACAGCTTTTGACGCACCACGGTTGTATTTTTTTAACATTTCTTTGCACCAATCGACACGAGCCTGTTTTTGATCAATACTCAAGTTGTGCGGAATCCAACGGGAGCAAATTTTTTTTACAGCTAAATGTTCATGAAGTATCTTATGTATGCTCGTCATACTAATGCCCAGAGATGCCTCTATCTCACGATATGTAACATGACGATCTTGAGTTATTAGTTCCCGGACAGCATCGATGTTTTGAGGTACAACGACCGTTTTAGGGCGACCTTCTTTAATTTCATCAGTAAGCTTAGATCGTCCACGATTAAACTCGCTAAACCAGTGATACACAGTGGTCTTTGAGGGTGCTTCATCCCCAAAAGTCGAAGTAAGCTGATCGATGCACTGTTTTTGAGTTAGACCACGCCGAAAATCGTAAAAAATCATGGCACGAAAATGTTCACGAGTTAAATCCATGGTGGTGAAGACACGCAATTTTCAAAATGACGCTACGATGTGAAAACAATTGACAGTCACATAAAAATAAATGTATTCTAAAGCTAAAGAGTTCTATTTTTAAATGATGTAATTACTTTTTAAATTATTGTTCTGTAAGTGGCCAGTTCCGGATACATAAATAGCAGCCCTCGTATAATGGAGTTTCGAATTGATCAATAAAAATCATCAAGTCATTCGTTACTCTATCCAAAACAACTATTGACTTTAGGATATTTAATCGCGTGTTATTAAATATCCGAAAGTCAATAGTTGTTTTAATTATAATGTGCAATCTGAAAGTCTTAGAAAATACTATCATTCGTTACACGTCACACGAGAATAAATCATTTAAATGAATGAACTAAAAAAAGCTTAACAGCTATATTAAGGTTCAGCATCTAACAAGTCGTATTTAATGCTAACATTTTGATTGCTCAAGAAAACTCAACAAAATCTATTACGAGCCATTTTTGACATCAACTTATCCTTTCCCTAACTCAATACTCTTTGACTATTGACTTTCGGATATTTAATCGCGTGTTATTAAATATCCGAAAGTCAATAGTGGTTTTAATTATAATGTGCAATCGTGAAAGTCTTAGAAAATACTATCATTCGTTACACGTTACACGAGAATAAATCATTTCAATGAATGAACTAAAAAAAGGCTTAACAGCTATATTGAGGTTCAGCATCTTACAAGTCGTATTTAATGCTAACAATTTGATTGCTCAAGAAAACTCTTTTCCCCCGCAACTTCCAAAAGTAGCTGAGGGATTTCTTATTCCTTAGCTCTGGCTACCCCTTCTAGGGATTTATAGCCGTAAGTATGTGTATGTATATATGTATGTAAATTACAGATTTTACATACATATATACATACATATACTCACTCTTATACACATATACATATACACACATATTTTACCTACATGATTGCATACTACTGAGACTCTTGATGACACAAAAGTTTTTTCTCTTTTCCCACACTTCATATACTTTTTTCGTCCTGCTTGAATTGTGTAACCCAATATTTATTACTCAGAAACCATAATCACACTACGATGAACTCAGCTTACACTTATTGAACAAATGCTCATTAAGCTAAACAATACCCTGAAAGGAGGGCCTAATCCGATAACGAGCTTAAAATCACGATTATTTGAATACCCGTGACGACCAAGTAGATAATTTAATTAAAGCTAACAGTATTTATTGGAATATTTGAAAAACGTCTCAAACGGGTTGTCAAGGTGACTGAAAGAATAAAAATGAGTAGGTAAGCATAATTTCCTAAGAAATAACAAACGCCTACTCTTTTCCTTTCCTTTCTTTAAAGGTTTAAAAAGTGCTCGTCGTTATTAATAGCGCAGATGAACTAATACTTCTGGGAATCCCATGGAATTCATGTCACCTGTTGCTCATTTTTTGCCTATTTAGAGTATTTACGTAATATGTGGCTGGGTTATCACCACTTTCCGTGAATACATTGTCATTATACTGCCGATCCAGTCGGAGCAAAACAAAATATCTGTTTGAAGAGAAGAGTGAAGATGCCGACTTTTTTATTGATTCCTGATTTTGATTCCTAGAAATTGTGCCTATATGTGCCAACTGCATAGCACGCAGAAACGATGGCTATTGAGGACTAAAGTTTCTGAAGTGGCGGCCACGTATTGGTTGGTATTGTGTAGGAAGTTATCCCTCATGGTGGACCTATAAATTGGTGAGGATTGCGAGAAGTTGATGGATGGGCCAGTATAAAATATTCTTAAAAGATTTTAGCTGTAGTAGAACAATTGTTTGATATAATTATTACTTTTAAAAGAGATTTAGTGTGATGAAGCTGTATATTATTTATTAACTAAGAATGATATAATCTGTCATTGCAAAAGCATTTTTAAACTTCTGATAGATTACATAATTGAACATTTACTCATTAAAAAGCTAAATAAATCCTAATTTAGTATGAAATACAGGAATATACATATACGAAAAAACGTTTGTAAATAATTACTTTCAACAAGATCATAGCATGACGGTAAACAAGAATAGGCAAACTAATAAAAAAGTTCATTATAAAGCAAATGATTAAAAACGTACAAACAAAACAAAATTTTGTGCAGCGTAATCCAAACTTGGCATAGTTAGCGTGTTCAAAGCACGTTTGAAAGTTGAAAAGTTGTAACGACACTGAACGAAACTTCTAACACGATCAACAAACAGTTCATTATAGCTAAAAACTATTTTATAGTTAGAAAATTTCACTTAAGGGCGTCATTATGGACAATAGGTGGTAATCAATAAGGAGCAGTAGAACGCTATAGTTCGTCTAATACGAAGGAATTAGCTATTTCCGGTGTGACGAAGATTAATCGTAGCACTATACACCAATTAATTATAAGGCTTAACTGTCCTGTGAGTACAACGTCATTCGCTTTTTACAGTACTGATTTTTGAACTTTTTTCTTTACCATTTTCTATGAAATATTGAAAGCATTCTATAGTTCATATGTTGGCAAAATATTAACTTAACACACATTTGTTTGGATCTATCAGGGATATTATTAATTTTATTTAAGTAAAGAAGAAAAGCAAGTGTCTTAATTTAATGATTATCATGAAATTCCATCTTATCTTTACATGTATTTTTTCATAAAAATAGTAAATAAGCCCTGCATCTAATTTCTATATACGAAACTTCATTCATTTTGAAGTTGACTATCTAGTTTCTAGATACGGTTCTCCACTCATTTTAGTATTTCTACTTTTGTCACAGAATCGTTTAATACAATCTAACGCTGTTGCCCAAAGATAATCCAGCGTACATCTCTATAGGTGGAACCAAATGCTAATACTCCTAAAGATGCCACATCAAGGGCTCTCGGTCGAAGTGTCCTTTGATTTCACTTTGAACTAAAGCTGAAACGGCCAGCTGTAAGATTTGCGATACTTGACGAAAGCGCTCTAATCTATCTCGAGAATATCACTCAGGGTTCCCATCTGATTTCGTTCTTTCACTTTAACAAAATTGTTTAGCATCTCCATAAATGATAGGGTCTTTGTTTAAATGAAAAGAAAAGTTTGTTGATAGAATAATCCTGAATTGAGTTTTCCTTTAAATAGTAAAAATAATACTTCTGAATAACTAGCTAACTACGACAACTGTCCGCGGTCTAGTTGGTAGCTTCTAGATCCGGCAGTCGCGGGTTCAATCTCCAATGAAGACAATCTTATACTCTCTTCTCAACACAAAATATTATTCTCTCTTCCCCGGGTATACCCCCCGTCGCTCTGCCAATGGAGCTGCCGTGTCAATGGCTGCCAGCGCAAAGTTCTTCTTTCCTTTGTTTCTTTCACACTTTTAAGTAGTGTTTTTCTTTCCTTTATTTATTCTTTATTTATTAGCAATAATCCCCACATGAGTTTTTCATGAACAAAAACATTCAAATTATGTTGTTGATATCTTTATTTTTCTTATCAAATAACTAGGATGTGTTGTTCTCCTACGCCACACGTCATAATTGGTCTCAATTTATGGGCTAAAGTGATCTATGTAAAATGTTCTTTGTAATTATAGCTGTGTAGTAGCGGCTTAGAATAGTACTACCTCATTTCTAGTCTTGAGTGTTCGTAAGAGGCGGTTAAAGGTATTGGGTTTTTTAAGTGATTGTTGGTCGATGCAGCTGGAGACTCATCGCTAACAATCTTTATAATAAAAAATTCTCCTTACTTAACTTCCAAAAGTGGCTCGGTAATTTCTTATTCCGAAGCTCTGGCAACCCCATCTATGGATTTATAGCCCTGAGTTCGTATGTATGTATTTTTTTTACTTATTGTGTATCTTTAAGAATTCAGATAATATAGTCAAAGTAAATGAATTATCTTTATTTGAATTGAATTAAATTTATTTGGTTGCTCTTTATATTAGATTCCGCTGCTATAGTAAAGGGTCTTTCAACAAGAACTTTGTTTTTAAAATAATTTTTTGATGAAGATGATTCATTTTTTTCGTAGTTAGTTATTACAGGAAGAGGAAAGTTCGGTAATTATGAATGAAAAATAATATCTAGCAAATATCCACCACGACCACGCTGGCAGTCGTCAATTCGTTCATCAATATTATTGATCACTTTTTAACAAAATTTCAGGTTTAATTCGGCTATCACATCAGGGATTTTGAGTTTTAAGGCTGCAATCGATTAGATTGTCTCCGTACCGACTCTGTTTTTAAGATAGCCCGGCAATAATAAGCCAGTGGCGTTAAATCACACTATCTGGCTGGCCATTTATTGATTGCAGCCTTAAAACTCAAGATCCGAGATGTGATGCCGAAATAAAACTGAAATATTGCCAAAAATTTTGATGAAAGACTACTGCCAGCGTGGTCGTGGTGGATATTTGCTAGATATTATTTTTTATTCATAATTGCCCAACTTTCCTCTTCTTGTAATACCTAACTACAATAAAAAAAACAACTTCATCAAAAATGACTACACACCCTGTTACTAAAAAGCCCCATACCCATCTTAGTGTGGTTTTCGGGCGAGGCGGACTTATCACCAACGATACTTTATTTCTACCATCTTCTCCCCTATCATCTTCCAAATGTGGCTGAGGAGTTTCTAGCTCTGAAGCTCTGGCTACCCCTTTTTGGGATTTATGGCCGTGAGTATATGTTTGTATGTATGTATTCAATTACTAGATTTAGACTAGAATTGCCTTGATATCAAATCGCCTGGTTGGGTCGACTTAATAAAAAATGCATACAATACATATTTTCACGGCTATAAATTCCTAGAAGGGGTATCCAGAGCTTCAGAATAAGAAATCCTTAAGCATCTTTTGGTCGTTAAATGGGGAAAGATCGTAAAATAAAAGTTGGTGGTGTTAGATCATAATCCTTACAAAAACTTACGGGAAGTAAGGGGGTAGAGTGCTATTATAAACCGACACTTATTAGTTTTATATCCAACGAAGAAAAAAATATAAAGCTATTTTCTACAGTTAAATCGCGCGTGATATAAAACAGCAACACCAGTAAAAAATCGTTCCTAATTTCACAGAAATGAATGTCATAATACAGTGTTATTTAATTAGCATACACAAACAATTTTCGTAATGAGAAAAGCAGTAAGACAAGGTGGTACACTGGGGCCAACTAATTTCGACACGCTTTAAATGCTCCATAATAAAAGTAAATGGGATTGCCTCTCTTCATGATTCTTGGCCGGCGCTTTGCCACAGACATTTGTGTAATTAGCATTTTGGCACTAAACTCTGCTAATTTGGAAACAAGGTGTTGGATTTAAATTATTTTTCCGACGAAAGCTTTGTCATTTGTGACATTATTTGTTTATTTAATAATTATATATTAATGAACAAAATCACTTGCGATTGTATTGTTAGTAGAGGACAGCCTCGCAAACTGTTTAGAGACCAGATCGAAAACGTTCTTATAAAGGTAGGGGTTCGAAGAGAAAAGAGCATGTATGAGAAGAATAATGAATGTAAGGCAAGCAAGAAAAATTCGTCCATATCGTACAAAGTGGTGATCGATAGTTTCTGCCTACCCTACTAGGAATAATGGGCGAGAGTATAAGTAATGAAAAAAATGGCATGTGGTACTTCTTAAATAGAATTGTTTATTTTTGCAATTAACAGTTCATTTATTTAGAGATTAATAATGAATCTTATTTAAATTCAGTAACTTCTCGTTCTCGAGATCATAAATGTTGTTAGACTGATAGTTGAAAAAGTGATCGTATAAGTTTTCAAGGTGCCTAAAACAACGCATTATTACTTTCAAATAAATAATTATATCAAAACACACTATTAAGTAAGTTAATGTTTTATGGGTCTGTCCATCGCATTCACAGAACTTATTTAATTACCAACTTCGAGTTGCACGTTTGCTGACACAGGAAATTCATTGCAGAATTCTTGAGTCCCTGTTTAGTCGTCACATACGTGAAGGGAAAGGGAACATTCTGAAATAAATTATGTACCTGGTAGAGTACTCCCATTTTACTTACCTTGAATTTAACATATATGTTTCGACCAAGTTTATCTATAATAGCATATAGTAGTGCTAAGGTTGCCAATATATGCTGATTTTTAATTTCACATATATATTTGAACCCACGACATGATAGTCCAGTGGGTAGAACACCCGCCCGAAAACAGAAGGGCGTGAGTTCCAATCCTGGGTCGGGCCTACACCAATTTGTCTTTTCTAAAGTCATATGTGTGGTTAATTTATCATGGTTGTTAACGGTGAGGGAAAACATCGTGAGGAAACCCACATGGCTGAGTTGTACTTAGTCATGTGACAGTGTATTCGTACAAAACGGCCGTGGGTACCTTCTCTGGACACTAGATGGCGCTGCCATGTGAGTTCAGAAGTATTGGTACCTCTGCCAACCCTTTCGGGGATAAACGGCGTGAACGTTTATGTTATGTTATTTGAACCAACCATTCATAAAAAAAGTGTAAGTATTTATCGCTCCTTGAATTTCCTCCCTCAGTTTAGGTAAGCCATGCAAAAATACTGTTTATGGCTGACCTAACCCATAATCTGGCAATACTACTGAGGAAAATAAAAAGATGCTCACTTTTATCTGAGAAACAAAAATAATATACAATAACAGCTGCCGCGTCAGAGTTTCAGGTAAATCTTCAGAAATTAGTGAATTAACAACGCAATCTCATGTAATTTACAACTAATTAAGAAAGAAAATGTTGTGTTTGCTTTTCCTCAAAATGGACTTTTCAAAAATATATTTGCTTCTCCGAGAAAAAGTCTCAAGGGCCATTTAACTTTAGTATTTGATTACATAGGAAGCACTCAAGTAAAGAATAAGATTTTTTATATGAATAACTCAATTAAATCCAACATTCACGCCTTTTATCCCCAACGGTGAGGCAGATATACTAAGCATCTGTAGTTGCGTCACATGATATTTTCCCTAATGGATAGAGTACCCAAGTTTTAATTAAATTGTGCATTCATTGTGTAAGAATAACATACATACATATACTCACGACTATAAATCCCTAGAAGCCAGAGCTAAGGAATTAAAAATACCTCAGCCACTTTTGGAAGTTGCGTGGGGAAAAGATGGTGAAATAAAGGTTTTTGGTGATCGGTCTCCAACCGCATCGCCCAAAAATGCCTTAAAAGCCCCAATACAGTTAGTCGCCTCTTAAGTACACCACCGGAAGAAATGGGGTAGTGCTATTCTAAGCCGGCACTACACAGCAAATGTAAGAATAAATTGTCACACTAAGTACAACTCCAAGTCTCCAAGCCATGTGGGTTTTACAAAGGATTGTACGAAAAAATGCGATCTTCTGAAACCCTTATGAGAACTAATAACGTGATTCTGTATGAAGAAAAACATAATGAAAAGGTGAACTATAACACATCGCGATGCAAAGGAGGTGCAATATTAATATCGAAGAAAATATTAGAATAACCGTTGACAACTAAGCAGGGATGCATCTAGGTTATTTTAGGTAGGTGTATTATTTTATAATCTAATACACAATAGATATATTACACGCATTTTAAATACTATATAGATGTGAAGTATATTAAGACCATAGAGATGAGATCATATTTAAAATTACAGTATGTTTTAAAAATTACTGTCAAAGTTGGGATAAACCAGCACTCAAACACAAACGTTTATGCCGTATATTTCCCAAGGGGTTGGCAGAGTTACTAACACTTCTGAACATCACGTGACATTGTCAGCTGGTGTTCAGAGTACCCACGTTTTGCTTGGACAGTGTACTCACGTGATTGGGGGGAGGCTTTTATTGTGGTTTATTCTGCTCTATTCTATAATTGAACACTACAGTAAAAAAAGAAATACAGATACTTCAAACTTCACATTTACAGGTGATTATGTAACGCGTCTATCAAAACAGACAACCGATCTTTTGTCTAAAATATTGATTCAGATATAAAACAACCACTGTGAATTAGCCAATAATCTATCTTTAGTCTCTTTCTTCTTTTGTCAAAGAAAGAGATGCAGACGTATTTGAATACATAATTTTATTGTAAAGGATTCAAGATCTAGGTTAAGCCCGCAGAGTTGACGGTTCGCGAGCCCCATTGTGCCATATCAACACAGAATATAAGTTCGTAATTGAACACCTGTCATATTATTTGTAACGTACTGTTTACAATTGGTTGCTTTTTTGACACGGTCGTTGGCAAAAGGCGACATGCATTGTTTCAACAAAATTACTAGTTTATGATTAGATCAAAAACGATCGTAAGCGTTTTGGTGTTATATATAATAAAAATAAAATAATAAAATAAAATAATCATTTATTTCAAAATAAAAAGATAAATATTTGTTTTTTGAACGTCAAATTTTAACTTAATACTAAGTTTACTTCGGATTCGGAAGGTGTTGAGAGAAGAACCCGTAAGAAACTCGTCAACACACATCTTTTTTTACGTCCATTACAATTTTGGTGTTAGCCCGAATAATAAATAATATAATTAATCAAATGTACCTATCAACTGTAGGGCTAATTTATGTTTTCATAATCCTTTGTTCAAACCAATTTAATTATATTACACAACCCGTAGTAATGACACGAAGATTTCGGTAGTAGCTTTGCCTGAAGTGTGGTAAGATTTACTTAGCTTATCACACTATCGATTCACTTGCTACCGTTTTTTTTGTATCATGTCGTGTAATAGTCACTATAATGTATTGTCTGTGTCAAGCGAGTTGGTTGTCAAAAGCATTAAATAACAAAAAAAAAAAATGTGTTTTAGTTTATATTATTTTATATGAAAGTGAATGTTCAGTGTGGCAAAACTTTCATCATTTAACTGTATTTACGGCGGGGGCCAAATAGTGCCACCATAATTTTGGTTTAACTTACCTTCAAACCGAAGAGAAATACAAAGTTTTTATTTTTATCAAACTTCTACCTAAAAAGGGGTTGATGCATTGTATTTTCTAGCTAAACCTTAGTCCGTCCCCTCACATGTTACAACGCGCTGTGAATAACAGCATGAAGTGATGCGTCAAAGAAAGCTGCGACTTATTGAAAATAAGCTCCTTCTCATATTTACGAGTATTTGCATTATGCTTCGCTGAATTTTGTTCTAGCCCCCATTTCTTGCGCTTATGAAAATGGTTATAAAAAATATACTAATATTAAACAAAATTTTTACCGGTTCTTAACAAATATTATTTGCGATTTAAGTGTAATTTGGTTAAATCAATAGTTTCGGCTCTACAACCTACGTTGTGTCAATGAAAACCAATAAGCCATTTTTATAGCTTTATTAATAATGAAATAATCATCATATATTTTCTAAACAACAATATCCATAATACCTTAATTAAAAAGAGTCTTTCTTTTCAAGCCAGTTTAAAGCGAACATTGATGAACAAATGCTTTCACTAAAAACAACAATAGAATTTTAAAATTAAAAAATATGTTCATAACATTTAAAATTATGAAACAAGTTTACGTCGTAATATTTGAAATTTAGTACTCTAAGATAAAACAAATGTGTTTAAACATTAAAATTTTCTTACTTCAAAATGTAAAACGAATATAATAGCGTACTAAATTATAATGAGAGTAAAGATGCTTGAATATGAATGTCGGTGTATTGTGTAGTGTTGTCACGGCGAAGTTGAAATGCTGAGTACCATTGAATTTCCAGCCAATTATAAGGACAGTTTGCGAATGACCTTAATTAGAATTACTAGGATATTTCGCCTGACAAATTGTTTGACTATGAAGTTCTCTGATCCAATTCGTGTTCTGCTATGGCTTGGTATTTTAGCATTTTTAAGCTTTCTGGGTCATATTAAAACAAAAATCTAATATAAAAAGTAATGTAAGCACGTAACGTATAGTTTTAAATTATAAATATAACATTATGTATGTAACACTATAACTTAAGTTGAAAGTCGTTTTTTTTCTCTGTTTTTTAAGTTGTAGTTGCACCTTGTAATTTATTAATTCCAATCAATTTACTTGGCACGCCCTAAGTCCGCGAATATGTCGTTCTAAATGAAATGATGTTCTATTTCAAACTAAAATAACAAAAACAGGTATTAATGAAGGTTTCTTGCAAACAAATTTGGCGGTAAAACGTTTGAAATTGGAACATCCCAAGTGTTATTTTATTTTTCAGACAACAGTTTTAGCGGGTCTAATGCCCGTGTCAAATGGTTCCGACTTCGTCCTAAAAGCCGGACATGTCAATTAAGAAACGAGTGACGTTAAATTTAATTGAATCAGCACTTAAAAAGGCTATTTTAGTGTTTCTTTCTATTCTAAAGGAAATTTAAATAGGTGGCAAAATTCATCACATTTGCGTTGATGAGTGTTTGCGTTTAAAAAAGCTCAGAGTAGTTTTAGTGTGCAACAGTGCAAGTGATTCTATTGGAAATTTCTATAATCATATCAGTTTAAGAAGTGCTTCTATTTGTTAAATATAATAAAGTTGAAATATATAATGATAAAAACAATGGATAGTTATAATATTGAACAAAAAAGAGAAACGCACCAGAAATCCGTCTACGTATCTTTTGTAGCTATCGTGTAAAAAGTCCCAAAAATATTGCTTTTAGCAAACAAAATAATGAAAAACAAGTTAGCTTTCTGTAACGGTATTAATTTGCTCCCCGACTAGGGCTCTCAGCTCACTGTTTCCGAACAAGAGAAAAAGTTGGATGAGTTTTTTGCCATAAAGCATCAAATAGTTGAACTACTATTCGCTGGGGCCACATCGCTCACTTAAACGCATTACAGCCCAGTGGTCTGAGTAACTTTGTGCCCCAAGAGATTGTAGATAGACCAATTTTAACTCGTGGGAGTGATTTGAATGAAACAAAGTCAAAAATGCACTCGTACTGCGATACAGTCACTGGATCCTTTTTCATTGTTTTTTTATTTGACGTCAACTTTTAATTTGAGTTATTTCATAAAATGCTGTTGCTGGTAATCCATTTTTGGTCAGCACTGTAAACCATTTATTATGATTTATGAAATAGTTTTCAGCTTTGAATAAAAAAGGATTCATGTGAATAAAATTGTAAGTAATGCCCTGTGTTTACAACGGAACTTTAAAAATTAAAACATTTATAATCTTGGTCCTGAAGCCCTTGTGAGCGGTAAATATGATTTAACAATATTCTGGTTAAATAGCAAACAATTGTTCTGTAAGTAAATACAATGTCTATTACGTGGAATATATAAAAAAATAATCGAAATTGCTGAACAACAAACATCAGATTCATAACGAAGATATCGCGTGACGGAGAAAAAACTCTCTCGGAAATGTAAATGGAACAAAAATCACCGCATTAAGACCACCTCTGTGTGGATCTGAAGAATTTTCCCAAATGTTAAATATGCTCGTAATGGATATCTGATTAGATATATGATTGTGCTTTCATAAGGGCTTTGTGGATCAATGAGTTTTGTGATTTGGAATGATTTGTATTTTTGTACTATTATTGTTGATTGTAGAAAATTTAATACCGAAAATCCAAATTGGAAAGTGGAAGGGTGGAGAACCCTTACAATTTAACACGTTAAACTTAGTGCGTAAAGCTAAGTACTGGTTGGGGAAAGTAGCTTATTTTGATAAAATTAACGATTATAAACGAACGATTAACGTTTGCTTTTATAAAAATAATAATATTCCTTATCAACGTTTTGTGTTCTAATGGTTAAAAATATTTTTAAATTTCACTGTCATGTTTATTGACTAATATGTGCTCCTGCATGGATTTGATTAAAAACAATTAATGGGAAACGCCCCAATCACATTTTCATTCACTTAAATTATGTTTAAGCACTAAATGTAAAAAAGAAAACCTTATTCTGTATATCACAGCAATTCATCTTCAGAATCGATAACACAAACAAAACTTGATAGATAGATGTATTCTGCGAAGTACTAAAGGATTTGGTAGAAAAATATGATATAAAACTTAATCGGTGTCACCTGACAGATACAGAAAAGTAAAAAAAAAACATTACTCAACTACCAATGTACGGGAATTGTGGAATGTCTAGCTATAGTGAGGTATTTCAAAGGATAATTAGGACTCGAGACTATTTTTAAAAACATCATTTTCAAAGATTTACAACTTAAAACTTTAAAGCTAGAAGTGGAAAAGCTTTAAATATCTCATTAACTAGACCATATTAAAACTTATTAACGGAAACGAACTAGTATGGATATGTCGCAGGCATTTTGTACGATTTCGCCATTTACATACGGCGTCGGCAATTTATAAACGCTCGCTGTTATGAAAAATGCCGAAGGCAAAATGACAACTCGTTCAATTGTTGTAATTTCAACGTTGGTTGTAGTTTTAGGGTGACCATGAAGAAAACACAGTTTGGACAAATCAGACTTTATTTTAGTAATCAGTATGCGCTTTGGTTCTCTTACTTAGTTAAAATATTTAAGTAACAAAAACGACACAAATATTATAAACAATAATTAAACTTCTTAGGATAATATGGCACTTTCAATGTGTGTGTATGTGTTATGTGTTTTGTGTTATTTAATGTTGTGTGTTGTTTGTTATTGTTGTATAATTATGTTATGTTGTGTTGTGTGTTTGTTATTGTGTTATGTTGTGTTCTGTTTGTGTTGTTATGATTGTCAAAATTACCAAATATTAATATTTAAAAAAAAAATTATATATTTTCTTTCGCACTAATTTTAGATCAACCTAGTTATAATTTGCTTGGTTCGGTATAAGTGTTGAAATCCGTTTTTCAATGAAATTTATTAATACTTTCCAATATCCCTACACAATCAAATACAAAATATCCAAAGAAAATCATATTCAGAAAAATATTAAACAAAGAAATAAAAAATTCGCCTATTATTATTAGGCGGGTTCTAGTAATCAAATACAAAAATATCCAAAGAAAAACATATTCAGAAAAATATTATAAAAAGAAATCAAAAATTCGCCTATTATTATTAGGCGGGTTTTAGTAATCAAATACAAAAATATCTAAAGAAAAACATATCAGAAAAATGTTATAAAAATAAATCAAAAATTCGCCTATTATTATTAGGCGGGTTTTAATAAGAAATCAAGAATTATTTATTTGCGCATGTCAAACTCGAGTGATCGATTGCTTTTCTCACAATAATAAATCTATCCTTAATTTGATACTGAATTTTGTCTCGACCACCATGTCGGCAACCTCTATGAATATCTAATAATGTGTCGTAATATTCTTCTAACGGTATTACACGAACCGTTGGACTTTCAGGGCTATTTTTTTTTAGAATAAGGTAGTCCAGATCACCAATACTCATTACCTCATATTTTTTTGACCAGTAATATTGTGCAGGGGTCTTACGAGAACCAGATTCTATGGACACCTTAGCATCTTTTAGATGCCGGATAACCTCAAAAACCTTCTCAGTTGTCCACGGTTTTTTTACTGCTCCCGCTTGAAGATCGTAATACTTTTTCAACTCACTATAGTAAGTATCTTTAAAATCACAATTATTTTGCGAAAAGTCTTCTGAACACATAGTATTTGCACTGTTTTCAATAACTTTTTGTGTCACAAAACCACTACTTGACGCCATTTTGTTTGTTTTGGTCAACAGCGACGCGCGTGGTAAGAACAGAACTAAATACTTCAATTTGCCGCGGCATTATGTATATGGCGATTCAATCGTCAATCAAATGTTTCGGCATATTAGATAATGACACGGCATTATACATTTTGCCTTCGGCATTTTTCATAACAGCGAGCGTTTATAAATTGCCGACGCCGTATGTAAATGGCGAAATCGTACAAAATGCCTGCGACAGATATACAACATACTTTGAGATATAGCACATTTTCAAAAACAGTAACAGTTACTTAATTTAAATCTTTTTGTTCATAAAAACCTCATGTGGGGATTATTACTAATAAATAAAGAATAAATAAAGAAAAGAAAAATTTCCCGCCTGTGTCGAAATTTTTCTTTCCTTTATTTATTAGTAACAGTTACTTTGTACTTAATACAAAAACTAATTATTTTACGGCATTATAACAGTGACATACATAGGAGAGACATAATATGAATGGGAAAAAGGTTTTCTTTCCCGTAACGCATTTACCTCATCCAATTTAAATAATACATTTTATATAAATATTCCTTTAGGAACAATCTGTATAAAAGCTAAATCTATTTTGATATCCACTCTGAATAATCCATCTCAATGGTGATTCTTGGAATGAGTCGGTAGATATTTGCCCTAAGTATGTAGGTCCTGGAAAGTCGAGATTAAATTTTCACCGTTGGTTTTATGCTTTAAAAACGATATTTCCGAGGTTATTATTCATGTACGTACATTAAATTAATTAAAATTATCTGGTTCCATTTCAGTTAATTAAATTTTGATCGGATCATAAACATCGTTCGCAAAAGTTTCATTGCAATGTTGCCTACAATATATTCTCGAATTTGCTTGAAAAAGTGCTCCTTTTATTTTGTAAGCATAAATTGGTAAATATTGTTGTACGTATCAAAGATTTTATCATCTTAACTTGGCCTATTGGGCTAATCAATAGATTGTCCACTACTGAACATGCGTTTTTTTTAAACACCTTCGCAACAATGGAAACTAGGTAATTTTTTTTTTTTTATTCACTATTTAAGTAAAAGACACATAAGGGTTTTATTTTTTGTACCACATCTTAATCGGCGTTAAATAAACAAAAGTGTCTTTTCAGTTAGTTTTTATTTGTTTTAAAATCGGCTTTGTTTTGGGCTGTCAAATTTTGGCTTAGAATAGCACTAACCCATTCCGGACCAGGGGTTTTTATCATTGGGCGATGTGTCTGGATAGAGCGATGGGCGATGAAGACCACATCACTAACTTTCCTTAATTTTACAATCGTTTTTCCAATAATCTTTCAAAAGTGGCTGATATATATTTAATGATGAAGCATAAAATGGCCTATGTTCAGAAGTATTGGTACCTCTACCAACACCTTCGGGGATATACGGCGTGAACGCTTGAATCTTGAGAAACTTAAAGCTACTCAAAATACCGACCATCCAAAATTAAATTGCTATCGAAAATAAAATTCTGAATAGTTAGGCTTAAGTTACAAAGAACAAATTCAAAAAAGGAGGTTCTCAATTTGACTGTATGTTTTTTTTGTATGTTTGTAACACGATTACTCCGTCAAGAGTCCAACTGTCCATTCTGTTCGGTTGGATATGCCTATTTAATTTTAATGGAGTTTGGTTTCGTGGTATTAATATATATGAAAATGGATACGTGGATAACTCTGTTTTTTATTGGGTATGTATGAAAAAATATGATTCCAAATATCCAAAATAATGAAGCTTGTTGACATCCTTCAAAGTTATTAAAACTAATTCAACTTATAATCAAATTATTAGGCAGCTCACTGACTTTAATCAAATTCAATAAGGATTCCGTTTAATGATTGTGGCTATCAACATTGTTTATTTCTGTAACCTTTGTAATAATTTTCGAAAAAGTGATGCTTCTTGAATATATTTTTTGACATGTTAGGATAGGACGTAAGTTTTGTCGATGACGATCTTTCAGTTAGGTTTTTATTGATAATGCATAATTTATTAAATCTTAGTACAAACTTCTTACATAGATGAATATACTTATGGCTATAAATGCCTAAAAGCGGTAGCCAGATCTTTCACTTTGGGACGTTAAGTGGGGAAAGAATTTAAAAAAAATGTTTTTGTGATGGGTCACCAATCGCATCGCCCGAAAATAACTTAAATACATACATACTTGTATATATAAAAGTATGTAGTTATGTATGTATGTGTGTTCATATGTGTGTAATATGTACCTATATTATTTTGTGTAATTAATATTTATGTTATTATTTCAATTAAATAAGTTAGTTTTAAAGTAAGCTTGTTTTGTGCATCTACCTAGATAACTAGTTTACCGATCTCACCTTCCAAAGGTTGTCTGGAAGAGATCGCTTTTAGCGATAAGACCGCCGATTGTACCTCACTGTAAACTGTATGATAATAATCTTTTGTAAATTTGTGTTTGATGTACAATAAAGAGTTATTCTATTCTATTCTATTCTAAATACCCCGTTACCCTTTTAGTCGCCTCTTAAAATCACCCATGGCAAGAAATGGGGTAGTGCTATTTCTAAGCCCACACTACACTGCATTATACACTATTTTCTTATATAATTATAAGTTTAGAGAGATAGTGATGTGCAAGAGACGCAGAGTTAGTTGCCTTGAACAAAGTCGTAGGAAGCCAGTGTAAAAGGAAAGCACGGGATAAGTCGTTCAGGATATAGAAAGAAAGAAAAAGCAATGGAAATGCTGCCAGTGTGATGGGAACCTTTGGGCCGGGTATGACTTGGGGCGGTTTGTTTGCCTAATTTTGTCGTGTTACTTTTCATATATTTTTTTTTATTATATTCTGTGTAATATTAAGTTAGATTTATTTAAAAAACAGAAAGTTGATATATTGAATAGAAAGAAAAATATATTTAATGTCTGAGGGAAAACGAACAGCGACATGATAGTCCAGTGGGTAGAACACCCGCCCGAAAAACAGAAGGGCGTGAGTTCAAATCCTGGGACGGGCCTACACCAATTTGTCTTTTCTAAAGTCATATGTGTGGTTAATTTATCATGGTTGCTAACGGTGAGGGAAAACATCGTGAGGAAACCCACATGGCTGAGTTGTACTTAGTCATGTGACAGTGTATTCGTACAAAACGGCGATAGGCCTGCCCCCTATCACGTGAGTACACTGTCTAAGCAAAACGTGGGTACCTTCTCTGGAAACTAGATGGCGCTTGCCATGTGAGTTCAGGAGTATTGGTACCTCTGCCAACCCCTTCGGGGATAAACGGCGTGAACGTTTATGTTATGTTATGTTATGGAAAACGAACAAGAAAAATAAAATAAAAAGCAATGACAGTTTAGCTTAAATACACAAAAAATACAAATTTAAAGTCGCTTGTATGGTTAACATTAGAAAAATAATAAAAATATATATATAACACTTTCTTCAGCTATATATTAACTCAAATATTACTCTCAATTATTGCTACCAAATATCGCCCTACAGGTATGCTAATGAAAAGAAATTGATTTATTTGCATCCATTTTTAAGCAGGTCCCTTAAATAATAACGTTTGTTTTCTGTAATTTGGATATACAGTATTATACAAGTACAACATAATAATATGTAGAAAAGTGATCGATAAGCATGAAGACTATCTCTCCTGGCTTCGGACGGACGGCGTTATTGTTCAAATAAGCCTTTTATAATAAAAGATTGGATATACACGATATATTTAATCCCAGCTCACCCCTATGAAAGTTAGTATGACGTTATGATACTTTAAAAGGTCGCAGGTTTCCATCAATGAAATAATTTATGAAATCGTTTGTATGTTTTTTGTACGTATACAATACATTAAAGTGAAAGAAAGAAAGAGAGACATTTATTCGCTGCTCAGATGAGCAAGACACATACAGTTAAACATAAGAAGAAAAATAGAAGCATTGACACAAACAACATTGGAAAAAAAACAAGAAAAGATGTATAATAATAATAGAAAAAACAATGTAATACAGAGCAAAGATAGAAAATAAAATCTTTTTTTTAAATAACAACATAAGTTGACCATTTACATAGAAAGAAAGAAGATTTACATTACAGACACACAAACAATTTCTTCCTCTTTATAAGTAACTGATCTTTACCTAGTTATAATAAAAAAAGCTAAGAGTGATTAGAAAAAAATGCTCAACAATTGTAATATTATATTTGAGCATGTTCATAGTCTTATGATTCCGTAGGCTTTTGCCTTATGCATATTCATAAGTTAATTTGCTTAAGAAAGTGGCATATATCATAGACCGTTCGTAGCGAGGAAGCATGTTGACTGGGCTTAAATCTTTAATATTAATTGAAATACGTTCATTAATAACATTCCCCTCATAATAATTCTATGGCAATACAACTTTGGTGTAATTGTTTATGTTTAACAAAAATATGAAGACGATTATGCTAATTAAGAAGTAAATTTTTTACACCCTAAAGTCTTGTGAGTCTTTTGATATGTGACAAGGTAAAAATATGAATGGAAACAAAATACTTTTAAGGATTTTTTTTGTATTTTACGTGTGTTTTTAAATGATACTGAAAAATGATAAAAATATTTAGCTTGGTATTATATTATAATCACGACCAGTTTTCCAGAAGGTGAATCGATGGCGAATTATAAGTAGGAAAAGCGTCTGGTGTAGGCCAGCGCCGAACTGGTAGTTTCAAAGACTTTTAGGAGGCCTATAACCGGATACTTTTTGATTATAAATTAGATGGATATATACGAGGAATCAGTATGTATTTTTTTATTTTAAATAAAATACCAAGTAGTCTGGTAGCTTGCAAGACCCGCGAGTTTTTAACTGACACTTCACAACAAACTTTTTATTTAAAGTATTGATTTGAAGTCCATAATATATTCAGTGATATAATTAATATAATAAAAATTAAATAAATATGTGTAGGTACTCCAAAAACATATCAAAACTATGAATCGGGGCAAACATTCATTTTCAGAACATTTTTACCCACCATCCATAGATGAATAAGCCAAATTAGGCATATCGACTTTTCAAACTTTGCATGTTTATTTGGAGTTATATCACAGATTGGGCTAGATCAGAAATTTGAATAAGTGACAAAAAACAAGAATTTCAATTCTGAGCTTATTCAAACTATACATACATACTAACTGCGGTGCTTCAAAAACCATATTCATTCAGCTTGAAAGGTCTCAACGCGCGCTTCTCAAAGCAATGCTCCGTAGGCCCTTATACTATCCCACTGATAAAATATACCAGGAAACCAACGTGCTGAGGGTCAGGCAGCTTTACATACTCAAAGTCGCACTATCTATGCACAAGACAATATTTTCCTCCCCTGATACAGAATTGAGCAGATCTTCTCGAGTGTACCAGCTTAACTTACCAATAGTAAAATCAAGTTTTGCAAAACGTTTGAGTATATTTTCATCCACTTACATCTATACTTATAATAAATCTGTAGAGAGGTCAATTCTGTACATGAAATATATTTTCAAAATAACTATCAGGTGATGATTAGGGATCGATACTGATGCCAAAAATGCAATCAGTAAAATTTTTGTCTGTCTGTCTGTCTGTCTGTCTGTCTGTCTGTCTGTCGGTTTGTATGTTCCTTATGGAAACAAAAACTACTCGACGGATTTTAACGAAACTTGGTACAATTATTCTTCATACTCCTGCACAGGTTTTTGTATACTTTCCAGCAGAGCAGTAAAGGGGAATTTTGGGAAATTTCGGAAAAACGGGAGAAGTTACTCCATTTTTGAAACTTCCGTCGCGTGTGCAGCCTTAATGGTTAAAGTTACATAAAATGTATGTATGGCGGAAAAAATCTTCATAAAATTTTCTAAAAAAAAATGTTCAACAGCATGTGTCTATCTTTTATGGTTGACTCACAATATCACGTGTAACTCCTGATAGCTTAGTAGTTCGGAGTATTCTGATTATATTTCTCTACTTTTACGTTTATAATACTCTCACTAATCCCTTATTTAAAAAAGGTAACATTATTACCTATCCAATAAAAAAAATATCATAGAAATCGGTAGAGAAACAGCGAAATTACACATGAAATAAGCCATCGCGCCCGTGACCAAAACCAAATAATTACTAATTTACATATTAAATACTAGATGGCGCCAGTAGTTGTAGTTGTTATAGTACTTCATTGCGTTTTACTCAACTCAACTTCAACTCATTCTAAAAATTAGTTTATGTTCGAAGATACTAAACTGTTCATATGAGCGCTTTCACAGAAATCACAAAGCTACACTCAGGGGCTGGAAATGAAAACTTCCCTCCATCCTCACTTTGTAGTTTTTAACAGCGCAAACCTGATACAAAAGCGCGCTGTGATTTGCATATTGACCAATAGATGGCACTGTCGGTAATTGCTACATCGCGGTATGATTTCTTCTTTATTAGAGTATATAAGCCAAAAAATTCTCTTAGTAATATCCGACGTAGCTTCGCTTCGGTACGTTCCATTTTAACGCCAGGGCGGCGTTCAGCTGCCCGGCTAAACAGCTAAGGTGACGCCGCATAGGCCGCAGGGCCAGCAGCACCGAACGCGAACCGGTGGGTGGGGTTTAGTCGGTAGGAGTTCGACATACCCCGTCGCTCGAGAGAGGATCCATGAGAATTTCCCACGGGTGAACAAAAAAAAAAAATGTGTCATGGCATGGATCATGTTAACATTATGTTGTCATTGTCATGATGAACGTACGTACGTACGATTCAATTAGATTATGTATGTATTGTATGTAGGAGTTTGTTGTAATAGAACTTCGGTCGGGTGATTCCTTCGAAGTTCGAACCGAAATGGCGTTAATTTGGCAAATGGCAACATAAACTGAGTGTAATTGAAATCCAGCAAGACGTAGCGTTGTATATCTCACTCTTTTTAATGAGTATTGAGTGAGAGCCTCATTTTACCTCATGAGGTACCCCTCATTTGAGGCGAGGTAAAGATAATGAAATATACTCTACTAACGAGTCAACAGTGAGGCACGCGTAATGTTGCCGCTTTGCACTGAATGAGGGAAAATGAGTTCTAAGTTCTAATGTTTTATACTTAGTATTTTTTGCATTTTGCAGTTACAGATGTTAAAGCTACGCGTATGTAGACACATTATGCCAGTGCCATACGGTTTTTATGAAAACAAAGCATGTTCCAATTCAATTTTTTTCATTATATTTTTCAGCAATTTATTAAAATGTTAAACATCAAATTTTAACACCATGAACTAATCACCAACATATATTTTATTCATGTCATATCAATATCATCAAATCAGATTTTATAGAACTTTCAAACAATCAATATCAACCTATTTTTCCGAGGACGCCCTTAATTAAATTATTCAAAATTTGTTAATTGAAACAAACTTTCTATAACTGCTTTATTAGTTTTTTTACTCACTTCGGCCCATTAATATCATTAAGCTATTCTAATTTGCCGTGTAGTGCCGGCTTTGCCGTGTAGTGCCGTGTAGTGCCGGCTTAGAATGTCGCTACCCCTTTCTACCCACGGGTGTCGTAAGAGGTGACTAAGGGTATGGGGCCTTTAGTGGTTTTTGGGCGATGCGGTTGGAAACCCATCACCAACTATTCTACATTTCTGCCATCTACTCCCCTATCAATATCCAAATGTGGCTGAGGAGATTCTAGCTCTGCAGCTCTGGGTACCCCGTTTTGGGATTTATGGCCGTGAGAATATGTATGTATGTATGTAAGCTAATCTAAGGTAAAATTAAATGGGTACTATTTGTAAGAAAACGCTAAAATAAACTGACTAATCATTCCATCAAACTGACCCGACTCCTTCAACCGCGACACGAGTATAATGTATGTATCGACTCAACATTTAAATAGTCGGTAACTCACTCACTCACTTTGGTCTATTCGAGTGCTGCCTCGACTCGCGCCTCGAAAAAGTGAGGAGCTACGTGAGGTGGTTTATATTTCAAATACGAGAACTCCCTCATTTTCTCGCGACGAGTAACTCAAACGAGGTACCTCACGATCACGAGTGAGGGGTTATCACTAGGCAAGAAGGCTCTCTATTTCCTGTGTATTTCTTTACTCTATGGCTACACTATTCAGGAGTGCTCTAAGTAGTAATCATTGCGCTAAATTTCACAAATCTTGAGCAGTGTTTGAAGAAACCTCAGATATTAATAAAACAACGCTACCCGTGCGAAGCTGGGCCGATCCACTAGTATACAATAAGGTTGTAAAACAATGTAAAATTGCAAAGGGAGACTCTGTTTCTAAAACTAAGCAAATCATAATCAAATGGCTCAAATCCCTAAACTATGAGGTGACTGAAGAATATACTCCAACCTAAATAATCAAATAACAATAAACCAGAGCTCAAATCTATATGACTAAAATAAAATACTAACAAAACATATAAAAATATATACATTATACTTACTTATTATGTCATTTTTTATGTAACTCTATGCGTTGTATTTAGTCCTATGTATGTATGTATATATAGATATATATGTTAAATATTATAATAATGATGTACGTGCATAATATCAAAGTGGTGTGTAGTTTAGGGCAGATACTTTGCTCTTATTTGCAAGTATCATATGTGCAAATATCCTTTATTTAATCTTGTATTATTTCTTTATTTATTTTTTTATCTTTTTTTATTATTATTTTTTTTTGTCCTGTATCTGTTTGTAATTTTAGGAAATTTACTTTAAATATAATAATTTGTTTTGTATTGTTTGTAAAGATTATAATAAATTCAATTAATTAAAATTAACTGGTTTCTCAAGATACAGGCTTAGCCTAGTTTGAGAACCCCTGTATACTTGTAATAATGCATGTGAAAAATTAATAAATGATTTTGATTTTTTGATTTTTTTTTTAACTAAACTGGCAAACGTTGTTCTGCCATTTATATTATTTCTAGGGATTTTCTAGTCTATAAAATGAAAATAAATCACTTTGGAGTATAAAAAATTGTTACAACTCCTTACAACTTGTTATTCTCAGACCTACAAAATGTGTATGCAAAATTTAATTTAAATTGGTTCAGCCGTTTCGGAGGAATTTGGTGACAAACACTGTGACACGTGTATATGGATAAATGGATATGTACACGTGAATTTTATATTTTAAATATTCACACCATTAGTTTAGGCATTGACTATCAATTGCCAAGATATAACTTATGTAATTTAAAGTCAAAATTTTTCTATCTAGTCTAGAGCTTTGATTCAAGGTCTTGTTTTTGCTATATGTGTTGGACAATAGGTGTGTTTTTGTAGTTTTGAATATGACAGAACTTAATGCGCTGAATCATAATCAAGTGTTTAAAACTTTTTAGTAGAAACAGGCGCGTGTTACATAGGAGTTTTTGATCGAAGCTGCTCTCATTATGAGGCTTGTTAACTGAATTGCGTTATGCAGCATTTAAAAAATAGTAATTTATGAAAATGGTACGACACTTTTATCACCCTGAAAAAAGATATTTGACATAAACGATTAACAAGTAATTATATTCTTTCTTATTATTCTTATTCTGAAAAAAAAGGAAGAAAGATATTGATTAATTTTCTCAAAATAACAATTAATGTTTAACTTAAAACCAAAGGATAATTAACTTTGATTATCACTTCTCACTTTAAAATGCAGAAGTGAAAAACACAAACAAAAATAATATTCATATAAAAACACCTGAACAAAATGCTGATATACTGCTTTATAATATAATCTCAACTACATAACAAAACAGTATTCATGCAAAATTTGTCAGCAACATTGGCACATTTAATCTACAGAGTTGTAACTGGTGATCTAGTCAATTTAACCCATTGATCAGAACCAAGTCTATTGTTGTGATACACGGATACACAATTAAAAGACTAAGAATAAAGCGAGACGAGGTTAAATGGCAACGATAACTAATTCGGCAGTCTCGTGTGAGAGCCGTCTACATATGTATTTATTATAACACCTTGAGGCCTAGCACAAGCGTTATTTTATTTTAATTCTGTGGGTTACAGTGAGATAAAAGTATACGAAACTATATAAGTACGACGACAGAGATAGCTGGTTTATACCACGCGATATCTAATTAAAAGGTTGTTCGTGCTTGCCATGCTGATATAATAATTAAATGAATATTGCTTTATTATTTTAAGTAATTAGAAGAAGTTTTTTTGGGATTTGACGATATGTTCCGATCATTCAGAACCCTAGTGAAATAGCCATACAGTTTAGAAAAGATGCGCTAAAAGGCTTGATGCTGTGTTTTTATCCCTTAGTTATTGAAAACATTGTCTTAGGGATTTTTTAATAATTAGCTATATGTTTTATATGGATTGCTTTGAATTGATAAAATTAGAAAGCATAAAACCCGTAGCTAGGCTACCTGTGGACCTAAACCACGGATACAAATGTTTGCACTTTACAAATAATGAAATTAGATTGATTAATTTTATAACTCAAACTCAACGTTCATGACGCAAATCTCCGAAAGGGTACTGAAAAAGGGCCAATGGTACTGATTGAATGTTGACTCCTACTGTTTTTAAGTACCCACGCACTTTTTGCTTGTACAATGCATTCACATTATAAGGGCAGACCTACCACTAGATCATCAATTGAGCCATAATCTTTCTTCTCAAGCAGTAAGGAAAAAACATTTTTAATGGGACAACCTTCATTATCTATTATTGACTAAAAACAAAAACTTCAAATAAAAAACTTAACAGAAAAACTATATTATTATTTTTTATTTAAAAAAGAACCGCCTTCAAAAATCCATCTGAAAAGAATAAAATAATTTTTATTTATTTTATTATGTACTACTCTATTCAACTTCTTCTTTTTGAAGTCGGTGCCAAACCAATTTTCATGACAAAGAAGAACGAATATTAGTGGCCCGCTCAAGTGGAGTGAGTTCCCCACCCCATCAGCGTATGTCATCCTTATAAACCTTCCTTTTTAATCAATCAATAAAAAAAATCGCATCTAAATTCATTTCGTAGTTTTACAGATTAAAGTATACATAAGGATGTCCTTATATCCCAGACAGGGACTGAGACTTTGTTTTATACTATGTAGTGATTTAGATTCTCGATCGTCTTTTTACAAAGTGTTAGAAGTTTTGGTTGTGCCAACTCGGTGCATGCATGTCCCTGTCGAATTGTTAATTCCGTTAGTTTGAAATCTGATAATCTTACATAACCTAACGTAACGTTACTTTACTATCTCGCTATCTATCTAAAATTATAATTCACTAGTATTTACAGTTTTACGGTGACATGTATATTATGATAATTTCTCTGCGGAGTGCGACGCATGCACACCAGGCTAAGCACCGCTCACTGTCCCCCACCTCCAGCCTATATAAAGCGACGTCGTTGCGAGCTGATGAAATTTCTTGATTTTTGAGCGCGATTGTGTTACTGTTGTTGAGGCACTATTGATTGATTTATTATTCGTATGGTTTTCTCTATGTAGCAATTTTCATTTTGGATTTGTCTGTTTGGCACCGACTTCAAAAAGAAGAAGTTGAATAGAGTAGTACATAATAAAATAAATAAAAATTATTTTATTCTTTTCAGATGGATTTTTGAAGGCGGTTCTTTTTTAAATAAAAAATAATAATATAGTTTTTCTGTTAAGTTTTTTATTTGAAGTTTTTGTTTTTCTTTTTTATTTTATACTTTTTAGTGATAAGTTCTTAAATCACTCTGAGTTTTTTTAGTGAATTAGTGATAGTTTTCTAGAGATAAGTTTTACTGTCCGTTTATTTTATAGTTTTTTTAACAGGTAGTTATTATATTTGTTATTATGACTTTAGCTTACTTGCTACTATTTTGTTTACCTGCGGGCCTAGGTAGAAAATCAAAGGATGCTTTAAGGAAAAGTCGCGTAAGGGAGAACGAAACACCCATCGAAAAAAACAATGACTTCAGCAGGGCAAGCACGAGCCGTATTTAAACTAGTTATCGCGTGGGATAAAGCAGCCATCTTTTACGCACTTACTTAGTATCGTATACTGCCATCTCATTCTAACCGTTATCGTGTCGATAACTCGTGCTTGCCCTTCAGAATGAGAGAGATCGTCAGCGTGCTGCTCTTGCTGCCGAAACAGTTGAGCAAAGAGAAGTTCACCTATCACAAATGCGAAGAAACACTCTTATATATATGTAGCGTTGAGTCGTGTAAAATCCCTTGATGAGATGGCTTTAAGTGATATAGATTCAAAGAAATTACTTAACCATCCCCATGACGAAAGAGCCTTGATTGAAATGACCAGAATGAAAAACATGATGTTGCAATATATATTTTTTTCTTCAATGTAATTAAGAGTAATTTATTCATGTTTTTATATACTTTTTTGTTTTATAATTTAGTAACTCTGTTTATTACTAATAAAAAAACTTTATTAACATAATATTGATAAATCTCTGTCTAGTATTGATAACTTTACATACATACATACATACTTATATTTCAATCTAAGAACCTCCTTTTTTTCGAGTCGGTTACAGAACTTAAACCTTCTCCTGAATGTAATAACATAAACTGATAACTCTTTGTCTAATAATAACTAAGAACCTTCCAACTTACATACATACTTATAGGTGAAACTCAGAAACTCCTATTTTGAGACGGTTAGATCACTAAAACCTTGTCCTGAAAGTAAAAAGTAGTTTTCTGAAAATCGCATCCAAATAGCTTAAGTGAAACGCGAGATAATCGCCGACCAACATACATACATGCAGGTCAAACACAGAACCTCCTTTCTGTTAGAGTCGGTTAAATCACTTAACCCATCTTCTAAATGTAACGAATACTTCTCTGAAAACCGCATCCAAATAGCTTAAGCCAAACGTGAGATAATCGCGGACCAACAGACATACATACAGGTCAAACACAGAACCTCCTTTCTTTTTTTGGTCGGTTAAGGCACTAAAACCTTCTCCTAAATGTAACGAATACTGTTCTGAAAACCGCATCCAAATAGCTTAAGCCAAACTCGAGATAATCGCGGACAATTATACATACATACATACATACATACATACATACATACATACATACATACATACAAACAATCGAACTGAGAACCTCCTTTTTTGAAGTCGGTTAAAAACTTATATACTATACCCTTGATGAATGCGCCAATTATAACTTCTCACTTATAAAATGAAACCACAGATTGTTCAAGTTTGCATAAAACGACCAAAACTGTTTGTAGAAAGTTTGACCCGAGCAAAGCGATTCGACGCGATAACAACCCAAAATACATTGTTGAACGGCCGACGAAATCGGGTCATATAACTATGGGTTTATGATATAAACCCCAAACCACCAACTAACTAGCACGCCCGAATTACTAATAAGCAGCCATTGAAATAATTTCGTGCTTATAAAAAGTAGTATTTTTATTGGTCTTGATATGTTATTGTTATATCACGTGACAGAAAAATATATCTTAAAATTGGTAACGTATTTCTGTAGCGATTTGGTTAAATGAGAAAATAATAGTGATTCATTGACTTGGCCATGAAACAAAGAATAGTGGAATTGTGTTTACTTGTATCATTATTTGCTTATTATAAGGAAACAACAGAATTATGTGAAATAACTATGAAACCAATCAAAAACACTCCAGTTTCTTTTTACTTCCATGTGGTTTAAATTGCACTTCGTTTAAGTCGGGTCTACACCAATGCGTCTTTTCTAAACTCATTTATTGTAGTAAACTTGTGGTCAGAATGTTAACTGTGTGGGAAAACATACTGTCAAAACCCATATGGCTGAGCTGTATTTCAGTCATGTGACAGTGTTTTTATTGAAAGCGGCGTTAGTCCTGTCCCCTATCAAGTGAATGCACAATAAAAACAAAACGCTACTTTCAGAAGTATTAGTACCTCCACCACCCCTTTGGTGATATATATCTTGAACGTCGATTTGAGTTATAGTTTAATTGAATATCTAACTGCTTAACCAACGAAATTAACACAAAAGTAAATCATTTGAATGGATTTTCGAAAAAGCCTTTGTAATTTATTTGTATAATAATTTTGTAGCTCTACATAACGTAACCTTTTACCTTTATCGAATAGATGTACAACAATCAGAATTTACCTAACTACTTAGGTACTTACTATTACTTAGGTTTGTGAGCCGGATCAATACATGTGGTATACCCATAGTTTTATGAGTTATTTCGGTTATACTGCATTCTGCCACGAATAGATTAATTCCAAGATTGAGAGGAAACATAAATATACGAATGTAAAGAAAATATCTTTTTAAGGGTTTCCTAGCTGAAATGTACAAAACTAAACCCTTATAGTTTTGTCATGTCTATCGTTATGTGAGTCTGTCCGTGTGTGACGGCATTATTTTTACATACATACCTATATATATAATTCCCTAGAAGGTAGAAGCTAGAATTCCGTAGCCATAGCCAAGGAATTATAAATTCCTCAGCCACTTTTGGAAGTTGAGTGGGGAAAAAACGGTAAAATAAAGGTTTTTGGTGATGGGTCTCCAACCGCATCGCCCAAAAATCCAATAAAAAGCCCCAATACCTTTAGTTGCCTCTTACGACACCCGTGGGTAGAAAGAGGTAGCGACATTCTAAGCCGGCACTACACGGCACAGCCGGCACTACACGGCAATATTTTTCTGAAACTATTTAGGCTATGTAGTTGAAAATTAGTTATAAACTATAAACCGCTTCTAGGCTTTAAGAGAAAATAAAAATACGAGGGGCTCTTTTTAAATTCATCAAAAGAAAATGTAATTAGAAAAGAGCATTACCCCATTTCTTCCCGTGGGTGAAGTGATTTTTGGGCGTAGCGGTTGGATATCACACCAAAAACCCTTGTTTTACAATCTCATTCCCACACAAATCCGAAAAGTGGCTGAGGAATTTCTTATTCTAAAGCCCTAGCTTCCCCTTCTGAAGATTCATAGCCGTAAGTAAATATATGTATGTTTATTATTTTTGTCATGAAACCCGTACATGTGGTGTGTTTCTATAGATAGGTCTGTAAAACGTCATCGATGTTTCTCAAACATGGAAAATATACTGAATGCAATAAAAATAATTAAAGCAGCAACGGCATACCCGTTTTCGTAGTAATTGTATGAATGATAAAATTGTGATTGATTTGTGTATCTCATTTTTTACTATATCTTTATCAAACCCATTTTCGTTGATAACATGTATTAAGATTAATAACATTTATTTTATTCGGACCGGGATAATAAAATGAATGATAAAATTGTGATTTATTTTCATGGAAAATGTGGTGTATCTCATTTGTGGTCACTTCGAATACCTACTTTGAGAAATTAAAATATGTCAAAACAATGCATTTTATTCATTTTAGACATCATGTTTTATGGAGACATTTATTTAAGACCGACACAATCGATATCAAAATAGAAAAAGTGTAAGTTTATTTTTTCAAAACAACCGGGTTCAATTCCCGAGCTGGGTACAGTTTTTTTTCAAATGTATGAATGCAGTTTTTCTTTTTACCAAAATCGGTGACATGGTTCCTAAGAACAAATCTTCGTATGTCTTATAGTTTCAGACTTTCCCATACTGACCGATTTGAATGAGCCACCCTGTATAACAAATCCTACAGTCAGAATACTTAAAATATTTGAGGGTATAACACAAAATTCATGTTGACTTGTGGTCATAAATATATTTTTATATATTTTATTTCGATACAGATGTGACTTAAGAGATTGATCGTACTCAGGGTGCTCCCACTTTTATTAACCACCACACACACCACAACTCCGTATTGATGGTATTATTAGTAACACTCAGTCACGAGACTCACGAGGCAGTAATGAAGCAGTAAGACTTAGACGTACGCATTATCACAAAAATACAGTGTGTTTTTAATAATAGGGTTCTGTTAGCTTCAGGTTATACAAATTTTGGATTTGAACACATGCCTCTCCATATCAGAGACATTACTAACTACAACACTAACACTATCGAAGTTAATGATAAGAAAGTACGTAGAATAAAATATCACAAAACATAACAGAGAAATTGAAATTAAAATTGACGACATGATAGTCCAATGGGTAGAACACCCGCCCGAAAATAGAAGGGCGTGAGTTCCAATCCTGAGTCAGGCCTACACCAATTTGTCTTTTCTAAAGTCATATGTGTGGTTAATTTATCATGGTTGTTAACGGTGAGGGAAAACATCGTGAGGAAACCCACAAAGCTCAGTTGTACTTAGTCATGTGACAGTGTATCCGTACAAAACGGCGATAGGCCTGCCCCCTATCACGTGAGTACACTGTCCAAGCATAACGTGGGTACCTTCTCTGGACACTAGATGGCACTGCCATGTGAGTTCAGAAGTGTTGGTACCTCTGCCAACCCCTTCGGTGATAAACGCCGTGAACGTATATGTTTATGTTATGTAATAACTGAGAAACTATTAAAATCTTCGTTTTCTTTCCAGATACTACGTTTTTGTTTATCATATATCTGACACACGTTGTGGGAATCACACATGTTTTACCGAATTTGGTTGGTTTGAAACGAGCTGTCTCAAAAAATCATACGACTGGTATTGTAGTTCAAAAGTACATTGAATCGGAAACTGACAGTTCAAAATATGATGTTGTGAAGCATACAGTTGCAAATATCTTTGCGAATACTACTTCAGTTGAAAAATAATATTGGTTTTTTTTTTAAAAAATCCGATTTGTTTGAAAGTCCTTGGTTGAAATAACAACTTATAAATTACGAGCAGAAACCATTCAAGGCAAATAAATATAAAAACAGTTGTCCTTGCCGTATCATAGGTCAGTCTATTATAGATGTATTATATACAAAAATATAGAATGATCATGATCTAATTTATAACTGATCTAAAATGAACCCAGATGTTTTTCGAATTATTCAATAATTTGAGATATTTAATTTTGGGCATGGCAGAAGAAGCATGAAAGTAGAGTTAATGCAGTGGAAATGAGATCCCTCAGAAGTATAAGTAATGTAAGGCTGTGTGATAGAGTGAGAAATACTGTGATCCGTGAACGAGTAGGTTTGAAAGATGACGTAGTATGCAAGATAGAAAAAGGAATGTTGAGGTGGTTTGGGCACATAGAGAGGATGGATGAAAATAAAGTAGCGAAAGAGATATATAGAGCCAATGTGGATGGGAATGTTAGTAGAGGACGGCCTCGTAAAACGTTTCTTGACCAGATAGAAAACGTTCTTATAAAGGCGGGGGTCCGAAGTGAGAAGAATAAAAGAGCATGTATGTGAAGGATAATGAATGTAAGGGAAGCAAGAGAGGTTTGTCAAGATCGTACTAAGTGGCGATCGATAGTCTCTGCCTACCCCAATGGGAATAATGGGCGTGAGTATAAGTAAGTAAGTATTTAATCAATTGGTATGAAATTGATATAAACAAATAACGCAAACATCTTCTTTTAAATGTAAGCAATAAGTTATATTCAGAAACATATCAGAGTTGTTGTCTTTATCGTGATGGCATACAATACTCATAAAGAGCCGCTAACTTTGTCTTACAAACTGTCTTAAGACTCTTGTAGACGAGAACGAAACGAAATTGCCTTGAATTTGTTTCATCTGCTAATAAATGTAAAGACGCCTTGTAAATGTTTAATGTACATTATAACGCGTTACGGAATTCAAACGTGATTCCACGTTCTGCTTTTTTAGATTAAAATATTTGGTAATTATTGTTACTATACCTAGTTAGAAAACATAGCTTTGCGGAAAGAAGTGTAACCTTTTTATGAGATAAAAAAGAATTTTACCTCGCCGTCAAACAAACGAAACATGGATGAAATTGTTTATTATAACAATTAATTAATATTAGTTTCTGTATTAGTTGTTGTAATTTTAGTTTATGTAGTTGTAGTATATTGTTTTGTGTGATCGAGTATTATAAGGTATTTTATTAAAAATAAAGAAAAAGGAATTCGTGTACATTGGGAAGAAAGAGAGAATGAATTAAAGATAAATGGTAAGAGACATATATAGGGCCAATGTGGATGGTAATCGACTTCCAAACGTGGCTGAGGAGTTTCTAGCTCTAAAGCTCTAGCTACCTTCTTTTTTAGGATTTATGGCCGTGAGTATATGTATATAGTAATTTCAGTAGACGATGAATATGGAAGACACATTTTGATTGAACACAGAGTGTACTGAAAGAGGCAGGCATTTGCAGACTGAAAAGAAACTAGTACATGTGAAAAGACTGATGAATATTGGCGGACCTCGAGGGTTTTGCCAGGATTTTAAAAGGTGAAGATCGGTATTCTCAGCTTACCCAAAAGGCTACGAGGCGTGAGTATATACGAAACAAATTGTACTCTTATTCTTATCTATAACCCTATCTGTAACGCCTATATAACTACAAAAACGTTTTACACTTCCAAACAATATACGCGTTGCATTTATACATAAGTGATATAGACGCGATCACTTATATATATTAAGATCCGAAATAAAACAGTAAATATGGGATAAACATTTGTAACCAAAAAAAAGTGAGAAAAGCTCAAGATGAATTTCAAAGCTATGGACACTGTCAGTGTATCCATATCCTTAATTCACTATAATATAAGCACTTAGTAACTGTAGTAAATAGCCAATATGATATTGAACATTCAACGGAACCGTGGAGGGAAATTTGCGGGTTACAGTAACGACAATTGATTTATGTATGGTACTTGTGCAACTTTTATTGAATTAGTTGTTTATAGTTTATAGAGTTAGTGTTGGCTTTTATTCCATTCCTTTTCATGGATAGTATAGGCGATTTAAGAGTTTAGTTTTTAGGCGAGGGGAACCCATCACCGACCAACTTGAAATTTCTATTTTTCATGTTTTATTTTTTATCTTTTTCTATTTTTATTTATTTAATTTCTATTTTTTATTTCTATTTTTTTATTTAACTTCACAAAAAGGCCATTTTTAAATATGTTGCTCTGGCTCCCCATCTTTGGGATTTACAGCCGTGAGTATGTATTTTGTGCAACAATGAGTAGAGTTTTACGTAGTTTTTGCAGCATTCAAATCTCAATTAAATCAAAATATTTCCTATGCAAACATTTTTCCATATCTACTTACGGCTTAAACGACCAAAAGTAAATAAATAAATAAATATGGACACACACACACACACACAATACGGACATATGACACAGATCAAGTTAGCCCCAAAGTAAGTACAACTGATTGACTTATTGTATGGGATACTAACTGAACGATACATTTAATATAAGATAATACATACGCTCATCACATAAATATTGCCCTCAGCGGGGATTAAACCCGTGACCTACGGACCCAGAAACTAGTCACCTAACCACTCAGCCACCCACGTCGTCAAAAGGAGGAGACAGAGCTATAAAATTAGTAATTCGTTAACCGCGTTTTGGATTTGAGTAGGCAAAGGATAGAAAGTGGAGATAAGATGGTTAAGTATTACCTAACAATTGATGATGGTTTTAAATTGGGTAAGTACATCAAATATAGATATTCTCGCAATTTTAGTTGCTTTGTACAAAATCCACGGAAATATGTGTGTATATGTTATGTATCCACGATATTGAAATCAAAAGCAACGCAGTAACAAATTAAACTATACTTAAATATGATATATAAAGAAATACTTATTATGAAAAACTTTTTCACTACTTAATGTGATTATATGGTTATATAATATTCTATTAATAAAATAACTTACTGCTTACTAAGTTCTTACATATGAACGCCTCATTTGCGCACAAACTCTTTTAGTTTTACAGGTACAGAATAAATCACGTTGAGGTCTAGCAGGACACTAATTAAGTATCGCAGTGGTGGTTTCGGTCACAGATGGACAGACAAACTAAGTGGAGCATGTAATTAGTCGGCCACGGCTCTGCCACCGCTGTTCAGTCATGGTTTAGCGTTTGAAGATAATCACAATCACTTCAAAATGGGGTTGATAGATTTTTTTGGTGATTTTTAATAATCACACATAGGCAGATGAATATATGATTAAATAACCTGTTTTTCCGATATGCATGTTGGACAGCACAGTTACCAATAATATATTTAAAGTATCTGGATGTCTGATATTTCGTGTTTATCTCTAAAATTTCTAAACCTATTTTAAAGACTATTATGTTGATTTATTAGCAATCTAATAATATCAGGTAGAAAATCCAAAATTCTCAAACATTTTGAGGTACATAATATCAGGTAGTAAATTTACAGTCTCGAACATTTCGAGGTACATATAATATCAGGTAGTAAATCAACATTCTCGAACATTTCGAGGTACATAATAGCAGGTAATAAATCAATATCAATCTTGAACCAAATATCTTATTCAATTCACGTGTTAAAACATATATATCTATACTCTATACTAATATTATAAAGAGGAAAGGTTTGATTTTTTGTTTGTTTGTTTGTTTGAATTGAATAGGCTCCAAAACTACTGGACGGATTTGAAAAATTCTTTCACTGTTTTAATGCTACACTATTCCCGAGTGACATAGGCTATATTTCATTTTAAAAAAAAATAGGGATCCTTACGTAAACTTCAAAAATGTAACCCAAGGTGTTAAAGAAATACCAAAAAAAATCCTTACATCGCGTGCGCTGCGAAAACTACTGACAATAGAATAAAATTATGTACTACAATTTTATAGAACACATTATTATCTAAAAAAAATGCCCCGACAGCATGTCTCTAACTATTATAGTTATCTCACAACAAGCGTCATTATATAAAATTATTTAAAAATTAAATTAAAATCCTGCTTTAGAAAAGGCTCTTTATTTGTACCTATCTAATCCTTATAAAAAACGTATATATTATTTCAGACTACTTCAATACCCTTATATTACTTTTTGAATTATTCAATTCGAACATTCCATTCGAAAGTTATCTCGAATTAAAAAAATAGATAAACTCCGCTCGATTAGCTATGCATAGTAAGTTGTTGCAGGCGTCACGAAGGGGTACGGCTGGGTGTACGTAAGAGGCGACTAACGGTATTGGGGCTTTTAAGGGATTTTGGGCGATGCGGTTGGAGACCCATCACCAACAACCTTTATTTTAATGTTTTTTGACATGAATTCCTCATGTGGGGATTATTGGGGGATTTCATGTGGGGATTATTCCCCGCCAGTGTCGAGATTTTTCTTTCCTTTAATAACAACCTTTATTTTACCATCTTTTCCCCACACAACTGCCAAAAGTGGCTGAGGAATTTCTAATTCCTTAGCTCTGGCTACCCCTTTTAGGGATTTATAGCCGTGAGTATATGTATGTATGTACTTTTGGAAGTTATGTGGGGAAAAGATGGTGAAATAAAGGTTGTTGGTGATGGGTCACCAACCGCATCGCCCAAAAATCCTTCAAAAGCCCCAAAACCGTTAGTCGCCTCTTACGTACACCCACCGGAAGAAATGGGGTAGTGCTATTCTAAGCCGACACTACACAAACATAGCTTAAAACTTAAAAAAAAATATATTAAAATAATAATACATGTAATAAAATAAAAAACAAAATGTTAATGATAATTCATGCCCGAGCGAAGCCGGGACGGGCTGCTAGTACGTAATAAATAAAGGAGCATTTTTTCAAAATAGTAAATTAATTTCGAAACAAAGATTTTACTAGCATAATATAAAAGACACCAATCATCCGAAACATCAGAGCTATTGCCATCGCTTGCATCACTACTGGTCTCATCAGGTTCATCATCGTTAACGCAAAGAGCAGCTATGTGTATCCATGGCTGCATTCATGAAACGGCAACAGTGGTTTTGCGCTTATTTTTCATGCCCTCGAAACCAAGAACAGGCGAAACTTTATAACGGTCGTTTCCAAAAATTTTAACAACTTTTTAAGTACCTTCATAACACGGTAGAAGTGTGGAACTCTTTCCACCATTCTTAAATTTAGTTTTTAAAAGTTTTACTAAATCCCCCTTTCCATAGATCCGAGCCGGCTTTCTATTTTTGTCGAAATATTCCTTCTGCTTGATTTGATTTTCGTTGATCTTTTCATTAACTTGTTGCCCTATTTCCACCACATGGGAATAGTTACGTGTCTCATTTGTTATGGCATTGAAAACTGGGTTTACCTCACTGTTCATGTGTGTACCAAACATTACTTCTGTTGGAGTTCTGCCAATAGCTTTCTGTAGAGTTTCCCTAATTTTGTGTCCCAGTCCCTTTCATTTTGATTCATACCTTCTGCTGTAAGACAATCAAGAATGGTGCGATTGTAACGTTCCACCTGGCCATTGGATTGTGGACTGGCTACAGCATTCAAGACCTGTTTCATTCCTTTGTCCAAACAATATCTTTTAAACACATGCAAGGTAAAGCAGGTACCTCGATCACTTATTATGCAATCAGGTGTATTAAACGTATATAATATCTCTTCCAGAACATTAATTACATTTTGCGTATTAGTGTCTCTGACTGATTTAATAAAAACAAACTTTGTAAATGCATCGATGACAACTAAGATGTGAGTGTGACCTTTTTTTATCGAACGAACGGTCCTACATGATCAATATGCAGTGTCCGTAATAGAACAGAAACTTTCTCTATGGGATGGAATAATCCCTCTCGAGAATTTCCTGATTTCTTTGCGTATGCTCTTGCTCATTCCATACAAGCTGCTACGTACTTTGTTACATATTTTGCCGTTTTGGAGAACCAATAATTTCTTTTAATTTGATCCATGGTCTTTTCCATCCCTAAATGCTCCATATCGTCGTGACACATTTTACATACCTGCCACCGTGCCCCCTTGGGTACCACACATAGTACCTCACTTCTGTCACTACCTAATGTTTTATACAGCTTGTTATCGCTTATTGTATAATTTTCTTTTATATACTGAAGGCTTTATACATCTATGTCATTGATCAAAATAGTACGAATTCTCTCAAGCTCAGTATCCCCTAATTGCAAAGTCAACAGACAGTTTTTCGTCTTTAATAGTCATCACCGCCGGGTACAATTTATCAGTATGCAACTCATCGCGATTGTGAGTATTTCTAGGCAAAGAGTCTACATGTGACATTTTTATTCCCGCTCTATATTACTGGCTCCGGGAGCGTCGCACAGGGCTTCTTCTGCGCGATGCATGAGCAGCTCGGGACCTATGCCTGGTGCGGCTCCTAAAAGGAGTCTCTAAGCGTCGCTGTTCATTCTCTCCTTCCGTTTTCCTGAAACATAAAATTTCAATTAACTATGAAATCATGCTTACACTTAGAGAATTAAGAGTAGAGCTAGCCACTTTCGGTCAAAAATACCCTTATTTCCTGCCTCCATATATTTATAACAAAGCAGTCAAAGAATGCGAACTACAACTCTTAACTTAATTAAAACACAAATTTGGCTAAAAATTATGGATCACAATTATGTAGAAACTATAATGTGCATTAATCCTACTAACAATTTAATACTAACAATAACACAATGGATATTATATTTACTTTATTTATATGTATCAATAGTAGTATTTACATTATATCATTCTTGAATAAGCCACTTTTCAAACTCTGGTAAATACGTTAGAATTACACTCTATATTAAGACTACTCACGATACAGGCATAGCCTAGTGCGAGGGTCACTGACACGCCCATACATCATCAATATTATTGTTTGTTTAACACCAATTGTAAACATTCGAAGAATTAAATAATATCTATTTTTAATCTGCACGGTGTCCCCCCCTGCAGTCCCGCGAAAGACTCTTAAATTCTAAATAAAACGATAAGGGAGTTGCTATCGCCACAAACTTAACCTATCGGTTTAACATTAAAGTTAACACTTGAATATCTATCTAGTTCTAAATACCCCATGCACAGCAATAAATTAAAAGAAATAAAATGAAGTACATCACCTGTTGCTTCGAAAGGGGTTCTTACAAAAAGAAGCAACAAAACACTCTCGACATTCTCCTTTTATTTTATTTTTTCATATACAATTCAAACAATCTTGCAATACGAAATATGCAATCATTACAATACGAGTGAAACAAAGCTATGTTACCATAATTAAATCAGTTCATCATCACAATAAACCTTACAATATATGGGTGAACGAAAACTAACCCACAGAAAAAGAAGGGGTAACTAACAACGCATTCAAAGGTAAGAAATAGAGCTATAAATATGCATAAAAGAAACCCAGCAACGGTTATAATCACGTATTAGGTCACGACATTTGGCTCGTGCTACTAAAATTAGTTCTTGTATATAACGCTCTGTAACGTCAATAAAGGATTTCCAATAGTAAACTCATAAGTTCCTTGGCAACATCAAGCATCATTATGTTGTTAAATGGTTTTATTTCGGCTATATTCTTGAAAAACAATGTTTTCCAGTTTTACTACTTTTTATCGTGTCGGATCTTTTACGCCGAAATAAGCCGCATGAATGAGCAATAACAATATATCGTAATCGCCTTGGTGTCTACTATGTTTTTCAAATTAGAAGTAGAAACACGGGGTACGGTAGACTCGATCAAAACCTTACCTAAATTATAAAAAATAAAAAAATAATGATTTTGTGTCGATAACATCTATCCGCAAAATTCGGATTGTGGAGTATTTTGCTAAATTCGTATGGTGCTGACAGAAAAAAAATACTTTTACTTTTATCCGCTGTAGTCATAGATTATAGCAATTGCTGTGGCGCATCACCTCATTGTAGTGCGCAGGCTTCTAAACTACAATCAGCCTAGCGCAAGCAGGAATTGTTACACGTTTGTTCGAATTCAGTGGATAATTCATGACTGACTTATATCTATTCAGGATATGCCAGGATCGTACAAAGTGGCGATCGATAGTCTGAGCCTACCCAATGGGAACTAAAGGCGTGAGACTTATATGTTATATGAGTGTGTGACTTATATCTATTCCAGACAGTAATGACCGTGTCTGTGTCTCTATTTGTGTTTATTTGTTCTGATTATACACATTATGCCGAAAATTGTAAGTATTTCATAAAATCTTTCATTGGTCTTATCTTGGTCTCTTTTGTTGTTTGATAATACCTACTACCTATTTTTTTAACAATGCAGCAAAGGGCTCTTCGTAAAGATGGTAAATTTAGTAGTTGTTGCATTGTGGCAGCGCTAGATTGTAATGGAGCGGAGCTGCCGCGGAACAAAAAGATCAACAAACTTTGAATGCTTAGGAAATAAAAAAAAGTATTTGAACCATAGAGAAAAAGTCATGCATTTTTTTCCTTGAGTCTATGACATAGGATAAATTTAATGTCAACGTTGCTTTACTATTAAAAATAAATATAATATTCAAAATACACTCCGCGCGCGAGCTAGCTGCTGGCTAAACGTCATAACACGGCAGTCACGGTGTTTTGAGCCCCCAGTTGCTGGCTGCCGTATGTAAGTATTTGAATCTACGCCTTGCTTACCTTTAATATTCCTTGAGAACCTATGATTTCAGAAGTATATACCTACATTTATACCTAGATGCGTATTATGAGTCATATTTCACCCGAGCGAAGCCGGGTTTTCATCTAGTTTTACTATATTTTTCTCACCCAACGTATAAAAGTGGATGTGAAGTTATTTTAATACCAAACGAAATGATATGTAAGTAAAAATACTGTGCAACCAAAAATCTCTCCTTATATTCCTTGCAAATACCACAAGTAGAAAACTCAACATATTTAAACTAACAAAAAGTTAATTCAATATTTGAGACTAGTTTCTTTCTATTTGAAATCGTGCATTGAAACCAGTACACCGCGGCTTTCATTCCAGCAAGAGCCGGGGCAGTCACGCAACCTGAACATTACACCACACTGTACTTTCCACTTCCAAATCACTTTGTGTCTGATACTCTTTCTATTCTTTTTTTCCCGTTCTTTCATTGCAAACAACTTTGTTGTCTTTTCACCAACATTACTGTTCATTGGTGTTTACTGCGGCAAATTAAACAGTTCAAAATTTTGTTGCATTTGCACTGCGAACTGTTTTATAATTAAGTTTATGAGGGATTATTTAAAGGATTTGGAGTAATAATTTTAATTCATGTCGTGATAATTGAGAATCAGATATTAATAAATATTAAATCCTCTCAATGCACTGTTTGCCGTGGTTATATAATTAATCATGGTAGCCAGGCTTATTACTATACTAATAACCACCTACTATATACCCTAATTTTAATTCAAAAATTACTTTTGTTGTGCATACTGACTCAAGAGGCACTACAGCAAATCATGTCCAATAAAACTATAAGTATACATAATATATAAACGTATACGTAGAATTTGTAATATTTAAGCTGAAAATGAAAAACATATTAAGGTATGACTATAATATAATAGAAGTGCTTACTAATCATAAAACAGCTCCTAAAAAAGAACTTAAAAGATATAAATGTATTATCATCCCGCTTATTAGGATAATAATAACAATGATTGTATTTATTATTATATTACTATATTTTTTACTATACAATATTGTTTAAAGGATAAATATTAATTCCTTCTATGTGTTATTTTACTATTATGCACCTTATTGGTTGTAAATTTTGTATACCTAGCTTTTGACACAGAACTTATAATGCTCTGGGGGCCTGAGCTGTTTGCTTCGAGATATTTTGATTCAAAACTCGTATGTTTTCTTCAAAGGTCTGTAATATATCTGACCTACGCATTAACCCATAAGATCCTGCAATATTATACAAAAAGAACGAAAAGTTGAAAAATTAAAAAAGCTCTAATAAAATGAGCCAGCGTAAGCACTGAGCATTTGTTTACCAATCATGCGATACATAATCTCATGGGTGTCTTGTAATCCTTGTAATAACTTTGGGAAATGTAGTTGAATATTTGTCTAATTTTTTTCATACTTTATTTCATCATATTTACAAAAAGAGCTGCAACGGTAGGATGGAGCGAGCGACGTAGTTTACCGTCAGCTTTTTGCTATTATTTTTTATCCTATAATAAATAAAAAGAAACAAAAATAATTGAGATAATTTTTAATTTCACATGTCATGTAGAATTATCGTATTAAATAGATAAAATTCATTTTAATATGACACATAGAATGTAAAATGACAAATGTTTAAGGATTGTAGCAATTATTGAAAGAGCTGTGAAGGCAGTAGCGAGGACGTATTTTACCGTCAGCTTGCCGCTCACTGCAACTCAGATACAATTTCACGCTGTGCCAACTTGCAAAATTCTCACAAAATGTTGCCATGAACTTATAATTTCATATGCAAAATGGACGTTCATGTCTAGTATAATCTCGTTTATGTGATCTTGATTTTTTCGCTTAGCATCGTGTACCTCAATTAAACCTAACACGTTCACTGCCGGGGTAAATATAATTTTGTTTTTAAAAATGCAGATACTTCCATTTAAGCTATATTTAGCTAACAATATTAGAAGTTAACAACAGTAATAAAGTTTTATTTAAAATGTTGGCCGTTTTTTGAACTTTATTTTGAAATATTTACAACCGTGAAAGCTCAATGGGTGGAACATCGCCGTTCATGCAGACAGGCGTGGGTTCATATCCCGGGTCGGGCTTATACTAGTATGTCTTTTCTAAAGTCATCCGTGTGGTTAATTTATCATGGTTGTTAACAATGGGGGAAAAGTCGTGAGGAAACTCACATGGCTCAGTTGTACTTATTCATGTGCGTATTAGTACGAAACGACGATAGGCCTGCCCTCTATCATGTGAGTACGCTGTCCAAGCAAACCTTGGGTACTCTGAACACCAGGTGACAATGTCAAGTAATGTTTAGAAGCATTAATACCTCTGCCGATCTTCTTAAGGATATACGGCGTGAACTTTTGAGTTTGAGTAGTTACTTTAACTAACCCACAGTAACTACCTTAATAAATTTACCGTACGAGTATGTGTATCTTGAGAAAAGACACATTGCTGAATGCCGAATTTATGACTTTGCTCTGATTTTCGATAAAGTATACATTTATAACTAAAAATAATCATCAATAGTCTTAGTAGATACTTCATTTGTACACTTCTATCGGTATGGAAAAAAACTTGACTAAATAATAAAAAAATATTTATTCTTTGTTTCTTAAAAAATAAACTTGTTTCTACGAAGCAATATGAAGTGCATATTGAGAAAGTAGGAATTCTCAAAACCATTGAAAAATAATTAATTATTACTGAAAAATAGTTCCTTAGAAAATATCGATTCATCACAAGGTCAGAATACTGTATGAACTGCTTCGTTGAATGTTGTCTTTCCTATGAGTATAAACTATTTCTTAGTATCTGGACAGTTCGCTTTAAAACATTACGAAATTCATCGGAAAGGGTGTGATGAAAGTACTCATTTTTTTTTCAGAATGATGACGTATATTAATAACACTTGGACTTGTTTGAGTCATATATAGCTTTAATGGTGCTATAATCTCATGGCGGTTTAAATTAAATATTGGGTGCAAATCGCGCAGCAAAATTGGAGCTATATAAATACTTATACCTATATATTATTATTTATCAAAATATAAATAATATCAAATCCTAATTTTGTTAACAAATATTAATCTATTTACATACATACATACATATACTCACGGCTATATTTCCCTAGAAGGGGTAACCAGAGCTAAGGAATTATAAATTCCTCAGCCACTTTTGGAAGTTGAGTGGGGAAAAGATGGTGAGAATAAAGGTTTTTGGTGAAGGGTCTCCAACCGCATCGCCCAAAAATCCAATGAAAAGCCCCAATACCCTAAGTCGCCTCTTATGACACCCGTGGGTAGAAAGGGGTAGCGACATTCTAAGCCGGCACTACACGGCAATTAATTTATTTACACGCATACATTCACACATGGTTATTTTTCCCAAAGAAAGGGTAAGCCATTGTTTTTGAAATGGAAATTCCTCATCCTCTTTTAGAATTTTATTGGGTAAAATATTGTTAATTAAGGCTTGTTGGTAAAGGGTTTTCTGCCAGAAAGCCCAAAAATATTTTTAAAAGTTTCACTGTTATCCTAATCCTTTCGAAATTATTAAATGAAAGACACAGCAAACATTTATTCATTTATCGCATTCATTCAGCGAACGTTTGGACTGGGGTAGGATAAATAGAATTGAAACGTTTACTGTCATGATTTTGTTAAATGGAAACTATTCTTAGAATTTAAAGTGAAGGTATCCAAAATTGATAAATTAATCAAACCGGTCAAAGAAGACCACTTGATTTTATTACGATATTATAATCTCAAAGCATCTTTCAGCAAAGTTGTCACTTTCAATTACAGATACAATTTACAGCTTTGATGTTGAAAAAGCCATGGCGAAGGTTGAAACTGAGGAGCTCATTAAATATTTATTGTTTCCTTGTTAATCAGTTTCAGGAACTTGCTTAAATTATTTATGTACTTATCGCGCCAAAATGGCGGGTTTCGTGATTTGGATTAATCCTTTTGTGTTTTGCATTTTCAAGGAAATATTTAACTTCCTTTTGTTGGGGATTTATAATTGAGATGAACTCTAGTAGCTTACGAACGTATTATACAGATATATACTCTAACCATTAGTTATAGTAACATTTTTGCCTCTTGACCAAATATACTGTCTCATATTTAAGAACAACTCAATTCCTTTTCCTTTCAAAAACTTGCAAAAGCGGCTGTGGAATTATCGGGCACAGTTTGGCCACAAAAGCGTCACAGCAGCCGTATCATTCTTTTCTCAAAGCTTTAAAACCCCTATAGCTTCGTTTTAGATTTTACAACTGGTTACGGTATAAGATCAGAAAAGCGAGACTTTGTTTTATTGATTATGACGGTTATTTAACGCTCTGGCTTCTTCTATAAGAATGACTGTCGTGAGTCAAAAATATAAGAAAGTTGATAGTCAAATCAAATCAATTTATAACAGTCTTGTGTAAAACATATAATGTTCTTAACTGTTGTTTAAACACTTTGTTGTACATTAAAATTGAATTTTAAAATAAAAAATATATTAAAGTAAAAAACTAGACAAAAACAATTCAACAACATAAGTTATGCAGACAAGTACCACCGATAATTCATTAGGATCACCGACGTATTGCGTAATATTGAAATAATTTCCTTGTACAGGGAAACCCATAATTCGAGGAATGTCGTATCGTTTGACAGAATCGAGAAAGGTATTTTTTGTCGTTAGAAAAGCAGGAATGCTTTTACTGCTATTTTGAAGTCAGGTCGTATATTGAGATCGATCTTTTTCGGGCTGGTTTCATTGTTGATAAAAATGACAGGTTCGTTGAAAAGCATTCGGAATTAATAGCTTTACAAGCCTTTGGACTTTAAATCTTTTTGAATTGGGAAGAGGACAGGATTAAAAGAACTACGAGTTTTCTGTATTCTTGACAAAGTATTTTTTTTTTCAATTTTAAGCGGAAAATAATTTGAAAAATTTAGAAGCTTTTCTTATCTAATATTAAAAGATTGATCAACTATCTTAAACAAATAAATATCTTTGTAATAAACATATACTCACGACTATCAATCCCTAGAAGAGGAAGCTAGAGTTTCGGAATAAGAAATTCCTCAGCCACTTTTGAAAGTTGTGTGGGGATAAGCAATCGTTTTTGGTAGTAGGTCTCCAACCACATCGCCCAAAGATCACCTATAATGCAATTATAACTTCAGCCGCCTCTTTCGAAAGCCCACGGGAAGAAATGTAGTAGTGTTATTCTAAGCCGTTACTAAACATCAAATCTTTTGAACCTAGAAAACTAAAGATATTTCTATGACGTTTTTCAAGTTTTAAATAAAAATAATTGTAGCGAAAAGAGTATATAGAACAAGTCGAGACTGCCCCGCCCCAACCGCCGTCGTGGCACCATCAACCCTTATTTCCCAGAAACCTTTAATGGTTTCCACCCGTTCGTTATTCCAACCACTTACCTTTCCAGCTTTTCCTAAAATTCAAGCAAATTAAAGAACTAACTTCACGAAGTCTTGGAATAATCACAGACGGAATATTTCCAAAAAAACACAGGCCCTGCTGGTTTAATTCTTATAAATTGGGGTGTGTAAACATTTTTCGGTGGATGTACGAAAGAGGCGATTAACAATATTGGGGCTTTAAAGGGTTTTTGGGCAATGCGTTTGGAGACCGATCACTTTATTTTACCATTTTCCCGATTCAACTTTCCAATAGTGGCTAAGGAATTTCTAATTCTTTATAGCCGTGAGTACATGTATATATGTATGAGTGCAAAAAAGTGGTTGACATATATTCTTTATATTTCAAGGCAGTTTTAGTAACTATATTTGCAAAGCCAATTTACAAACTTTCGGTTAAATGTCAAAGCAAAAATCATTCATTGAAAATCAAGAAAATCAAACCCACGATGGGTCTTGTTGTAGTAAGCATAGCTGATGAGAATATATATATATAATAGACTTTTAATAAGATAAATTGAGCAGAAATCAAAACGCAAACTAAAGTTAAATTTTCATAGTGTTTTTCAATTTTCAAAGTAATGTTTACCGTTTTCAAAATTCTGCCTTAATTTGAAAACCGTTGTTTTTATTACAAAATACTACATTTATTTTCTCTTGGTTTTTAGTATCTAATTTTAATATTTTAGAAATACACATGAAAAAAAAGTCATTCAAAACTGTAGAGAATTCGGTCGGCGCACAGGATTTCCGAGGAGTAAATCAACGATGACGTCACGAACTGCGTCAGCAACACTCACAAACAGGAAATTAACGAATTTGCACAAACGTGTGTTATCATAACAGCTGCAATTGGACGCATAACTGAAAAAAGAAATTTTAGAATGTGGTGTTAAATTAAATAACCTTTTGTGAAAAATAAATAAGGTCGATTTTTATTCACTATCCCTTTTACTGAAGTGCGATTGATAAAGTGTCATCTAAAAATAATAATAATCCCGAATGTTTTTGGCTTTGAAACTGGTTAGGTACATATTTAATCATTTTCTACAAACCGAGGAACAACTCTTCAATATAAACCATCTACAATCTTAATACATCTACATCAATAGGCGTCCAATTACTTTAACTTACAATAAAGTTAAACCAGCAATTAAAAAGCTTTAAGTGGTCTGTCAACCCACTATGGGCCAGCGTGGTGGCCTACAATCAAATCGCAATATGAATGGTGGGATCAAGCCCCTCGGTGTGAACATATAGATGATACTGACATCATATTTTGATCATTACCATTTTTATGTAATAAATAAGAAATCAATTTAACATGTAAAAATAAAATGGGTAAATGCGAATCGACGTCACCTTAAAAATTCAAAACATAGTTAAAGATACTAGTTCCCTATTCTATATAGCTCGGGCGCGTCGCACGGTGAATAATTTAAGAAACAGAGGGAGGATATAAAATGTATTATTCAATGAGATTTGTCAGAGAATCGATCTTAATTTTGTTCGTGAGATTTATTAGATATCAATGAAATGGCAAGTATTTCTTGTTTTGGCTACATTCGATATTAATAAAACTTTACTAAATTTAACATGATTAACTCACTTCGATATCACATAAAAGAACAAAGTTTTTTCTTAAATATTTTTTTCCATTTTTTAAATTAAATTGGCAATGCGTACACGAAATATAAAAAAACCTGCCTAATCATATGGTTTTATCAATCAAATCTTCTGGAAATTGAGTTCGCTGTTATGCATTTGAAAACAACTTGGCAAACGATGGAATTAACTTCCTGTCACCAACAATTGACGTCTGTTTGCGATCTTTGAATAAATGCTCATTAATCTTCAGCATACGATCATATAAGAGGATTCCCTCACAGATTTCGTAAACATTATATATATAAATAATTGGGATTAACCTGCGAACATTTTACCCAATTATTAATATATATAATAACCCGATTATTATTATATATAATGTCTACAAACCTCGAGAGTTTAAAAAGTGTATTAGCTTTCGTTAAGTATTTATTATTTCATGAACGGCGTAGGCGAAAACGAGCAAATGATTGTTTTATATATCTTTGCTGTTCCCACAGTACGTACGTACCGGTACCTACAAATATCACGTGTCGTTCTGTCACCTGGTTGAGAGACTCATTTATTACCTGAACAGTAGGAGAGTAGCCATATTGCTGATTTTGTACGACCACATGATCACTGACTAAGTATAACTCCACCACTTGGGTTATCTTACAATGTTCTCACAAATAACTTCGTAGCAACCATCACAAATTGCCAACACGTATTATTTTTAAATAATAAGCACAATGTTCAGTTTAAAAAAGAGTTTGTCTACTTACCTATTGAACTGACTATTTCCACTTTAATAAAGTGTAATTGTTCATTAAGCTCCATTTGAAAGTAAAATAAAGGCACATCTCTTCATTACATACATACATATACTCACAGCTATAAATCCCTAGAAGGGGTAGCCAGAGCTAAGGAATTAGAAATTCCTCAGCCACTTTTGGAAAGTTGAGTGGGGAAAAGATGGTAAAATTAAGGTTGTTGGTGATGGGTCTCCTACCGTATCGCCCAAAAATCTCTTAAAAGCCCCAATACAGTTAGTCGCCTCTTACGCACACCCACCGGAAGAAATGGGGTAGTGCTATTCTAAGCGAACACTACACAGCTCTTCTTTAGATTTAATCATCATTAGAGCCTTCAACATCTTGTCAGATGATTTAAGCAGCGCCTATGCGAGAGGAGCATCGTCGCTCGTGGCTAAAAAGACCAATTCTCGAACGACACCTCCGTCCGCACTTCCCGCACGCAAACCGAGAGTCCGGTGGAATGGAACTCACAGCGCAAGCATGTCCTTTGGCACGTTTTTGTGCCAGATTTGCAAACCAGGCCTTGTCGTGGGTCCCGCAGCCCTCGTGAATGAGTTTCCTCCACTCATCACGGTCAGAAGCGAGGTCTTCCCATATGTCGCAGTCGATGTGGAATGCGATCATGTCGCGTTTTGCGCAGTCTTTGAACCTTAACATGGGGCGTCCAACTTTACGCTTTGCAAATGCAATTTGGCTCAACATGGTCCTTCTAGGCAACCGAGTGGTGTCCATTCGATGCACATGCCCTAGCCACCGCAGACGTCTCTGTTTGAGAAGAGCGGTAATACTAGGCAGCTGTGCAATCTCAAGCACTCTCTCATTTGTTACCCTGTCCTTCCATGTTATGTTTAGAATACTCCGAAGACAACGCATGTGGAAGGTGTTAAGTCTTCGCTCGTGTCTGGCATACGATGTCCAGGTTTCAGCCCCGTACAAAAGTATGCTCAAGACGCAAGTTTGGTAAACGATCATCTTTGTCTTGACCGTTAAATGCTTATTATTCCATACTCTTGTACGCAGCCTGCCGAACGTCGTGGCCGCCTTGCCGATGCGAATGTCGATCTCACCATCAAGGGATAGATTGCTCGACACGGTCGACCCAAGGTAACAGAATTTGTCAACTACCTCCAAGGGTGCACCTTGCAGCAAGATGGTCGGCTGGTATGTATAACCCTGCGCTAGGATTACGGTCTTCTTTGCATTTATGGACATGGAGAACAGGGTACAGGCGTGGTGAAACTTGTCCAACAGGACCTGGAGCTCTTGCGGGGTTTTGGCGACAAAGGCTGCATCATCAGCAAAGAGCAAGCTGTCAACAAATAAGTTCTCGCGGTTACATCGGGACTTAAGAAGGGTGACATTGTACAACTTCCCATCCGCACGTGTATGTAAGTGGACACCCTGTTGAGCGTCACCGAAGGCAACTTTGAGCAGCAGGGAGAAGAATATGCCGAACAGAGTTGGTGCTAAGACGCAGCCCTGTCGAACTCCTCTACTCATGTCAAAAGCGTCGGACGATTGACCATTGAAGACCACGGTCCCCTTCATATTCTCGTGGAAGGATTTCACTAACTTCAGCAGCTTCGGAGGACATCCTATTTTCTCGAGTGCAATATAGAGACCCTCTCTGCTAACCGTATCGAAGGCCTTATTCAGGTCAACAAAAGCGATCATTAGGGGGGTATTCTGCTCACGACTTTTCTCTTGAAGTTGTCGGATGGTAAATATCATATCCATAGTGGAACGCTGGGAGCGGAAGCCACATTGTGCCTCAGGATACACGCGGTCAGCAAGGCGTTGCAGTTTCTTCAGTAAAACTCTTGCAAAAAGCTTGCCGACGATGCAAAGAAGGGAAATACCACGGTAGCAGTTACAATCGCCGCGGTCACCTTTCCCTTTGTAAAGGGTTACTATGTTTGCATCGCGCATATCCTGTGGGAATAGCTCCATCTCCCAGCATTTCCCCAGGAAGTTATGAAGGACCGGCAATATGCACTCGAGTTTTAGGAGCTCAGTTAGTATGCCGTCTATCCATGGACTCTTACCACATTTAAGCTGCATTATGGCCGCACGAAGATCTCTCACAGTGGGTAGTTCATCGAGCTCAGCCATAACAGGTAGGATCGGAATTAAATCCACGGCTACGGGACTGATTTCAACTGGAAGAGAATAAAGCTCAGTGTAGTGTTCTACCCACCGATCTAGTTGACGGCTACTATCAGTGATAATACTGCCATCAATCTCTTTTATAGGGGCCGTCTTTTTTTGCACTGGACCAAGAGCCACCCTAATCCCCGCATAAACCCCACCGAAGTTACCTGTGGCCGCGCAATCCTGAATGCTTCTGCACAGTTCCATCCAGTAAGAATTAGCGAGCTGGCGGCAAGTTCGCTGTAGGGATGATTTTGCTGTACGGAGTTTGTCGCGTGTGGAATCACACGGGTCAAGGCAGTATCCTAGTGCAGCTTGGCGTTTAGAGTCAATTAGAGGCTGAAGTTGGGTTATATTTTCAGTAAACCAATCCGGTGATTTCACCTTGGCATAACCGAAAACCTCACCAGCTGTCTCAGTGAGAAGCTCTTTAATGGATTCCCATTCTGTCTCTACAGGAGTATCTACATCCCAGGTAGTTACCATCTGTCGCACCATCAAGCTGAAAGTATTCACTAGCTCAGGATCCCTAGTCTTGGCAAGATTTAGCTTCTTCCTTCCGGCTTTCTTGGAGGAGTGAATCTTTTTGGGTGACAGTAGGACTTTACACACTACCAAGGAGTGATCTGTGTCGCATTGTGCGCTATGGTAGGTCCTCGTGTGGGTGACTTCTTTTAAATCCTTCCTTTTGGTCAAGGCTAAGTCTAGCTGGTGCCAATGACCTGACCGAGGATGTTTCCAGGAGACTTTACGCAGAAGTTTGCCTTTAAAGTATGTATTGGAAACACACAGCTGAAACTTGGTGCTGAACTCGAGCAGGCGTTGACCATTTTCGTTTTGCTTTCCAATGCCATGGTTTCCAAGGCAATCGGGCCAGGTGTTGTTATCCTGCCCTACACGAGCGTTGAAGTCTCCTAAAATGTAGAGTCGATCTCCAGCCGGTACACTGGCCACAACTGAGCAGAGCTTATCGTAAAACTCATCCTTAAACTCTGCTGTCGAGGTTAGCGTTGGAGCGTAGGCGGAAATGAGAGTGACAAAGCCACTTTTGGTATTAAGGCGCAAGGTCATAATGCGCTCACACACACCTCGAGGTGTTTCCATTGCACTAAGAAGAGTGTTACGAACTGCAAAACCCACACCGTGCTCACGGTTCTCGTTTGAGGCCTTGCCTTTCCAAAAGAAGGTATAATTTTGTTCGCGCAATGAGCCCTCGTCCGGAAGTCTGGTTTCTTGAAGTGCAGCAATGGATATGTTGAGACGTGTCAGTTCTAAATCGATAACAGCCGTTTTACGCAGATCTTGGGCGAAATCAGAAGTCTCGGAGTTGTTCGGGAGACCTGTCCTCATAGTTCGAACATTCCAAGTACCAAAGCGCATGGAAGTGTTAGCTTTGAGTTGATTTTTATTTAGTTGTTTAGTAGCGGGTGTACAACAGCACAGCGCCGTCTTTCGGGTTGCCCCTGTGTTCCCAACACCCCAGAGGAACAAACGACGCCGAGGCGGGCCAGTACCTTATTGACTGGGGGCTGCCCAGTTTGGAGCGGGCGGTAACTGGCCAGTGGGCCTACGATGGACCCTCCCACTGTCGAGAGTGACCCCTGGCGACCGCGCTTACGCCCATGCGCGCGGCCTTATAACCGGTGACTGTTACTCCCCGTGTTGTTATCCACGCCGCGGAACGACGTGGGTGAAGTGGCCTCTCCACAGACGCTGCATCGCCTGGGACGCAGATTGATGACGTAGGATTGCCCAGGACCTTCGCCACCCTCTCGGCCTCCCCAGCTTGGTTCACAGGAATGGCAAGCCAATACGTGCGAAACCACCAGGTTGGCTGCAGACGGCTGCCGCTGTTCAGATAGTATCCTACTTGCGCCTAACAGAGCCATCGATTCCGGGTTCGATTTTGGAGTTTTCCTTCTCCTAGACAGGTTGCAGACCAATGCTAAGGACGCCCGTCTCGCCCCTATTATTTTAATAATAATATTATATTATATTAAATCTTATTATTTTAATAATAATAAGATTTAATAAGATATGAATAAAACATCAACATTTTGAGTGCACATATTGATACGATTTCCGAGATACGCTATCAAGGTTTTATAGCTGGCTCAGACTAAGAGTTAAAGACGTACAATTATGAATTCATTGTAAAACTTTACCATACTAAAATGCCCCATTATAAATTGACAAAAATAAGCATAGTATTTACAAGATTTTCACGATTGCACATTATAATTAAAACAACTATTGACTTTCGGATATTTTAATCGCGTGTTATTACATGGTTTTTTAAAGCCTGACGTTTAAGTATGAAGAATAAAAGAGCATGTATGAAAAGATTGATGGATGTAAACGAAGCTAGAGAGGTTTGTCAGGATCGTACAAAGTGGCGATCGATAGTCTCTGCCTACCCCAATGGGAACAATGGGCGTGAGTATAAGTAAGTAAGTACGTTTAAAAAACCGTGTAAATCAATAGTTGTTTTAATTTAAAATAAACATACATAAAATTTATATCAGACAACAACACATTTCCTTCACCACCGATTTATTTAAATTTGGCTACCTACTTGTGTTTCCAGTACAAGTTTCATCAGTTTAGCGATAACTGCGGCTTCTTTGTAGAACTATTCTGTGGGAAATCTAATAAATCATTGAAGCGGGTGAGACTACTGCTTTCAAGTTAGCGGGCAGAAACCACTGGATAATGTCACGACAATTCGACGATACTGACAGATATTAAGTTTCGTGAATACAGAAATGATACTTAATATATTATTTATATATAACATTGCTTTTCGGGGAATTATTTGAGATACATGGTAAAAAACCAAAGGGAATATTAGGTGTTTTGAACTTCCTCGTAGAACTGCAATGCAAGTGAGCTTTAATAATGAAATGGATATAATAATCAAATATGTGCATACATTTTTAAAAGTCCCCTAATACGTATTGCCGTGTATATATGCGTAGTGCGTTCCGAAACAAATCTGGGAAATCGTTATAAAAAAATAATATATATTTAATACTAGCTTAAGACAAAGCTTAAGACGTTCTTTCCGGTACTCTTAGTTCAATCAGGCGTGAATATTTTATTGGTCAATATTTTTCGGGATAAAAAGTATGCTATGTTACAATTTGGCATTCTGCCAAATTTCATTCATATACATGTGAAAGTAGTAATAAGTAAGTATACTCATTACTACTTTCACATTTATAATATGAATATGGTATTTTTTTGTATTCCGACGTCAAATGTAAATGACAAGAACCCTTTCTTGTTATAAAAAAATGGATTTATATGATTTAAATAATACTACTGGTACAAATATATTGTTTAAAAGATTGGGAATTAATGATTAAAAGGTCTAAATAATCTTGTATGAGCCAAAGAAATGGGTCTGAGTTCATCGGCTGGTGAATTTAGAAAACTGGAGACATCATGGGATAGGTTCCACTTTCTGGAATAGCAAGAAAAATAGAAAAGTAAGATATAGATAGTGATAGAAATAGTGAAATGCGGAAAGAAGTGAACATTTATTAATTGTCAGAAAAGGGTTTGTTTGTTTGTGTAGGAAGGGAAATTTGGGATTTATTTATGATGACCATAATATCCTCATTTTGCTAATTCTTAGAAATGATGCAACATTGTGTTATATTATAATTAAACTTTTTCGTTATATGCCACTTCTAAGTTGATATTAGTTTATATGTTTTGAACAATTTATCTTCTAATAGTTATCTAATTTTCATTACGACTACCTTACCTCCTAATTTTAACTTTAAATGCATAAATAATGTTTTCAGGATCGTAACTCCTTATTACTAATTAAATTTCTCAGACAGCTGTCATTTAAATAGAGTAATATTTCATTGCTTTAGTCTGTCGCCAAGGTAGATTATTTGTTAATCTTGTTGCCTTATCGAGCCTAAATCTAAAGGCATTAAATCTTCGTGCCATCAGATAAGCTGTAGCGAGGCGCTAAGTGGAAAACTTGCGCCATGCAATTAACAATTCAACAGAGCTTTTGCTAACCTAACTAAATAACGTAAAAAAGATTTCAGACAAACTGTTTCGCCTTTCTCACCCCATTTATTATATTTTTTGTTGGTTTAACTTTAAGTTTCTAGCCTTCAGTCTGCTGTCCAAATGATTACTGAAAGATAATGCTATTTATAAATGAATAAACTATCAGATTATTGAGTACTGAGTAGAATTCGGCCATTTGGGTTTTTCCCTCGATGCTTTAGCTCACTTGACACTGAGGTGTAGAACCAATTCAGGATTTGAATCTATTTTTCTTCTAAAACCTTCAAAAATACAAATTTTAAAATATTTGATAAATTGGCATTAATATTACAAACTAGTGGATCGTCCCAGCTTCGCACGGGTAGCGTTGTTTTTTAAATATCTGAGGTTTCTTTCTTTAGTCACTGCTCAAGCATTGTGAATTTCAGCGCAATGTTTTCAATTTATTAAATTTATAGCACTCCCTAAACAGTGTAGTTTGGTGATTTTTAATGCGCTTTAATGAACGGTTCAGTATTTCCGTTTAATAGCAAATTTTAGAATAAAACGCTATGAAGTATTTATAACAATCTAAAAAATAAATCATTACGTGTTGTAGGATGCAACTACTGGCGCCATCTAGTATGTTATATGTAAATTAGTAACGATTCGGTTTTGGTCACGGGCGCGATGGCTTATTTTATGTATAATTTCGGTGTTTCTCTACCGATTTCTATGATTCTTTTTTTATTGAATAGGTAATAATGTTACTTTTTTAAATTAGGGATGAGTGAGAGGTTTACAAACGTAAGAGTAAACAAATATAATCAGAATGTTCCGAACTGCTAAGCTATTAGGAATTACACGTGTTATTGTGAGTCAACCGTAAAAGATAGACTTAAACTGTTGAGGATTTTTTTTTAGATAATTTTATGAAGAATATTTCCGTCAAACATGATTTCTATGTAAGTTTAACCATTAAGGCTGCACACGCGATGGAAGCTTAAAAAATGTAGTAACTTCTCCCGTTTTCCCAAAATTTCCCAAAATTCCCCTTTACTACTCTGCTGGAAAGTATACAAAAACCTGCCCAGAAGTATGGAGAATAATTGTACCAAGTTTCGTTAAAATCCGTCGAGTAGTTTTTGTTTCCATTAGGAACATACAAACCGACAGACAGACAGACAGACAGACAGACAGACAGACAAAAATTTTACTGATAGCATTTTTGGCATCAGTATCGATCCCTAATCACCACCTGATAGTTATTTTGAAAATATATTTCATGTACAGAATTGACCTCTCTACAGATTTATTATAAGTATAGATAAAAGATTTTACAGATTGCTGAACGTGGTCAATATCGTATATGATCTATACTTTATCTAATTAATGTTTTTTAAATTAGTCTGGATAAAATAAAAAGTAAATCAATGGCAAATAGAAAAACACTATAGATGGATATTTGAACGATTAATTTTTACTCACAGACCATTTTTTTAGTATGTTTTTCCATCAATCACATAATAAAATTATTTTTGGACAGTACCCAAGTACTCTTTGAATAATTGCTGATGTCTCCCGGTTAATGCTTAGAAGCATTCACTAAAACGCTCTGTACTGTTAGTCACCTTATACTACACACACGAGAACAGATGAGATAAATGTATACTAAGCCAAATAAAAGCAAACATACTACGTCTGAATACATATACTACATACATATACTCACGGCTATATTTCCCTAGAAGGGGTACCCAGAGCTAAGGAATTAGAAATTCCTCAGCCACTTTTGGAAGTTGAGTGGGGAAAATATGGTAAAAATAAAGGTTTTTAGTGATGGGTCTCCAACCGCATCGCCCAAAAATCCAATATAAAGCCCCGATACCCTTAGTCGCTTCTTACGACACCCGTGGGAAGAAAGGGGTAGCGACATTCTAAGCCGGCACTACACGGCAACGTCTGAATGAAAGCTTAAAAAATCTCTAATTAACTGCAGTGCACCGTGTTGAGTTTTTTAATTGGCATTAAAGTTTTGAGACTCTTCAAAATAACACAGCAACGTTGCAGCCTTAATTGTCAATGATACTAGTAAAACATTAAAATAATTACTCAACCATAAAATCAGCTTTGAAACCAACAAAGTTTATAAATGATCATCACATTTATTTTACGCAGATCTTCATTACTATGCAACAACTACATTACAACTTTATTAATTAATAAAATAATGCGAGTGAAGTTTTACTACTCTTAAACCTTCGATGTTTTAGTTTCTCAATGCAAAGAACTTATGCTTCACTTTAACCTCGTCCTTTTACTAGAAAAGGACAACCTTTGAGGACTCATTTGGACCATATAGAGAATGTGCTCAAAACGCAGGTGTCCGAAGTATTAAGAATAAAAGAGCATGTATGTAAAAATTTATGGATGTGAACGAAGCTAGAGAGGTTTGACATGATCGTAAAAAGTGGCGATCGATGGTCTCTGCCTACCCCAATGGGAACTAACGGCGTGAGTAATTTATGATTATCAGAAGGAAAAGCCATGTTTTTTCATCTTACATATTTATTGCAATGCCACAGATTACAAACACCAAAAAAACCTAAGTAATATTAACTGTATATAGCCTCTGAACCTCTGTCGAATTAAAGAGCACTGCAAAGAAAAATAGCTGTCACTTTTCAGCACTGTTTCCAATCGCATTGCAGTCAACTCAGTCCTTATGATGATGATGCTGTGCCCGATACATCGTTTCAGGCAGGGAAAAGTTTAGTGCATATTTTTAGAAAAATAAGAATTTACCTGTCGTAATGGCGGATTTTGTTGACGGAGCTTTGTCGTTAGTTTTTTATTATACTGCGAGTGATTCTTGAAGTTATTACAATGGTAATTAAGTTCATAATGGATTTTATTTAGATGGGTAGATATATGGATAGGTTTAATACAGTAGAGTAATAACGAGTAAAGCATACTCTAAATTATAGTTTTGCTAGTAAGATACTAATTTTTGTTGGTAAGTGATATTCAGAGAATAAGCTTAAAAGCACGCAAAGCAATATCACCCAATTTTCAAAAACTATATTTTCAAGTAAAAATCTCTATGTTTGGGCTGTTATACTAAAGAAATTATTTTTAATGGAACTTTGGTTGAAAACAAAAAATAATCTTCTAAGAAACCCAATGGGCGTCGTAGACATAGATAATTAACGGATGTAATGTTTAGATGAAATAATGCCTTGTTGCACTTTATATGTGCTCATCCTTTTAGGTTTATTATGCACGGTTGCATTTTATTACAGTATGTTTGTGTCGCTCTACCTTGGGTAGCATTCGGTGTCTGATTTTGTAATTATACTCGTATTTTGAGCTAAAGTGTATTTATTATATGCACTGTTGCAGTCGCGGTACAAGACTATAATTAAAATCGTGATAGAGACGCTCATCAAGACACTCGAAGAGGTAACTAATAAAAACCTCACTTTTTTTTTAGTTATCAGTAGGAATAACGAGGTGTCGAATTTCAACTAAAAAGTATAATATATGGCGGTGTTTGTGATAAGGTTTTACTTACTTATTTACTTTAATCTATCTAAAATTTTATTGCACACAGCCATTAAATATTTTACTTATAAATGGAAACGTGAGGTTTTTATCCTTTACAAATATATTTGTCATCCTTCTATATTTGTCATTTATTCAAGTACATATCATATAACATAAGACAGAAGCACCTTACAACTAACTTAAAACTAAAAATTAATTAAACAATATTAATAAAAAAAAGTCAATTAAACAAACCGCTCCAAGACATATAAGACCCAAAGGTCCCCATTACGCTGGCAGCGTTACCCCGCTGAACAGCTAGGGAGATCCTTTGCATCAAAAATGCCCCAGAACGGTAGTCCCAGCCACGGTTCCTCAGGCGGCGACCTATCTCTTTTATAAAAGATTCTTCCTCTAAACCCCAAACCCCGGTAGTTTCTACAGCGGGAGGCACAAAAAAAAAGAGGACATAAGCTGACTATACTTAGAAAAGCTAACTATACTTAGAAAGATTCTACTTTATTTCTATTATGTCAAAATGTTGGGTAATCATCTTTTTGATTATATTAAATCTGCAATATGATTGTGTCGCTCCTCTTTGGATAGAATTTGGTGTCTGATTTCGTGTGAATACTAGTACTTCGTGCTAAAGTGTATTATGTGTATGTATTGTGCACTCGCGGCACGAGATTATAATTAGAATTGTGATAGCGATGTTCATTAAGATACTTGAAGAGGTAACCAACAAAACCTCACTTTTCCACTTTTTCTAATATTTCGCCGTGTAGTGTCGGCTTAGAATAACACTACACCATTTCTACCCGTGGGTGATCGTAAGAGGCGACTAAGGTTATAGGGGGTTTTTAAGTTATTTTGGGCAATGTGGTTGGAGACCCGTCACCAAAAACATTTATTATTACTACTATCTTTTCCCCACTCAACTTCCAAAAGTGGCTGAGGAATATCTCATTCCAAAGCTCTGGCTACCCCGGTAAGGGATTTATAGCCGTGAGAAAATGTATGTATGTCTAATATTTGGGAAAACTGTTATAATCACAACCGTAATAGCTCAGTGGGTAGAACACCACTTATAGTTCAGTCGATGAGGGTTCAAATCGCGGGTCAGCTCATTATCTTGCTAGGCTGTGAAAACAGTTCGAATCGTCCCAAATTTTTTTTTCCTGCAGTGGTTATCAGATGTCGCTGTCAGCATTTAACAGTTTCACGAGCTTTTCTTACTCATCGTTGTAAGGTTGACTTCGGAACATCGTATGTAGCCGAGGCTCGAAGCAATCCCATTCTATCAATGACAACAGCATTTACTGCTCTTCTCATATCTTCTTCGTTCCACGATCTTTTTTTTGTGTGTTTGTAAACCATTTTATGTATAAAATTAAATAAATAAATTTATACTCAAACCATTAGTTCCCATTGCCTAGGGGACAGACTATACAGCACCTCTTAGTCTCCTGACCAACTTCTTGAGCGTAATTAACACTAAGAGATCCTTTCGTTCAAGCCCTTTTAATCTGCACCGCAGTAGCAAAGTGGCCAAGGCAAGGTAAGGCTTTCTTTGAATCCTCTTTGTTTGGCTCTTTATTATCTCTATTAACAATTTTTTTCATCAACCCTCTCTATGTTCCCAAACCATGTAAACATTCCTTTTTTCTATCTTTTTAACTATTTATTTTTTCACATGCACCGTTAACGAATCTCACTATATCTCATTTTTACTTTTTCTTGTTTTATATATATGAAATGTGTCGTAAGAGGCGACTTAGAGTACGGGAATTTTTTAAGTAGTTTTTGGGCGATGCGTTTGGAGACCCACCACCAATGATACTTTATTTCTTCCATCTTGTCCCAGATATAAAGAGGGATAGTTTTAAGTAGTTAGTGGCAGCTAAATAAATCGGCTGCAAGCGTTCTGTTAATTTAAACTGACATCGCGTAACTATTTTGGGAACTAAATTTGTCTCTTAAATTAATAATTTACGGAGGATTCTAAGGAAAAAATGGATAGGCTAAAATTATACATTGGTTTTGTACACAGTATTGACTTATATTGTGTAACAGTATAAGTAACTGACTATTTTCATATATAAAGTATGGTTTTGTTCAAAGTTCTGCATTTTAAGGGAAAAAATATAAGAAGTCCTCATTCATAAATTTATATACTCAAGCCATTAGTTCCCATTGCCTAGAGGACAGACTATAGAGCACCTCTTAGTCTCCTGACCAACTTCTACAAATAAGAATTGAATAATTTGAAGATGCTTTAAACATACACCCTATTTATTTATTTCCCTGAGTAGAATATGTTAAAAGTTTATTATTTCTAACACTACGCTAAGGGTAATTAGATAATGATATTTTTCATCCATTTAAATTGGTATGTAAAAATTATTATGTGGTAATTACAATACATACGCCACAAATCATTTGAATAGTATTATTATTTTGAATAATTAGCATACTGGAAATTCACATAGATTGTTAATTGAAGGTATATGGGACGATTTTAGGAAACATAAAAGTCGTTCTGTTATACTGGACGTCGTAAATTTATGTCTTTTTAAAAAAAAAGATTTATTTGAGATTAAAACTAATTATATTAATTAAATGTTACAATAGAATAATGGTCTGAACGGCACGATGGAATATGGTAGACTGACTGGATGTAGGAGGGGTAGGAACTAACTGTAAGCTAAAAGGGATGATGTAAGCATTATTGTATACAGAGACAAGGTATAACAACCCCCGGCTTAAGAGTAAAGTTATACCTAGATGTATAAATTTACGGAATATATTGTTAAATGAAACTAATCTATACGAAGACGAGGTTGTGAAAGGATTGAAGAAATGGATACAGTCTCGGGTAATTCAGGATTAGGATTCGGATTTGTTTGGATTTGGTTATTAAAGGAATAAGTGCCAGTTCTCTTAAAGAATACAATGATAAAACTTACAATTAACATGGAAAAAATCACACTTATTACAATACTAAAATAAATGATAACATAATGATTATGATTTAAATAAACAGGCTCATCCTCTGAAGAGCTTTCAGAAATAGTATCTATAAGTTTCAGGTTTTCAAGATTGACCTTTTGTATTTTAGGTAAATTCATATTTAATTTAAGTTTAGAAAATGTATTTATGTTACAACAACTATCATTTATAATATTAAAGTTGGATATAATAGGATAAATAGTTATTTGCGAATTGGTAATAGCTTTTAATTTAAGTTCCTTACAAAATGCTGTACAACCAGGTTTTAAACTTAGTATTCCAGTACCAGATATAAAAGTTTCAATTATTTCAGAGTTACAGTCAATTATTAATTTTTCATTATTTGATTGTACATATATCCATTTTTTGTTATGTAACTTATGCCATACATCAATGACACCATATACAAATTTAGTAATACATTTTTCAGGTAAGGATGTGACAGATTTTATCATGATTTCTATACCGCAATCAGGATTAGTTGCAACATCTAAAATTTCTAGCGATTCACAAATAAAGTTATTTCCAATTAAAGTTTTACAGATGTTGAGATTGTCGACATAAATGAATGTTTTCCTGTCTTCACTTAGGCCTAAATAAGATTTTGGAGGTTTGATCAATGCGAATGTATTTAAAGAAGTAATATTATGTGGCACAGGAATAGAAATGCCCTTAAATAAATTATAGCTAACGAAATGAACTAATGGAATCTTAATAACGAATATTAACTTATTATCTAAGGAATATGCAATTAAATCCGCTAAGTTTATAATTAAATGAATATTATCTAAGTTTAATTCTACAGGAAATTCCTTAACTTTAGGTAAATCTTTAAGATTATTTATGATATCGTTATACAATTGCTAAGGAGTAATAATAGAAGGATGTAGAGTATTTGTTTTAATAAAAGATATACTATTTACAATATCTTCAACTTTAAAAGAAAGTGATACAATATTAGCTTCTAGTACATTTAAAATTTCATGTGTATCATTTTTAAGAGTTAAAGAATTTATTACCTTTGAAATATTATTAAAACTGAGGCATATATTTTGCATAACTTCATTTAGTAAAAATTTATTATGATTTAGTTCATAAATGGAATTATTAAAATTAAGAATAGCTGATTTTGATATAAACATATTGCGTGATACACTTGATTCTAAATTCTTTTTAGCGAATTGTAGGTTTTGAATAGCTTTGTCATACATGTGTGCATCATTTTCGTCAAGAGTTCCAAATATATGTTTCAACACTGTGCCTATTGCAGAAAACCAAGCTGAACGTTTATAAGTAGTTGAGACAAGGTGAGAAACAGAGTCAAAATCTCGGATAACGTCTTTGAATAAAGAATCTAATGGCAATATCATATTGTTACATTCAATGTTTTTAATATATTCGCTTTGTTGACATATGTAACGTATAGTTCCGAAAGTGTCTTTAATATTCTCTATATGATTTGAAATAAATGAAATATCTGTTGGAATAATAATATGTATTTAATCGTTTACTATTTTGACGGTTCCAGACGGGTCAAAGAAAATTCCAGGACTTGTAATAATTGGTTGTATGAAATCGTCATGAGAGTATCCCATGGATGGGTTGCATATGAGTTGTCTGAAAGGAAAGAGATTTAGGAGATAAATATTTAAATATATTAACTTTCTTGTTCAGATGCTAATTTAACTTCATCGTAATGATGTTTTACATGACGGCGATTAATAAGGAGAGAAAGAGTATTGTTACCATGAATTTTAACAACTTTATATGGGCCTTTCCAAATAGGGGATAAGGCTTTACGAAGTCTAAGATGATTTTTTAAGTAAACGTAATCACCCTGTTTGTATTTGATTGAACGAGTATGTCTATCATAATATTGTTTTGATCTTTCTTTGGATGCTTGAATATTTTCAAGAGCTTTGTTTAGGGAAAGTTTGAGGCGGTGGTGTAACATCTTAAGGTAATCTGGGTATGTTAAATCAGAACGGAGTTCGTAGACAGAATCGGGTATATGCGGTTTATGTCCGAAGAGAAGTTCATATGGAGAGAATTTTGTAGTAGTATGAATATTAGTATTATACGCTAACATAGCTGTGTAAACAAATTTATGCCAGTTTGATTGGTTTTCGTCAACAAATGACTTAAGGTATTCCTTTAATGTGGAATGGCTGCGTTCAAGAGCGCCTTGAGTTTGGGGGTGATATGGAGAAGCCCAAATTTGCTTTATTTTAAGAAATTCACAGGTTCTTTTAAAGAGTTCGGCAGTAAAATTGCTGCCTTGATCAGTTACGATTGTTTTTGGAATACCAAATACAGATATAAAATGAATGAGACATTCGGACTCTTCTGCGGTTGCATTTGAAATGGGATAGGATACAGAGTATTTTGTTAGATCATCTTGGATAGTAAGAATGAATCTGAGCTTAACAGTACCGGCTTCTGGTAAAGGTCCAACTATGTCTATACTAATGCGATCAAAAGGTTTAGTAGATGATGTCGTTATTTGCATAGGAGCTTTATTGATTTGACGTAATGCTTTATTAGACTGGCAAGAGGAACAGCTTTTGACATAATTTTCGATTTCAGATTTCATGCTTTTCCAATAATATCTTTCTTTTATTCTGTTATACATTCTAGAGCTTCCTAAGTGTCCAGCTATAGGGATGTCATGATTTTCTCTTAATATTTTAGGGATTTCGGATGGAGTTGGATATATTATTTTATTATGATAAATATTAATGGTTATGTTGGTATTATTAAATAAATACATGAACATTGCATAGATTTTAGCAAAAGAATGTTGGTCAAATGGATTTTTAAAATCGGATACAGCAATTTCATTGATGTCACCTGCAAGTACTATGGCATCTCTAACTGATTTAATGGTTTTGAAAATCTCGGGGTATGAGCTCGTGTCGAAGTAGTAAAGCTTAGTAAATAGAAGGTAATATACTATATTATTGAATTTAAAATTAAGGAATGAGTTAAGTTCACGTTCACTGCTTTGTATTATAGAAGAGATTTCAGGAATGGAAAGTAAATCTTGAAGATAAGGGTTTGAGTCATCTACATCAACTGAGACAGGAATAAGCAGAGTTTTACAGTTACTTTTTAAAATACTTTCGTTATGTTCTTTTATATGGGTATTATAGACTTCATTTTTATTTGAAAAAGATTTTATAAATTCAGAGTATTCTTTGTAGGAATTAGAATTAGATTCATTGGTATGTGGAATAATTTCAGGATCTGAAATAGGATCTGGATTAGGAGTAGGTTGTGGATTCGGTGGAGGAATAGAAGGATTTGGTAGGTTGTCAGAAGTTTGAGATATAATTGGGCTCGGACAATCTAAAGGCGAAAAATCTACATTTGCATAATCAAATGGACTAGTTATACCAAGATCATGAAGTTGAATTAAATCATCAAGATTATGTGAAGGGGAATTAATGGATGTAGGTTCATTATGAGATGTTGATGGTTGGGGCTCATGGGTTTCGGAATTATTATTATTTGGAAGGATAGGATTAACTGGATATCGGGATAAAGCATCGGCATTTCTGTTGATTTTACCCTTCTTGTACTCAATTTCGTAATCAAATTCTTCCAACATAAGGCGCCATCTAACGAGTCGGGATGCCGGTTCTTTAACATTGAATAGCCACCTTAAAGGCCGATGGTCAGTTACTATTGTGAATTTTCTTCCGTATAAATAGGGGCGAAAGGTTTTGGTACCGAAGATTATAGCGAGACATTCCTTTTCTGTGGTAGTATAATTATTTTCTGCTTTATTAAGGCATCGGGAAGCATATGCTATGGGACGGTCATTATTTATTGAGCCTTGAGAAAGGATAGCTGAAATTGCATAATCAGAAGCGTCACAGGTAAGAATAAAAGGTTTAGTGAAATCGGGATAGCATAGTATTGGAGCTGTAGTAAGTGCCTTCTTAAGAAGTTCGAATGAAATTTGTTGTTCATTGGACCACTGAAAAGGTATAGATTTTTTTAAAAGTTTAGAAAGAGGTTTGGTAAGTTTAGCTACATCTGGAATAAATTTACGATAATATGAGACGAGACCAAGAAATTATTTAATATTTAATATTTATTTCGGGTCTGGTTTAACTCCTTGATCGGTTATAACATGACCTAGGTAAGTAACCTCTTTGCGGAGAAACTCACACTTGTCAGGTTGAAGTTTAAGCTTGTGATAACGAAGTCTGTTAAAAATATTTGATAGGTTTTGGATATGGGATTTAAGATCAGGCGAGTATATCACAATATCATCGAGATAAACAAAGCATTGTAAGCCTTGAAGACCAGTTAGGACAGTGTTCATTAGTCTTTGGAAAGAAGAGGGTGCATTTTTGAGTCCGAAGGGCATTCGAGTGAATTCAAAATGTCCTTGCGGTACAGAAAAGGCTGTTTTAGGTGAGTCTTTGGCTGCCATTTTAATTTGGTGGAAGCCGGATGTGAGGTCAAGTGTAGAAAAATAATTGCTTTTGCCTAACTGATCAAGAATTTCTGATATATTCGGAATTGGGTATGAATCACCGATGGTAATATCATTCAATTTACGGTAATCTATTACGACACGCCATTTACGTTCATTAGATGCATCCAATTTTTTAGGTACCACCCATATAGGAGAAGACCAAGGAGAAGTAGAAGGTTTGATTATACCATCGTTTAACATTTTATTGATTTGATTTTGAACTTCGGTTTTGTGTATTTCCGGAAAGCGATAAGATTTAGTATGGATAGGGACAGAGCTTGTAGTTGGGATTTCATGTTGAATAGTATCAGTGCAACTTAAGTGGTCACCGGGCAAGTGGAAAATATCAGCATAGTAGAAACATAGATTGTAAAGTTCACTTCTTTCTTCATCGTTAAGATGCGAGACACGGAGAGAATCTAAGACTTTATTAGCACGATCTATTGCTAGAGATTCATAGTTCTTATTAATTGTGGTATTAAATATTTGATGTGAAGTCTGTTCATTGAAAGGAATCAATCTTAGTTTTAGATCTGAATCAATCTGAATTGGTTTCTCAGATGTGTTGACTACTGTTATGTTGATTCTTGAATTAGCTTTAACATTTACTATACAATTTGCAAACAGGAGAGGACCAATGTCGTTTTTGTTAATAACAATACCTGTTTTAATTTCAGGGTTTTGAACAGAACATTCGATCACCATTTCTGATCTAGGTGATATTGTATATGTGGGGTCATGAAATTGAAGTGTTAATATCTTTTGGTTTATATTAAGAGTTTTATTTAAATAATCTAATTTACATTGAGATGTTGAAAGAAAATCATTTCCTAGGATTCCATCATAGGGAAAATCTAGATTAGAAACTATATGAAAGTTATGACTGAAGGAATCAAAATTAATACAACAATGACCGATAGATGAAATAGGATTATCTACTGCGCCAATACCAGTGAATGTAATTATGTCATTTTCCAAAGCTAGCAAGGTTTCAAAGGAATTCGATTTCAGGAGACTTATCGATGCACCACTATCGATTAATAATGTTAATGGTTTCGAAGAAATATCAGATTGTGCAAAAATAAATGGTAAATATATTTTATTTGGATTTGTTTTAATATTGTAGGTTTTATTGACCTTTTTATTTACATTAACTTGTGATTCAGAGGATTTGCAAGGATTTGGATAATTAATCAATCCAGATTCAGTTAAATTTGTAGTTGAAGTTAAAGGAACTGAAACAGAGGAACTGACATAATCTGTTGATGAGTTAGGCACATATGATTTTAAAGAAGTTGCTAGTGAACTTGACACGGAGGATTTAGTAGTAGCCGCTGATGGGCGTGAAACAGTGGATTTAGTAGTAGCCGCTGATGGGCGTGAAACAGTGGATTTAGTAGTAGCCACTGATGGGCGTGAAACAGTGGATTTAGTAGTAGCCGCTGATGGGCGTGAAACAGTGGATTTAGTAGTAGCCGCTGATGGGCGTGAAACAGTGGATTTAGTAGTAGCCGCTGATGGGCGTGAAACAGTGGATTTAGTAGTAGCCGCTGATGGGCGTGAAACAGTGGATTTAGTAGTAGCCGCTGATGGGCGTGAAACAGTGAATTTAGTAGTAGCCGCTGATGGGCGTGAAACAGTGGATTTAGTAGTATTCATAGTAGATTTAGCATTGTATTGGGAATTTTGAGTGAGTATGGGAGTATCGGTTTTACTATCTATTCCTCCCGCACGATACTGGACGAGAGTGCTTGGTCGTTTAAATTAGTTGAGTCTACTTCATCACGACCAAGAGATTGAACATCAAAAGTGTGAATGGGTTGATTAGCCGATTGAAAGTAATTACGTTTTTGACCATTATTAGAATTTTGTTGAGATCGGAATCTTTGGTTATTAAATTCTCGTTTGCGACAATTTTCAATTGTGTGACCCACATTCTTGCAGTATCTACACATGGGAGCATGAGATGAGTTATATTGATGATTTTGTGGTCGTGATTTTGAATAATTAGAGTTACTATTATTTGTCGCTTTAGATTCATTGAACTGAGAAGTACTAGGAGACATATGTTTTTTATATGTAATGCTTATGAACTTTTCTTCGGATTTGGCAAAGTTTATAGCTTCGTTAAGGGAGTTAGGGTTTCGGCACCTAACTATAGCGGATACATTGGGGTGAAGACCGACGGTAAACACATTCAATGCCAAATCTTCTTTTTAGTTGGAATTGAAATATTGATTTCGGATAAAAGTTTTGACAGACAGTTTTCAATACGGAGGGAATATTGACTAATAGATTCATTCCGACCTTGCTTGCATTCTTGTAAGTCTGAAAGAAGATACGCATAGTGTTTGGTGTCCCCGAATTGGGTTTTTAAGAAATCTTCTAATTGAGTCCAAGTATTGAATTCTTTGATTGCACAGGCCACCTCAGCTTTACCCTCGAGTCGGCTTAATATATATTTTAAAAGAATGTCTGATTGACTTGTCAATGCAAGGTTAATTGCATTTCTACAATTATTTAAAAATGGGGTTAATTTTTCCCGGGTTCCGTCAAAAGTGCCAATAAATTTAATTAAAACGTTAAGATCGATATCCGACATTATGACTTTTGTTTCTTCTTGTGTTTTTGGCATTTAAACTTGTATCAAATGTAAAACCTATTTATAAAATAATTAAAAGTTATAACATAACACAAGCAATTATATCTAAGAACACACGTAACAAATAATTTCAATAAATTAAAGTCGCTAAGAAATGGTACAGTAACTCAGTTGAAGACGGCGTTATCAGTTCGTAGAATTCAGGCGAGACAGTGCGTGGGCGATGCCGAATTCCAATGCGCGACGCAACTCTCTCGGTGTAAAGATGTTTGTGAATAGAAATGAAAAGACTTACAGGGTAAGCAGGGACACAGCGTATTGAGGCATTTCAATACGGTAATTTTGTAGGATGATTTTGTATAACCTTGTTGTAGTTTTTAGGAAACAGTGATTTGTAGATCCAATGGTTTCAGTAGCTCAGTGGTTTTTAGGATGCAGTGGTCGTGAAACTCTTCAGGGTTCCCGGATATAGTATAGGACACAGCGCGATGAAATTGAAATTTTGGGTCCTTAAGATATTTCACAAAATAAGTAGCACAATTCACTGAGTTTGTCACTGATTTTTGAGTTCCAGGATTTTAAATCCTCTTTCGCTGCCACCAATGTTATACTGGACGTCGTAAATGTCTTTTTAAAAAAAAAGATTTATTTGAGATTAAAACTAATTATATTAATTAAATGTTACGAGTACAATAGAATAATGGTCTGAACGGCACGATGGAATATGGTAGACTGACTGGATGTAGGAGGGGTAGGAACTAACTGTAAGCTAAAAGGGATGATGTAAGCATTATTGTATACAGAGACAAGGTATAACAGTTCGTATGAGTTGAGAAATAAAAGCAAAAAGTGTTAAGAAGCTAGAAAACATTGAAGTTGGAGACCCATCACCAAAAACCTTTATTTTACCATCTTTTCCCCACTCAACTTCCTAAAGTGGCTGAGTAATTTATAATTCCTTTGCTCTGGCTACCTCTTTTAGGGAATTATAGCCGTGACTATATGTATGTATGTAAAACACTATATTATATACTTTTACTTTTAAACCCTTTCCATTATTTTTATCTGACAATTAACTTGGAAACTTCTGTGTCGGTATCAATTAATAGCTGATTATTGTGAGTGACATGAACAAAACTGAGCAATCCAAAGTTTTTTTTTTATATATATTGATTATTCTATTGCACTAACGCAGTATGAATTGCAAGAAAATTACTGAACTGAAATCTTTTAAAATATCAGTATTTTAGTTGCTTATTTATGTTTATTTTCCTTTAATGCTTATTTGTTATTAATATTTTTTTGCTAGATTATGAAAGCAAATCATATTAATATTTTTAAAGTGCTTTAATAAATTCATAATTATAATTTCAATTCCCCCAGACTAACTTGGAATACTGAGCTGACTTTAATCACTTTTTTTTACCTTTGCTTTCATTTAATAAAATCTACGGTAGTGGTATGTTGCAATGAAAGTTCTTCTTGTATTTTATTGACTATTCAAAAGAATATTAGTATTTATACATAACATAAAACATAAACGTTCACGCCGATTAGTATTTGTCTGCAATCAATGTCTGAATAAAAATAATAGAAACGAATATCCTGCATTTTTTTCTGAGACAAAACTTCTGAGGAGGCGTTAATTATATCTTTATGTAATTTCTGTGGAGTGTCGGCTTGAAATAGCACTAACCTATTTCTTCCCGAGGACGTGACTCAGCGTATTGAGGCTTTTTAATTCATTGTTGGGTGATGAAGTTGGAGACCTAACGCCTACAACTTTTAAAATATTATACAATCTTTGCCCCACTGAACTTTAAAACTCGCTGAAGAATTACCAATTCTTAAGCTCTGCCCACCCCCTTCTAGGGCATATAGCCGTGAGTTAATATTTGTATACATGTCATTGCGTAAAATAAGGTCTGCTGAGTTCCATATAGATAAATTTTTATGAGCTGTATTTTTATTCTATTGTCTCATTAAATAAAGTTTTACTCAAAATTTCCAATTTATCCAAAAAGTAACTAGCATGCTAACAATTAAATGTACTTAAAGCGAAATAAACCGTTCCACTAATAAAAACCAAACATCGATATCTACATTAATACCTTCTTCTTTTGGGAATAATTTAATTTGGTGGCGTTAATATCTCTTTGCATTGCAAACCCAATCAGACTAGGCAAACTTCAGTAGCGTATCTCAGTAAACGAGTAATGGAGTATTCAATTGAGCAAATCTCGGCGCAAACCGTACTTTATACTCGCCAAAGATCGTGTTCCACTTCTTGTTTTGTCATACGTATAATATATGAATGTTTTATTTGAGTTTTATGGTAATGATTTATAGTTTGGAATGGGATAGTCTATAGGTATGTATATGGTTTTGCGTGTCTATATGAACAAAACGTATTTCATATTTTTGTCATCATCTAGCCTTATTTGTATTTGCGCTGATGTTAAATAATAGTTAAACGAATCGGTCATCGACGACCAATGGCGTTCGAAACTACTTCCATCAAAACCTATGATTGTCTCCATCAAAGGGCTAGAGCCTATCCTGAAAAGAGTGATATGCAAAAGGGTACGACGCACTCTTCATACACACGTACACAGACACGCGCGCGGCCTTTACAATTAATTCTATAAAATACTGGAAATATGATTTTGTGTATTAACGTAAGATCTACAGCTTTAGGACAACACCAAGCAAAAACAAAAATTTAACCTAGTCCCACCCTTAACGTAATCGTAACTTTCACATTCTATAACCATATAATACAAATAATAAAATCAAACCATTTCTGTTTGTTTCCTAAGACACCCACGAGAAAAGATAGTGTGTTATCATTCTTATCCGACACTGCACATAACGAAATTACATGAAACATTAATTACAGTTGGAAATCATTAGCGAAAGTACTAAATTGATTTCGGTAGCAAGTTCATGATAAATGAACTATCGCGTTCCATCGGCAAGCTTATAATCGTGATCGTTGTATAATTTACGTTTAATTTCAAACGTGGGGTAATGAGGAATGCTTGCGTGCCTACTGTTTATTCACGCCCTGTATAAGCCGGGATATATTCGTCATTTTTATAAAAAGCAGATCTAACGGCAAGTTATATGTAAAAAAAAAATATATAATTTAAATTAAAAAACTAAAAAACACGCTTTTAAAGCACATACATACATAAATACATACATACATATACTCACGCCATTAATTGCCATTGGGGTAGGCAGAGGCTATCGATCGCCACTTCGTACGATCCTGACAAACCTCTCTAGCTTCGTTGACATCCATCAATCTTTTCATACATGCTCTTTTATTCTTCATACTTCGGACGCCAGCCTTTTTGAGCACACTCTCAATTTGGTCCAAGTGTGTTCTCCGTGGTCGTCCTCTACTAACATTACCATCCACACTAGCTCTATAGATCCCTTTTACCACTTTTCTATCATCCATCCTCTCTATGTGCCCAAACCATCTCAACATTCCTTTTTCTATCTTTCTTACAATATCATCTTTCACACCACACTTTTCACGAATAACGCTATTTCTCACTCGGTCACACAATCTAACATTACAAATTTTTCTGAGGGACCTCATCTCTACTGGCTCTCATGCTTCTTCTGCCACACCCAACATTCGCTTCCATACATAAGCGTAGGAACAAGAACAACATCATGCACAGCCATTCGGGCCTTTTCAGACACCGATTGACTGATCATTAGGCTATTCATTGCTCCATTTACCGCATTACCCTTTTTCACTCTTCTTTCAATGTCTTCATCACATTTTCCATCCCTTGTAAACAAACTTCCCAGATATACAAACTCCTTCACCTGTTCCACATCCTTACCATCAATCGCAATAACGCATTCTGTCACATCTTCCTGTCTCTCAAAAACCATCGTTTTGGTCTTATCCACATTCACCCTCATTCCCTTTCTTACAAAAGACTCACATGCAATATTCATCATCTCTTGCAACTCTTCTGCCGATGATGCAAGTAGCACTTGATCGTCAGCATACAAGAGGCATTTAATAATGAATCCACCCATCCTAAGTCCATAATCACTTTCACTCAACTCTGTCAAACAGTCATCCATGAACAAATTGAAGAGCCACGGAGAAGCTACACATCCCTGTCGGACACCCCTAGAGATTCCGAACCAGTCAGTGTTTTCCCCGTTTACTCTTACACATGCACTAGAATCCTCATAGAGTGATACCAATGCACGTATAAGTTCACTCCCCAAACCGAACTTGGATAACACCTCCCATAAACACTTTCTTACCACCCTATCATACGCCTTCTCTAAATCAATGAAGGAGCAATACACCTTTTGGTTCTTAGCTAAGAACTTTTCAGTGATGCTCCTTAGGGAGAATATTTGATCCATACATCCTATTCCTTTTCTAAATTCCGCTTGCACATCCCATATTTTCTCATCAGTTTCATTCATCACTCTTTCAATCAGTACCTTAGCATACAATTTACCAACAATGCTGAGTAAGCTGATGCCGCGGTAGTTTTTAGCCTCTTGGTGTGACCCCTTTCCTTTATATAGAGGCACAATCACCGCCTTGCACCAATCTCGTGGAACTTTGCCACTCGACCAGCATTTTTGGAAAAGGAAGTACAACCAAGAAGCCACCAACCCTTTACCAGCCCTCAGCATTTCTATAGTAATCCTATCATACCCTGCCGCCTTCCCTACTTTCATACTTTTCATTGCTTTCAGTATTTCTTCCATACTAATCTCACTGTCACTGAAATCACCCATCTCTTCATTCCAATCAACATTACTGTCGATTGGCGAAGAAATGGATGCATCCTCTTTTTCAAACAGTCCCTCAAAATAATTCTTCCATACCCGTTTCATGCTACTTTCATCCGTCGCCAATTCACCCTGTTCATCTCTTATTACACTCACTCTCGTGTTTTGGGAAACTCCCTTTCCCTTCCGGATATACTTCCAGAATAACTTTTGGTTATTCCGGAAATTATCAGAAAGTTTCCTCTCACACCACTCTTGCAAATCCCGCTTTTTCTTTTCTATTTTCTTCTTCACCTCATTCTTAACTCTCTTATATTCATCTTCACTTTTCTGCACTACATCGTCAGTTACACTCGCATTCATCCGTTTACTAGCTTAAATCGCTAGTAAATCTAACCACGCTTTTTTCTTATCTCCAACCGCCTCTTTCACAACTTTATCCCACCAACTTGTTGGTGGTCTATTTGACCTTTTACACACACCACAAACTTCCGTCGCACATTCAACCATCGTCGATTTGAGCACATCCCATACTTCTTCTATTTCCATTTCATCCTTCATCTCCACGCAACTTAGTCTATCATCCAATTTTCTCACGTATTCATATCTGATATTTTCATCTTCTTGCAGTTTTTCCACTTTTATTCTCGCAAAATCCGTTGTTGACACTTTAGGCCTGTGACGCCAACGCGTACACAGACCCCTTAATCGTGATATAACGAGAAAGTGATCTGTGCCAACGTTCGTGCCCCTATAGACCCTGGTGTCAACAACCTTTGCTCTCAGCCTTTCATCAACTACCACAAAATCAATCATACTTCTCTCGCTTCCCCTCTGTCTTGTATACATATGTATATCTTTGTGTTTAAACAACGTGTTTGTAACACAAAGATTCCTCTCCAAACATACCTCAATCAATTTCTCACCATTCTCATTCATTCTTTGATCGCCAAACTTTCCTAAAACTCTTTCGCAACCGTTGCGTGACACACCAACCCAGCCATTAAAATCTCCTTACATTATAAGTCTCTCATTCTGATCACACCCATTCACAACATCGTCTAACAGATTCCAAAACTCCTCCCTCTCGGATAGGGATTTAGACATGTCCGGAGCATAAACGCAAATTATGCGCATCCGGACTAGTCCCAATTTCACCTCAATCCACAGGAGCCTTGAACTCACACATTCGTAATCTTTCATACACTGAGCCATCCTTTCAGATATCAGAAGTCCCACTCCTTGGCTAGCTCGGTCATTGTTGGACATTGTTGTTTTAAAGCACATCTTTCAGCTTTCAGCTTATATTAGGAATTATTTTTCACTTTTTAGTTCGATGTGCTTTAAAAGCGTGTTTTTTAAGTTTGTTTTATATAAACTATATTTTATTTTTAACTTTTTAGTACTGAATTATTTGAAATTATTTAATCCCGGCGGCCCTAATCAGGATAGCGGAATGAACATATGCAATTCTCGATAAGTGTTCAAATTATAAGTTCATTCGGTCCGTTTAAAGTGGGTCAAAATCGAGTTTAAAGGAGTCGTTTGTGGGTACTCTGAACACCAGGTGAAAAAGTCACGTGATGTTCAAAAGTATTAGTACCTCTGCCAACCCCTTCGAGGATATTCGGCGTGAACGTTTATGTTATGTTATGTTATGTTATAACTGAATACAACTTACGTGGCGGGTTTGCTCAAGATTATTTCCCCCTTCGTTGAACAAGCATGATAAATTAACCACATATATGACTTTAAAATAGACATAATGTTGTAGGCTCGACTCAGGATTTCAAACGACACCTCAATTCATTATAGAAAACATACGGAAATATACGGAGACGGACATATTATACACATATAAAGTTAGCCCCAAACTAAGTAGCACTTTTAGTATGGGATACTAACTCAACGATATATTTAATATCATATAATACACATATAAATAACATCCAAGACTAAGACAATCATTCATGCTCATCACATACATGTTGCTCTCAGCGAGGATCGAACCCGCCACCTCCGGACCGAGAAGCTAGTCACCTATCCACTTGAACACGGACGTCGTCAACGGCGGCGATAGCTGCAGACAAGCACGAGCCGTGTTTAAACTAGTTATCGCGTGGGATAAAGCAGCCATCTCTTACGCACTTACTTAGTATCGTATACTGCCATCTCATTCTAACCGTTATCGTGTCGATAAAATAGTGCTCGTGCTTGCCCTCTGGCTGTTGTCCCCACTGAATTACCACGATTATGTATGTGATGAGCATGAATGATTGTCTTAATCTTGGATGTTATTTATATGTGTATTATATGATATTAAATATATCGTTGAGTTATTATCCCATACTAAAAGTGCTACTTAGTTTGGGGCTAACTTTATATGTGTCTGAGTCGGGCCTACACCATTGTGTCTATTTTAAAGTCATATATGTAGTTAATTTATCATGCTTGTTCAACGAAGGGGGAAATAATCTTGAGCAAACCCGCCACGTAAGTTGTATTTAGTTATAACATAACTTAACATAAACGTTCACGCCGAATATCCTCGAAGGGGTTGGCAGAGGTACTAATACTTCTGAACATTACGTGACTTTGTCACCTGGTGTTCAGAGTACGCACGTTTTGCATGGACAGTGTACTCACGTGATAGGGGGCAGGCCTATCGCCGTTTTGTACGAATACACTGTCACATGACTAAGTACAACTCGGCCATGTGGGTTTCCTCACGATGTTTATGTGGCAGTATATTCATACAAAACAGCGATAAAGCTGTTACCTATCACTTTAGTACACTGTCCAAGCATAACGTGGATACTCTAAACACCAGGTGACAATAACACCACGTGATGTTCAAAAGTATTAGTAACTGTGCCACCCCATCGGGGATATACATTTTAAACGTTCGGGTCTTGATACATACTCTCATCTAGGTACGTAAGGTACAGCTCCAGCATCTGAATCTTACGTCAGTCACTTTTAAAAATTGAGTGGTGAAATTATAGTGATATTAATCATTAGTAGTTTGCTGTGTAGTGTCGGCTTAGAATAGCACTACCCCATTTCTTCCGGTGGATGTACGTAAGAGGCGACTAACGGTATTGGGGCTATTAAGGGATTTTTGGGCGATGCGGTTTGAGACCCATCACCCACAACATTTATTTACCATCTTTTCCCCACACAACTTTCCAAACGTGGCTGAGGAATTTCTAATTCCTTAGCTCTGGCTACCCCGTTTAGGGATTTATAGCCGTGAGTATATGTATGTATGTATGTAGTGATAAGCTCCAGCCGCATTGATCAACAATCCATCAAAAAGTCTTGACAACCGTGGTACAAATGGATTAGAGCTATTCTAAGCCGATACTTCCAGAGTTCCTATTTAAAAAAACTTTTCTTATTGTCTTTTGTGTAAACACCTTTTAATTTTGCATTATATGAAAGTCCATTATGAATTCCTTGAATTGGCTTACACTATTTGTACAGGTACCATGGAAATGTTTTAATTCAAAGATCAAATATGTACGAAATAGTTGTTTGTATTTGAATTTGAACATTACATAAAAAAACCCCAGGATTTCCTTTTTAAACGGAGTTTAGTGAGTATCAGACGAGACATGTTTGACAACATTATTCATACATACTAACGGATATAAATCCCTATAAGGGGTAGCCAGAGCTTCGGAATTAGAAATTCTTCAGCCACTGTTAAAGTTGAGTGGGGAAAAGAAAGTAAAATTAATGTTGTTGGTCTCCATCCGTGGCGCCAAAAAGCACTTAGTAAGCCCCAGTACACTGACTCCTCTTTTATAAACACACGCGGGAATAAATGGGGTAGTGCAATACATAGCCAAATTACAGAGAAAATTTTGAAAAAAAATGAATGTTTGGAAAAATCATGATATGGGTACGCTTGCATGATACCATTGGCAAAACTAAGTTTAGTGGTATTCTGAGAAGCACTATACGGCATAAAACAATGTAAAATTAATCTCATAGATCCATGCACCAATTCAGTGCATGTAAAGGGAAAGTTCAGTATTGTCGCCGATATCATTCCAACCACGTACCGAATCCGACAGCCAACTAAACAGCTGTAAGAAAAGCTGGCTCTGTTGTAGGTAAATTGTTTTTAGCGTTATTTATGTTCTGTTTGGTAATACGTGCTGTGGCGGACTAACCATATACGAAAAATATCGAGTTGTTCGTAATACGTCATCTAAGTGGGCGCCTAGAGTATGAAATAGACTATTATTTACTTTTATTTGTTGAATTGATGACATCTGCTAAGCGCCACCTAACCTATATATACTGATACAATTCAAAATAATACTTTGTTGAATGTTTCAAATAACTGGACGAATTTTAAAATTCTCCTGCGCCCGCCTGATTTTCGTTATAGGGGGTACAAAGTTTTTATGTAATATATTTTCATTTGAATTTGTTTTTAATACAAATATGCAATAAATTCAGAAGAAATTTAGTTTCATCAGACTAAAGTAAAATTTTCAATAAAATCTAAATCTCTCTCAAATCCACCACTTCAACTATTATCATCTCAAATTGAGACCAAAGATTTCAATGATAACAGCTATGTCTGTCACTGCCCGTATTCATTAGTTTGTTCATCAGACCATTTCATGTCATTAATTGGATGACAAATTATGTACTTTGGCCAAATATGCAAATGCCGTGATGACTCCTCTCATAATATTTAAACCCCTATCATTGTTTCGAGGATCAAGGAATTATCAAGAGATTAACTGTAATAGAAATTAGTTAAGATTTGTCTTAAACACAGAACATCCAAGTAATAATTACTTATGTTATAAATAAAAGTAGTATAAAATAAATTCAATGTAGAAGCTGGCATTTTTAAAGGTCAGCTGTTTTATAACTGTACGTATTTTGGATTATGAAATTTAAAACACGTTATCGCTAAACCACCAAACATTGCTATATTCTTTAATTTTAATATAAACCATTTTTGTTATGAAGTCAGTTGTATCGTCAACGTTCTATATTCGAATTTGCCGCCAAATATTTATAGGGCAAATGTTGATTCGCTCAACCAATCAGCATCGCCCGGTGCAAAGGGCACGCCCAATGATATTTATTTTATTTATTTAAAATTCAATAAACAAGTAACTAAGACTCAATATTGTTAGTAGAAAGGCTTAATGCTAGGGTTAGTTCTTATTTATAATTTATATACAATCTATATACAATGTCGCACAGCGTGAGCATGCAGTGCGGACACGCGGAGTAAGTAAGGCGAGTCCACCCTGGCAGCTATCATAGCCAAGACGCTGTTGGAGCTAGCCCACACCCTGTCGCGCATCGAGGCATACCTTTTACGCATAATAGCGTAGAAGCAATCAACCCTCGCGTCCGCGAACATTCCCGACGCACTGCAGAAGCGGGGCAGCCCCACAAGCCTTCGAAACGCGTTGTTGTACTGCACGCGCAACATGTTGTATTGTTTTTGCGTATAGGACTGCCAGAGACTGCACGTATAAAAAGCTGTACAGTAGGCTCGAAACAGGGTAAGTTTTATAGCAATGGAGCACCGAGCAAACCTCCTCACAATCATGTTCGCGCGTACAGACAACGCTCGCCAATCCCTTTCAATGTCCGCATCGTCCCTGAGGTCAGAGGTAACTACGTGACCGAGATATTTGACCTGCGAAACTTGTGTTAGTTCGATACCATTTAATTTTATCGGCAGTACAGTACTTCTGCAGACACCCCTGGCCCCAAACACCATGCATTGGCTCTTGCCCGGGTTGTACTTTAGCCCGTGGGAGGCTGCATATTCCTCACAGATAGAGAGCAGCGAACGCAGCCCGCTGACCGAGGCGCTCAGCAGCACCATGTCATCCGCGTAGCTTAAGTTATTGACGCACACGCCATCGACGTGGCAACCGACATGAGTGCTGCTAAGCCTCTCGATCAGCTCGTTAACATATAAATTAAAAAGGCTTGGCGAAGTTAAGCCACCCTGCCGAAGGCCGCACTCCAATCTGTAGGGCTCTGAGAAGGCACTCAACCATTTGACTACATTGATTTGACTGCTATACCAGTTCTTAAGTAGCGAAGTAATCAATCCGGGTACATTAAGCTTTGCTAGCTTCTCCCACAGGATGTCGTAACAGACCAGGTCAAAAGCTTTGGACAGATCAAGGAAACTCGAGAAAACGGGAGTTTTGCGTTCGGTATAATATCTAACAGTCTGCTTAAGACACAGGATCGCACTTTCAGTAGAAAGATTAGGCCTAAAACCAAATTGATTGTCGTGGATCTTAAGGTGTTTATTTAGTTGTGCGTTAAGCAGACTGTCAAATACTTTGGCCATAATAGTTGCCAGGGATATCGGCCGATAGTTCGTCTTATCAGAAATGTCACCAGTTTTGTTTTTAACCACTGGTACCACCACAGTCCTAGTCATGTCGCTAGGCACGTACGCATGGTCTAGACACGACGTGTACAATAACGCTAGAACCCTGGCTAAGTGAGGACCTGCATATTTTAGATGTTCAACACTAAGATGGTCATATCCCGGCAATTTCCCTCTAGTCATATTTTTTATACAATTTCGTACATCACCGGCTAGTATCAACACACTCTGCTCATAAGAGGCTGCGTTGGCGCCATGACCGGCCTGCGGCGGCCCCAGGGGAGACGTGACAGTAAAATGCGACTTAAACACCTCCGCAATGCCTTTTTGATCACTAACCTTGTCCACGCTCATCGGGAGCCCAGGCCTCGCATTGGTGTCTTTCGTAGACTTCCAGAACGATCTAAAATCTTTACTATTATGTTGTGAAGCAATGCGATCCATACGTATCTGGTCAGCATTATTCTGGCACCACTTCACACGCGCTTTATAGATTTTCTTGGTTTTTCGCATAGCAACATAAAACCTACCCGAGGTTGGTTTACCCACCGATAACCAATCCATAAAACTAGCCCTGGCCTCACGATGAGCGGTGCTCACGTGGCGATTCCATCCAGGGATGTATCGTTTTTTGCAATTTTTATTTACATTTGCGCTTTCAGTAGCAGCCCTACTTAAAACTGAGACGATATTATTGTACATTTGATCAATTATTACTCTATGGCCTAAATCATTACATAAACCCTTTCCCGCGCACTGACTGAAATTAATCGGAAAATCTATAAGTTTTAGGTTATCGTTACATATCTGATTATATTTACTAATTTGATCTGTATTCCTAGCGCCCCAGACTACATTACTGCGCACATTATTAAAATTAGGATCCGAAAATTTAGGTACAATTAAGTTAAATAAGAAGTTAATATATACAGGAAAATGATCCGACCAATAAACATCATGCCTAATGTAAACATTACTTATTGTCCGAAACGCTGATTCCGATGAGACACAATGGTCGAGCCACCTTTTTGAGCCGTGGACTTCACTAACGAAAGTAAAGTTTTCGGCGTCGTCTAGGCCTAGCAACTCAGTATCCGCACAGACAAATTTTTGTTCACTACAAAAGTTCACTAGCTCAGTGTAAAAAGGCTGTATAATAAAAAGTATTTATAAAACCTTGAGGCAGATTGGTTGTAAGCTCACGCGTTGTGTAGACTCAAATATCCTCCTAATTGGGACGTCTTGTCGTAGTCTTAGTTGAGCGTTAACACGAGTGTGACGTGATCTAAGTTTTGAAATTCTTGACAAAATTAATTAAAAATGCCACCGTGTGTGTTTCGGAAGTGTACCAATTAGGACTGTAAAGTAAACAAAATACAAAGAATCTCGTACCACATGTTTAAATGCAAATTTATTTAGATTATATAATGTGGGATGTGAGAATGGAACGTTATGACTTGAGTAGAAAAGAACGTAAAGGGAGTGAGTGAAAGAACCGGAAGAGCGAGACGGAATAAAAGAGAAAAGAAGGGGGACGAAAAAAAGATGAAAGACTGATTAGGCGCGTTGCAATTTATTAAAGATTATAAAGAGTTTTAAATAAAGCTATGGTACTTAAATTATCAAAAAAGTGTTGTTCTTGACCACCAATCCCACAAATTTTGGGGGCTCGTCCGGGATTTGGTCAAAAAAGAAAAACGACAGACGACACAACGACGGAGCACGTGCCCTAACCAAAAAGACGAAAGAACGAAGACGAAAATTTATTATATTTGTTTTTACGACGATAAAACCAAAATGACCGGCAGAGAAACGACGACCACGACGACGACGACCTCGAATCCGACAGCTACGTACCTCGATGGGATGTTGAGTCTGAATAAATTCGACGGCGAAGACGGCACATACTCGTCAACAAAATGGGCGGAAGACATCGAGGCCAACTCTGAAATATTTAGTTGGACGCCGCAACAAAAACTCATTATAGCAAGAAGATCACTATCAGGTACCGCAGCACTGTGGCTGAAGACCGAAAAAGTATTCAAGACGTAGGAGCTGAAGGCGGCCCTCCTAAAAGAATTCCCCGATAGCATTAACTCAAAGGAAATGCACGAATTAATGTCATCTCGTAAGAAGCAGCCCAGTGAGACCTATCACCAGTACATGCTCATCATGAAAAAAATGGGTAAGAGAGCAAGGTTTCCTGATTATGTATCGATTCAATACATAATCGAAGGCATCAAGGACGCGGAGGTAAATAAAACAATCTTGTACGGTTCTACGACGTATCCAGTCCTAAAAGAAAAGCTTAAATTGTACGAGCAGATGAAAGAAAAGGGGGCAACAGCAGCAGCATCTACAAGGAAGACAACGACGAGCGAACGGATAAGGAGGCAGCCTGCAGCAGTCCATCCGTCCCAGAGAAGTCCGGTTATAAGATGCTTCAACTGTGGAGAAATGAACCATGCATCGAGAGAGTGTCCATACAAGAATCGTGGCATGAAGTGCTTTAAGTGCAATGAGTTCGGCCATATTTCGTCGGCGTGCGGTCATTCACCTCAACTGAACTTTCGGCGGCGCGAATTACCACCATTTCAAACACAAGTTGGTCAAGTTGGCAGCACTGGAGGTGAGAGACCCGAGACATACGGAAACGCGCCATGTTTATGAAGGAAGCGGACATGACATTGACAGATGAAGACCAAAGACCACAATTTCAATACGTAAACAAACAAACATGGAATTCGAATAACAACAAACCGACGAAAAAGTTGAAAATAAACGATGAATGGTTCGAAGTATTAATCGAAACGGGTACAGAAGTAAATCTCATGACGGAAGACGCATATAAGAAGATAGGAAGCCCTGAATTAACCTTTGAAAAGTTATTGTTGTGTGGACTTGGACTTCTAAACATTCGAAGTCGAGGAAAAGTTTTAATCAATATTTTTATGGACGGACAGTATTATAATGTTACTTTTCATATTATGCGGAATAAAAGTATGCCGTATGATTTGATTGTCGGACAAGAATTTTTGAAAGATGTGACTTTGGTGATGAATGAGGGAAGTGTGTTTTCTGTTCGAAAGGAGAAGAATGGTTGAGTAAAATAATGTGTGTTTCTCCTGTTATAGATATAGTTGGCTGCCATGAGTATGGACAAGAGTTGTTGGACTTAGTAGACAAGTATAACCCTAAACAAATCAAGGATGTGCCACTGCAACTTAAAATTATTTTGAAGGATGACATTCCAGTGTCACAACGACCAAAAAGATTGTCATTGGCTGAGCAGAAACTAGTAGAACAACAGGTATCTGAATGGTTACAAAACGGTATCATTCAGGTAAGTAATTCAGAATATTCCAGTCCGATAGTGTTAGTAAAGAGGAAAGACGGACGTTTAAGACTATGTATTGACTACAGGCTGATTAACAGGAAGATTGTCAGAGATGAGTATCCTCTACCAATCATAGAAGACTTGATAGACAAGCTGCAGCCGGCAAGAGTATACAGTGTGATTGACTTAAAGGATGGATTTTTTCATTTAAAGGTCTAGCCTTCATCGGTAAAGTACACTGCCTTTGTAACTCATCAAGGACAGTATGAATTTTTGCGTGTTCCCTTTGGATTGTCAATATGCCCCAAGTATTTCATGCGATTTGTGTCAATCATCTTCATGAAACTGATAGCCGAGAATAAACTTGTGATATTCATCGACGATTTGTTAATTCCAGCTTTTGATGAGAAAGAAGGTATCGAAAGACTTAAAGAAGTACTAGCTGTAGCTGAGGAGTACAGACTCCAAATTAACTGGAAGAAAGCGAAGCTGTTATGCCGTGAAGTGGAATATCTTGGTCATGTGATTGGAAATGGAGAAGTGCGACCTTCACCTGACAAGACTGATGCTGTTATGAAGTATCCAGAACCTCGAACCATAAAGCAGTTGCATAGCTTTGTGGGGCTGACGTCGTATTTCCGCAAGTACATAGAAAACTATGCTCAGATGGCCATGCCGCTAACAAATATGTTAAAGAAGGACAAAGAATTTGAATTTGGTGAAGAGCAGAGAGTGGCATTTAACATGCAGAAGGGAAAACTAAGTAGCCAGCCAGTTCTAAAGATATTTAACCCAACATTACCAATAGAACTGCACACAGACGCTTCATGTATTGCATACTCGGCAATTCTCCTGCAAAAATATGACGATGGACTTCACCCAGTTCACTATATGAGCAAAAAAACGAATGACGCAGAGAGCAAAGTAACGCCTGATTCAATCCAGTATGGTATAAGTTGAGTTGATGTGTGATAGGATAGTATTATTAGAATAGGATGTGTAACTTTAAAGTTTACAAGTTCAAGGTATCTTTGTAACTGTTATGTTCAAGTGTAACTTATATTATACAAAGTTAATTTTGTTTTTAGTTTATTAAAAGTAAAATATGTTTTAAAATGTTATGTTTAAAGGTATCATTGTTTTTGTAACTGTATAAGACTGTTTTCTATTTTACTGTCTAAGACTGTTAAAGTATGAAAGGCTGAGGGCAGCCTTTGCTTCAGGATGGCCGAGTGTGGGATGTGAGAATGGAACGTTATGACTTGAGTAGAAAAGAACGTAAAGGGAGTGAGTGAAAGGACCGGAAGAGCGAGACGGAATAAAAGAGAAAAGAAGGGGGACGAAAAAAAGATGGAAGACTGATTAGGCGCGTTGTAATTTATTAAAGATTATAAAGAGTTTTAAATAAAGCTATGGTACTTAAATTATCAAAAAAGTGTTGTTCTTGATCACCAATCCCACAAATAATATATTTCAATTATTTCTCAAATATTTTTTTAACAGACGCAAAGACGCCAGATTCCGATAAAAAGATAGAGACACAGATAAAACATTTGAATGGCAATCATTAAAATTATAACTATCTCTTTTATTGGCATGTTCTTTTGTTTCACTCATTAGTAACACTTGTCTTTATGTGCAGTTTCGGATTGCTCAGAACAGATTTATAAAGTTAATTACTGTGAAGATCGCGTATCTGTAATTTATTTTTACCCCCCACTTTTGTATTAGTTTTGTCACAAAACTCGTCCTAAACGGTTGATCCGATCACCGCCAAATTTTTCACGATGGTTAAAGACATCAAGGATAAGGTTTTATCGAAAAATTTTAGAGAAAATTTAGATAGATGTCACCATTGAGGAATAATCATCCTTGAAAGTTTCCCATACAAAGGAAGCTAACAATCCCTACCTGGTCTAATAGCCTAAGCAAATTAGCTCTTAAAACTTCGATCAGACCAAATAATTAATATAGTTTTGAAAGTTGGTACAGTTGTTCCTTACGGTGTCCAGATGAATATACTAAAAGTCCCCGAGGGAGGGACTTGAGCCGGCGATGGGAGAGGTTTTTGCTTTTTACTCGAAAACTATTAATTATATCACTTTAGTTACTCCTACAATAAATATCTAGACTAAATCCTCTACAAATTATATACGCACATTTTTGCTGTACGATCAATAGTTTAGGAGATAAAAAGTATTAAAGGTGAAGAAAATGAGAAACAAAATCGTTATACTTTCAAAAAGATGAACACATTTCATAGCATGGGAGGCATTTCACGCGTTACACCAGAGAAATATGTTCCACCTGGAAAGGCAAAAAAAAATATATTTAAAGCTCCCGCTGCTACACAAACCAGAACGTTAGGAGTCCAGCATTTGTACACATATAGCAGGCTTACTAAAGGAGAACTTAAACAAATTATGATACAAGATGGCCTGCCACTACTGCACCTCAAATTACAACCACATCCCCTGCGGGGGCCAATCTTCTTAGGTTAGCCTGCTAGACCCTTTTCTTGGCAATTTTAGTTGTTTGTTGTGTTTTTATTATTTTATTAAATTGCTTAATTTTTTTGCAAGTGTATTAAAAATAGTCGTTCAGTACACGTGCGGAACCACTGACAGTCGCGTGCTAGATCTTGCAATAAATAATAGGTCTTACGAAAATGCGGTAAGGTCGATAATTGTAGAAAAATAAGTATTTAATTGTCAGTCTTGTCATTCTTGCGGTCCACTTTTGTGCGTTGAATTTGTATGGAGTGCGGCATCTTTGGTATATGGTCGAAGGCTACTATCTTTAAAACTCATTTTCTATCAATACGGTTAATGGAGTTTAATATGACTTCATGGCTCAATAAGAAATAACACAAGAAGCATGGACTCAAATCATTAATTAGCCCTTTTACTAACAAGTAACTATTACTTTGGGACTATAAAAAAAATGACATTTTTTGGCTTTAAAAGAGCCCGAGACCCATCACAAAAAATCTTTAAATTACAATTACAATTTGTGCCCCTCTCAACTTCAAACAGTGGCTGGTTCTTTAAACCTGGCTTATAAAATATTTTTTATAATGTGAACCTCATGTTGTTATTAAAGTTGAATCTTTGTAAGTAAATCTTATTTTAGAAAGTTTATTTAATAAAAATAAAACTCAACTATATCGAACAGACTCTTCGAAATCCAAACTCCGTATAAAACTCAAAAAGGTAATAGGGCAATTTTCTCAGAAATCCCTAAACGTGATAATGTACCAAAACGATTTCTAAATTTACACATATTGTCGCGTTAGCAAACGAATTGCGGAGTCGAACGCGATCCGAATACACAATATAATGGATACAACTACCAGTGCGACAGATGAAATATTGAAATGTCCCCTCTCAGCTTGGTTACCCTTTTTAAATGAATATTTATTAGGTGTAAAAATAAAATATGCTTTATAAAAGTTTAGCTTAATATTGACTTGCATTTTTATTTAATATTGAATGACGTGTGCCTTCTATGAAATCATTGTATTTTTTTAAATCAATCGCACAATAATAGCTTAACCGAACTATCAGTCAAGGAAAGTAAGATGATTAAAAAATCGTGCTAAATTTATTTAAATAAGTAATATTAGAATCCCATAGTATACGATTGCGATTTTGATATCACAGCTGTACCTAAGTTTTGAATTGTTTGTCATTAATATATCCCCGCTGGTGCCGAAATTTTTCTTTCCTTTATTTATCCTTTATTTATTAGTAATAATCCCCACATGAGGTTTTCATGAACAAAAACATTCAATTTATGTCATTAATATAATCAGTTATTGAAATCCTGCTTCTGGTACTGGACGATTTTAAGTAAACATTATTATATAATTAAGAACATAATGTTGAAACTCGTGTATCTTTTATGTATCAATAACAATTTTCTTTTAAATCGAATTCCCCACTCCTGTCACTACCATCAAATGTACGGAGCGTCGCGTTACAATTCATCAAAAACCACCAAAGAAAAGTGTAAGTACCTTGTATAAATTAAACGATTTGCGAGTAAGCGCTGAAATTTCATTACAACAAAGTAGGCCCTCGAACGTTGTCGAGTGGCGTGGTAATTTCGAATTTCGTGGTTCAATCAAACAAATACGGGTTCGTCAAAATTTCTTCAGCCTCTCGTTTTTATTATTTCTACAATAATAACTAATTAAGTGTTTTCATGATACATATTAGCATAAGATCATACTGATGAGGTTCTAATAAATTTGTTTAATGTAACATTAATCAAGATAATATATATAGGTATTATCCTGAGCAATTATTTACTTTATAAAAAAATATAAATTTAATTATAAAGTTTCTAAATTTGAAGACTTCAGACGAAATTGTTTCTAACCTTTCATTGGTCAATAATTTATTTTCATCACTTAATATCTTAGTCTACATTATTTCTGAGGTTAAGGACTTGATCTAGATCTTAGAACTAGTTGACCCGGACACCTTCGCTTGCATGAAATACAACTTACTTATAATTTTAAAAACCATGAGCTAAACAAATAAATCATGTATGTTCAACAAATATTATCATCTTGAAATTGTCCTGGGATTATAAATATCTTGTAATAACCTACCAAATTTCATCAAAACCTTTTCTGTCCTTCAGGAGTGATTGTAACTCAATTTCAAACATCTAAATCTGAAGATTCATCATCCACAGTTTTTACCCCTATTTTAACGTTTAAGGAAAAAAAATCCCTTCCTACATACATAGTTTATTTTTAATTGTAATCGAAAACCTTATCCACCTATTTTATCCCTTAAGGGGAAAATTTGTTCCTTTCTCCAACACAAATCACTGTACAATGTGATCATAAAACTTAAGTAACAAACTACAAACTTTTAAGTCAAGTCAGTTCAATTTTAAAAGTTACATACATACTTCACACCTCTATTCCATCCCTTAAGGGTCGGAATTTCCAAAATTGTTTCGTGCTCACTTACATAACAAAAGGAACTCCTGGACAAAATTTCAAGTTTCTAGGTATTTTCAGCTGTGCGTTGTTTCTAAGTCAGTCAGTCAGTTTTTGCTATATAGATTTCTTGGCCGTCTGTCTGTCCCTGTGGCACAACTATAAATTTCCAACAAAAAAATGTAGGGTCAACTTCAGGGAGTGTGGAGGTTTTGAAATAAAAACCCAAAATAGCGGTACACTTCGTATAATTTCATCTTTCACAACCACTTGCCGATACAACGGACTACTGACAATTGCCCACGCAAAAACAGAGATCTTATATTTATACCTTACCTAACCTTAAATCAACTCACAGTCTTATTAATAATACTTTACTTAAATTTACATAATCATTATTATAACTCATTTATAAATAAATAATAACATTTTAGAAATGAGTATTTACTAAAATTATGGATTTAATTACAATCATTATTTTAATCAGCGTGAGCTGTTTTGAAGTAAAGTCAAACAAGTATCTCATTATTCATACACGATACCACTAATACTTATTAAATAGGTAAACAATATGATTACACAATAAAACTATACAGTTTATCAATTATAAATAGTATAAATTATACAGTATAATAGCCAATCATAGCACACTCATTATTATAAGCTTACAGCTCGGCCTTCCTGTTATAAGCGAGTCCCTTCGCTTTTGGAAATATTTTTATTAATAAAACTTTATTATATTATATATTTTTTTATACATAGGTAAGTCTTTAAATAACTTGTAAATCCTGGTAACAAGTGATTCAAAATTAACAGGTCCTAATGTGTTAATCCGTACTAATGTTTCATAATTGCGATTGCATTAACTTTTTATAGATATATATGCACACACACATCATACACATAGTTTTACAGACATTTACATATTATTTACACATTCAATATACATATATATTTTTATTTACATTACACACTTACAATGTATTTTTTTTTTTATTTATACGAATTGTAATATTAAGCACATAAATATAGAATAGAATAGAACCCATAATGGTACTCATCACGTACCTCCTCCTCACAGTCCATATATGTCCCCACCAAGGGGCTCCAGCCCACCCTACATAGGGCGATCTGGCCACAGTCCACCACGCCGGCCAATTGCGGGCTGGCAGACCAACGACCACCACCGCAACAGTTGCCGGAAGCGACGGCCCAACGTGCCCTCGGAAGCACGGAATCATCTTAATTCTCGGATAGTCAGGTGATTTAAGCCTGCAATATCCCTCCAAACTCGGTCAAATCTTACAAATCAAATTTGTAAGATGATCACCCCCCCCGGGGATCGAACTCGAGACCTCCGCACCCGAAACCAAGCGCTCAACCGCGAGGCCACGGATGCAGTCATCACAGTTAAAACATTTTACAAAGATTACACTGCTAAACAGAAGCACAATTGGTGGCTTAAAACTATCTCTTCCAGACAACTCTTCAATGGAGAGATCAATACGTTAGTAAAAAGAATAGGCAGATTCACAACTCACATACTCGTGAGGTTATAACTTAATTATTAATTATTTGTTTATATATTATATCGTACTTATGTGATTTTCTTATATATATTTTTTTTATTTATTCACTATTTAAATCGCTTCGATCATTACTGCCTTCTAGGTATGACTGTCATTAGGGAGTGCTTTTAAGACGCGGTACGAGCCTTAATGTCACAATCAGAACTACTATGGTGGTTGCTATGGAAATATATTATACTGTATGGGACCCCATGTATCAAGTTTATATAAAAATGCTTCAACAAAATCGAAATAAGTGTATTAAACACCTCACTATAGATTTCCATATTTAGACAACCTTCCTAACTTCATCATCATCATCAGCCACTGGACGTTCTAACTTTAAAACCCTTAAGATGTGCAAAGGACACTAGGGATCAACTAATTTGAATGAAAACCATCCATAAAAAGGACTTGTAATCAAGGTTAAACTTCAGCTGTTCGTCCTACAATACTAGAATCCGATTCACATTCCGCACCCCATTTTCCGAAGCTGACATTTATTTTTTATTAAGCATTTATTCATTTTAAATACTTTTGTAAACAGTTGGACTTTGTTGAATCAGTCGATCAACCTTTAATGTTCGAGTCCTAAAACTTTCTCATGATATAATTATTTAGATTATGAATTTATTTATTTTAAAGTATGTATTTTAAGTACTTTTATCCATCGATATATGTATCTTATCTTGCCATACAACGCGGTAACGCTTCCAGCATCTTAGGTACCCTTTCCCGATAAGAGGAACTGGAAGATGTTTTTAGATTTTAAGTTAGGTTTTTTTTTTTATAATATAAAATTTTTCTTTTTTAAATTTATATATGCCTGACCATGATAATTTAATGTACAGGGTTTATTAATTTTTCCTACCTTGACTTTTATTTAGTAAGCTTTATGATAATGGTAAGCTAGTTCTAAATAAGCTCTTATTGATTGTGTACCGAAAATAATAATATCCTTGGAAAATAATAGTTGCACGGGGATTTGCTATAACTAACTCATATGGCCAATAGAAAGGAGTTTCCCGTTTCTGATTTGACTCAAGAGCATTCTGCTCCCGGAAAAACTGTCCGTCCACTCTTGGTCTTAGTACCTATGCTGACTTGTACCTAGTCAATAAACTTCGTACCAGATACCTTAAGTTGCTAGATTAATAAATCGCGCGCATAGCACACTAATACGCTGAGCGATTTCTGATTTATTCTCTGATTGATTATTGTTACTTTTGTGTTTAAATTACACCATCTGAATTTATTACTGAATAAACTTTTGTAACATAAATTACCCTTTTATTCCCTCAATATGGATAACTTTATATATTATCTTACATATATATTTCTTTTTGTATTTGATGTTTATTACCAGTTTTTAAATATAAATATACCTACTTCAAAATTAGTACCATATATGACAAAGAATCTTATTTAGGTATACTTAATAATAATAATATCATAATTAATTATACATGTACATGTTTTTAAAATCTTGTTATATTCGCTTGGTCTGACAATCTGATGCCTTCAAACGAATTCATCTCTATAAACTATCCATATCATAGCCGATGTACAATTATTTTGTTTTAAATACTTATTTTAATTTGCAATTTTCTATATCAACTTCAAAATTAGTATACTATACTATAACTATTGGTAGAAACTTTAGAGGTCATCCTTGCTTGAAATATTGTGTACAGTTTGTTTCTCTAATAAATATTAAGCTATGGTAAAATGTACATAATTTTGATTTATACCATTTTAATTTATTTTTACCTTCCCCTGCTCGTGGTTCTAATTATATTTTTAACAAATGGAAGCAGGGCGAAGATTTGAGGTATAATCTACAGTTATAGTCTTGACAGTTATGATGAGCGGCACTTTCAAAGTACAGAAACAATGTTAAGATTATATATTAATTGTGCTTCACTTATGTATATAGATTGACAAGACAAAGATGACAGCGATATCCAAAAATAATACACGGTGTGCTTAAATAAGTGTGAGTGGGTGACCCTAGTGTGGCGGATTCTATACTAGCCCTATAAAAATTCACGTATTTGTCATTTTAGCCCATTCGTACACTTTATCGTAATTGATATATTGTGATGATAGAAGTTATTATTTGTTTTATAATATATTTGCATCGAAATATTTTATTACGGATCCAAAGCAAAGCATATAAAATGGTAATAATTAGTCTTAATTTGGACATGAATGGCTAAAAATTTAATATTTCCCGAAGGATATGCAATGGATTTAGATTCTGTGCTAATTATTCTGACCTAAATACCAGAATTAACGAAAATAAGACAATTATAATTCACACAGACAGTTCATCTTGATGCCTAAGCCGTTGTAGGCAGCTATCGTGTCCGCGAGAGGATCACAGGTATACAGGAGGTATACCCTTGTTGACGTTTATGCTATGACGTTTATCACTCTCTACCAACCCATGCACCTATACACCAGCATATCTATTATGGTTAAGATATCTCAAAGCTACTAAAGATTTTGGCTAAAAATTACTTAAGATTTAAGAAAACTTCAGAAGAAAAGTATTGAATGTTTGATGCTGATTTGGTTTATATGGCAAATAAAACATAGTCTCCATCGATGTACGTCTTTATCGTTCGTTTTACGTTCTGAACTTCTACGTTGTAGTTGTAATGCTCACGGGATTTATCAGAGCCCTACCTATAGCCCTGAGTAGAGGTATACCCTTTGGAACTATCATATCAAAGTTGAGCTCTCTGGCTTTAGTAGGTTTTATGACAGAGCGTGACTTACAACCTCTACACAGCAATTTAGTGCTACCCCATTTACTTTGATGTCAGTTAAGTATTTATCAAGTTCCAGGTCTAAAGCTGAACTTGAGCTATTTCATTGTTTTTCATTTTTATCCTTCGGATTACCCTTCTTGGTATGTATATATTTTTTTTTGTTCGCTGCAATGAACTGACAAATGAGAAGACTTTTCCAGCCAGACCAGGTGAACAAGGCGGTCATAATTATAATAATTTATCTTTGATATTGTTGATATTATTTAATTTAAGTAATGGAATTTAGTTTTATTATTGATATTTAAATACACTATCTTATTAATTTGCAATACTGAACATTAATGTAAAAAATATAAAATATATATAAAACAGGAACAATACATTCACAAATTGTAACTATGATCAATTTTTGAAACAGAATATTCAATTTATTAAATCAGTAGTAGTCCCCATTTGATGTAAATATTAAATATTGGTTTTAATATCATTACATCAATAAGGCCTCCGCGACAAAGTGAAAATTCCGGCATCTGCCCAACAGGTTCGCCCAGTCCGGAGACCAAATATAACAAACTTTTTGAAATTACCCGAAAATTCAAATCGTTTTCTATTATTATTATTTTAGATTGAGCTACAATTAAACATATTCGTAAAACCTTACATTGTTAAGAATTTGTAAATCTACCTAGCATTAATTGAGTTTATATAGTTAAATAATTACAAGTTGTATTTTGCCCTTTTCGGTAAATAAATTTGAATTTGAAGCATCTTGTCCATCGCAAAAGCAGAGTACATTTGCGATCAATTTTTCGCCTTGAGAATCATTCAAGATGGTCACCATATTGACCAACTTTAACCGTATTAAAGAAATTAAAAATTTGTTCGGGTTTAAGCAGCTGCCTGAGCACCTACCCTACACCGTGCAGCAGACAATATACATCCTGGCGCCCATTAATTTTACATTAATTTAGTAGATTGTTTTTGGCGTAATAATATTGATCAAGCGATTCTCCGTACTGAACTCTTTCAGCCAGCATCTCAGACAAAATAAACAATAGCTCATCCATTATCATTTACCCTACGTCGTTTCAAACTAAGCAACCCAACCAAAGAGCTGCGGTTACTGTCTATTTTGTTTTGGGAATAGTATCCACCCTCGCGTTTGCGTGCACAATGCTGTGAACATCGCTCCCTGCTATTTTCTCGTCCTCGCGCTAGGCGAACGCTCTCGTGTACGCCGAACCGGCTTACGAAGAGACCTCTCCGCTGTTATTGGACTATTCGTTGTTCACCTGTTCACCTCGATTGACCTCGGTATCACGCTCCCGTAATACCCACGGTCGATTTACCTCGGTATCACGCTCCCGTAATACCCACGGTTGTTGATTGACCTCGGTACCACGCTCCCGTAATACCCACGGTCGTTCAGCATAATGCTTCCTGTCATCTCCAACACCTCCGTGTTGACTGGCTTTTTTTTTTGGCACCTCCATGCCAATTCTGCGCTCAATCTATCGTAACTGAGGCTACGACTCCTGCTCTCTTCTCGATCCATGGTGGAGAACTGAAACTGACAAATTTCAGCTTAGTAGACAATCAAGCCAACCCTCAGTACACATACTTTAGCTTCTTTGATCTCAATGGGCCTAACAATTAGTATAACGCAAATCCAATTTTCTTTTATTGAAATTAAAGGCGACCTTCGCAAATGTAACTTAAATATTTCACTGATAACAAATGTACGGCTGACTATTTTATTAGAAGGTAGTTGTTAAAAGTTTCAAAATGTTTAATTCTTACTTTGTATTGCAAACTAATATTTAAACAGTTACTTTATTAATCCTTGGTCATGTAATTCTCTTACGGATTCACGGTATTATCTTACACACGCTTTGTACAGCTATACAGGGGGCCGAAGAAAATGTATAATACCTACTTGGTTTAATAAAGAATATTTTGATTTTGACGTTTTTACCTCTTACGTAAATAATATGAAGACACTACAATAAGCGGGTGACTATCTCAAATTTAAAATAAGTAATAAAGATATTATGCATCATGATGAGTATTAAAACAACTATGTGTTCCTTCGTATTATGTTCCAAAACTAGATTTATAAACATAAAAGGCCTCAATATCTTTTTATTTTATTTTTTTAAACTTACAGGTTTGCTAAAATTTTAGTAGCAGTAGTAGTAGTAATTTGTAGTAAACCCATAGTAAGTTTGCAGTTGAGTTGTACAAAATATAAAAAAAACAACCTGGATACTCACAACCAGGCATGGTGTAAGCAATGCGAGTAATGCATCACACGTAATATCGCTCGGACGCGTACTGATACATTACACATCACTCGACCATTCCAAACATCACACTTAGCATGGCACTACATTTCATTCCATTACACTACCATAGAGCACTGCAGTGTGATGCCGCGTGATTGATCGGTAACGAACGTATGGGTAAGTGTTAGTTGTCGAGGTGTTAGAACAATGAATAAAACGATGATTCCTTCAACACAAGTGTATTCCGACTGACGTATTAGAGACGACGCAGCGTCTCGCTCAAAAACACAAGTACCCGACAATAATCGTTATTATTAACCCTAACATTCCTCCCCCATATTACATAACAACCCTTCAATAAAAACCTTTGTAACTAAAATCTTTTCGTGGTCTCAACATACGACGAGGAGGATCTGGTTCTACCTCGGAAATTGGTGACGAGAAAACGTCCTGCCTCTCCTCAGCACTAGGACTACAAGGTTCCTTCTCGGGTGTCAACTCACTGACTTCAGTATCGGCGGGAGGAGTCGACTGTAAGACTATAGGCGGTAGACAGTCTTGAAACTCGTCGCAGTCGTTCTCCCTAACAGTGTCGTGCGTCTCTGCGTTCCCCTCTGACGTGAGTTGTGACACCGGTATATCGCTTTTGTCTTCCAACAACTGGTTTATATGTTTTTTTAGCATCTTTTCACTATTTGATATTTTTACTAAGTATGCAGACTTTCCTATTTTCTTATTTATTTCACCATTAGTCCAAAAACTTTTATTATTTTTAAAAACTTTAACTAAAACTTTTTGTCCTATCTTAAATTTAATGTCTCTTCTTCCCCCATAATTCCTAATCTGTGAAGACTGAGATTTTTCAACATTGTCTGAGAGTGCTACATCGGGTACAGCTAAACTACGCGGTTGCAATAAATCGAGTCTATTACGCAAATTACGACCGAATAATATTTCTGCAGGAGAACGATTGGTAGAGGAGTGGACAGAGTTACGATAATTAAATAAAAATTCAAGCAGCCTTACATTTAGATCCTTCATGGAAGAACCTTCTAATAAAATACTCTTAATGCTTTTTTTAATAATTTTAACATAGCTTTCTGCTTGTCCATTACTTGCCGGATGAAACGTCGGTGACGTTAAATGCTGTATACTATTCTTAACGCAAAAATTACTGAACTCTGAAGAGATAAAAGAAGGTCCGTTATCGGTACAAATCGTATTAAACAAGCCAAATCTAGACATCAACTCGCATAATTTAATAATAACAGTTTTGGAACTATATCCCGCGGTAACATCAAATACCTCTACCCACTTGGAGTAAGCGTCAACAGCCACTAGGTATGTCCTACCTTGAAAAGGGCCCAGAAAGTCTAAATGAACTCGCGACCACGGTTCCTTTGGATACGGCCACGGTGTGAGCGGCGCGCTGGGGGGCGCGGGGCGCAGCTGGTTGCACACGTCGCACGTCTCCACTACGCCATCTACGTCTGACGTCATACCCGGCCACCAGAACCGTCTCCTTGCTTCTGATTTCATTTTTACGATGCCCATATGACCTTTATGAAGCTCTTTTAGAATAATCTTACGTAACGATAATGGAATAACCAATCTATCCCCACGCATCAAACAATTCCGTTCTACGGCTAATTCCAACCTACAACCGAAATAAGGTTTTATATCCTTATTTAAAATTCTCGTAGGCCATCCATTCAATGTATTAAAACATACTTCCGATAATACCTTATCTTGTTTAGTGGCCACGGCCACGTCGCATAAAGACACCGGAGGCGCGTCAGATTGCCATACAAAATTGATATATGTAGCACTGTCTATGTCTTCGTTACTTAACGCCGAGCCCTCGGAATTTTCGCCATCTAACGGGTTCATAGAACGACTCAAAAAATCAGCACTATTGTCACTACTACTTACATATTCAATTTTATAGTTATAAGCCGAAAGAAATAACGCATAACGCTGTAAACGATTAGCCGAAACTTCGGGTATGCCCTTTCCTGGTTTAAAAATCGACAACAAAGGCTTATGATCGGTTCTTAATATAAAAGGGTCTGCCCTACCATACAAATACTGGTGAAATTTGCGTATGCCGAATATGATAGCAGTAGCTTCTTTTTGTATCTGACTGTATTGTTTCTCCGCTGCACAGAGCGACCGCGACGCGAATGAAACCGGTTTCTCTAAGCCGTCACTGTCGATCTGCGACAACACAGCTCCTAGACCCCACGGAGATGCATCAACCGTTAAGATAATTTTAGCGTCCGGATTAAAATGAGCTAAAGTCATGTCGGAAGCCAGAACATTTTTAATAGAATTAAAAGTGTCATCGTGTTGTTTATCCCAGTGCCATATACTGTTTTTTGGTAGTAGTTCGTGAAAAGGAGCTAAAATCGAAGATGCATTTTTAATAAAATTCCTATAATAGTTAACTAGACCTAAAAAAGATTTCAACTCCGACACATTCATAGGACGCTTGGCTTCCACTACCGCCCTTATTTTGTCTGGACATTTATGTAACCCGTTTTTATCAATTACAAATCCTAAATAACTTATGGAATCTTGATAGAAAAAACATTTTTCTTTCCTCAAGACTAACCCCACGTTTTGTAACCGTTTCAGAACTTCGTGAATTCTAGCCGAGTGTTCTTCCCGATTTCTTCCCGTTATCAAAATGTCATCCAGGAACTGGAGGACTCCAGGGACACCATGTAATATTTTTTCCAAATTTTTTTGAAAAATAGCCGGAGCACTTGCTAAACCAAACACCAGTCTATTAAACCTGAACAAACCTTTATGCGTATTGATCGTAGTCATGTTTTTAGAGGTCTCCGATAAAAGGTACTGATTGTACGCGGCTGAAAGATCAATTTTAGAGAATTGTACCCCTCCGTGTAGTTTGGAAAACAATTCATCAATACGCGGTAAAGGATGTTTTTCGATTAACAACTGCGTATTCAGTGTAGCTGAGTAGTCGGCGCACAACCTTATACGGCCGTCCGCTCTTATCACTGGGACAATCGGGCTGGCAAATTCACTAAAATCGACAGGTTCGATGATACCAATATTTACTAGCCTATTTATCTCGTCTTCCACCTTTCCTCGCAACGCAAAAGGAACCGGTCTAGCCTTTTTAAATATCGGAATAGCATCGGGTTTTAATTTTAATATAATTTCCGTATTTTTGCAACAACCTAATTTTTCGGAAAATAATTCCGGATATTGTTGAAACAATTCAATGCACGAATTATTGTAATTAATTGGACTTATTTCCAAATTAAATTTACTGATAAAATCCCGTCCCAATAACGGTGGACCTCCATTTCTTACAACAAAAACATCTAATGTATGAGAAGCATGTTTATACGAAAATCGCAACGAAATAAACCCTAAGGTATTTATCCGGCTACCATTGTAACTTTGTAGTATTTTATTACTATCTCTTAATGGAAACTTATGAAACAACTTGTAATATAATTGATCATTAATAGCTGTAATTGCTGAACCTGTATCTACTTCGAACTGTATCATGTGATCCTCCACCAAAACGGACTCCTGCATTGGGTTCCCACGAACACAACGTATATTAAAATTAAATTGCTTACCATCATCCGAGTAACACTCTAAAAAATGCTGATTAGCCTCAGTTTTACTAACACAAACGCGTTTCAAATGTCCTACGACACCGCATTTGGAACATTTATAGTTTTTGAACTTGCACGAATTACGTAAATGTCCGGCATACCCGCACACTACGCACTTTTTTATGTCAACGTTCGAAGTGACCTTTGGACGATTAACCGCCCCCGCCGCCACCGCCGTCGATCGAGCTGAGCGCGCTGCAATGGCGTGGAGCCCCACATCCAGCTGTCGCGCCCCCTCGCGGGCGCACCGTACACTGTCCGCCAGCTGCAATGCTTTGTTCAGCGATAACTGCTCCATGGGTTCGCTGAACAGGCGGTCCCGCTCCGCACCAGCCACCAACCCCAACACGAAGCGATCCCGCAGAGTCTCATCCAGAGACGCCGCCGGAAACACGCAATCCACCGCTAGACCGCGCACCCGCGCAGCCCACTCCGCCATTGATTCGTCAGCTCGTTGTGTCGCACTGTGGAATCTTAACCGCTCTGCAAGTCCACATTTCTTGGAAACGAAATGCGAATCAAACAGCACTACGACTTCTTTGTAAGTTAACAATCCGACATCCTTGGGAAGAGATAGATCGCGAATGAGTCTGAACGTTGATTCTGACAACCCACTTAACAAAATGGCTCGTCTTTTCACGCTGCACTTGTCCGTTTCATCGTCGATCTCGTTGGCGAGAAACCACTGCTCCAACCGTCCTTTATATAAACTCCAATCTTGAGTTTCATGGTTGAACACGTTATTAACCCCGACCGATATCTTTGCCATAGTTAAACAAAGTAATTAAACGTAGGTCCGACTGCGCCACTGTTAGTTGTCGAGGTGTTAGAACAATGAATAAAACGATGATTCCTTCAACAAATGAAAGTGATACTTAAAACGATAGCAATAAAAATATCCTAAAGTCAATAGTTGTTTTAATTATAATAGCAAAAAGTTTTAAATTGTATTCAAAGAGTTCGGTTAACATCGATGAATCCCGTCAACATTCGTCTCAGGCATGTATTTTATTAAATTCAGTGTAACTAAAACTCTTACTACATTAAAATCAAATTGAAGTTTTCTAGGTTTACAACTAATGCATTAAGTTTTCATAATTTTGGATTAGCACCGGGACATTCAATTTATTTCTAAAATCAAGTTCAATATAATTTATTGATTGATTTTGATAATTGTTTGATATTTAAAATCGTGTTATCTTGACATACATTTCGAATCTTTGTAAACATCAAATGAATCCATGCACATTGCTAGTCCTAAGCCTGGACCACACTTGAGTTAAATAAACGCGAGTAAAAGTATGATGACAAAATAACTTTATTCAAAAACGTATAAATATTTAAAAAGTAATGGATACATTTCTTCTCTAATCCCGTCTTACTCGCTCACGTAATTCTATAACTACCTATAACACTGCTATTCTACCTCATGTGATATATTTATATTCCCATTACACGAAATATTTAATTAATTACACAACACCACACGCCTGATAGTAGGAATTGTTAGATCGTAGCATCACATGTAATGCTTTAAACAGATGTTGTAATGCCATATGTCATAATTTCAAAGTGTACTGTTTTCGCACGTGTACTCACAATCATAAACGAAAAATGTTTTAGAAAATTCACTATGCGGTATATCGATCCAACATTTCAATATTATTCGATAATCAGAGCTATATACCAATCTTCAGCTCGATAAGTTGACAAACATTAGCTTTGAAAAAAAAAACAATCTGAGCTATCGGGAAAAAAAAAGGACTAGATATCAAGCTCAAGTATGTAACAGATTAACACTCTTATGTATCGCCCCTATGTTTTTGAGAATAAATGAAAATTCTTTTAAAATACTTTCTTGCCTTCAATTGAAATAGACTTTATTATTTACGACTGTTTATGGATGCTATTTTATAAACAAGAAGGCAATTTCACCATACCAAGGATTCTAATTACGAAACACAAAAAAAAGAACAGGGTACTTACGTAGGCGCAGTACGAAAAACGTGATATTTTTCGCCTATCCTCACTTCTGAGTTGTAGGGTCAACTTCAGGGAGTGTGGAGGTTTTGAAATAAAAACCCAAAATAGCGGTACACTTCGTATAATTTCATCTTTCACAACCACTTGCCGATACAACGGACTACTGACAATTGCCCACGCAAAAACAGAGATCTTATATTTATACCTTACCTAACCTTAAATCAACTCACAGTCTTATTAATAATACTTTACTTAAATTTACATAATCATTATTATAACTCATTTATAAATAAATAATAACATTTTAGAAATGAGTATTTACTAAAATTATGGATTTAATTACAATCATTATTTTAATCAGCGTGAGCTGTTTTGAAGTAAAGTCAAACAAGTATCTCATTATTCATACACGATACCACTAATACTTATTAAATAGGTAAACAATATGATTACACAATAAAACTATACAGTTTATCAATTATAAATAGTATAAATTATACAGTATAATAGCCAATCATAGCACACTCATTATTATAAGCTTACAAAATGTAGTTGAAAATTTATAGGTAGATGCAAACTTTCAACCGCTTTAACTCATTATCATCATCAGCCAATAGAAATCCACTGCCCCCTATGACGTGAGTACACTGTCTAAGAAAAACGTGGGTACCTACTTTGGACACTAGCTGGCGCTGTCACGTTGTTCATAAGTATTGGTACCTCTGCCAACTCCTTCGGGGATAACGGCGTGAACGTTTATGATATTATGTTATGTTATATTAGGTACCTACTTTGGACACTAGTTGGCGCTGTCACGTTTTTCATAAGTATTGGTACCTCTGCCTACTCCTTCGGGGATAAACGGCGTGAACGCTTATGTTATTATGTTATGTTATATTCAGTTCATATGGTTCATTATGGTTCATATGGTGGCAGCAATGAATCATACATAACATACAAAGTGCTGGCAGATTTTGAAAAGGATGAACTTATGATCTTAGTTTAGTTCATAAAAATCCGATAGATGTTAGTTAATCTGTGTCCATGGCTTGTTATCCTTATATTCAGATATCCGAATCGCCCGGATATTGGGAAAATAATATCCGCAAAATTCTTTGCTATTCGTATAAACCGAATTTGTGATGATGATATGATAACCTATCACTACAAGTCTAATTAACCTTATGAAAAAAAGACTAGCTCAACGTCAGCGTTATCAAGCAAATGACATTTTGTAAGCACCATTTAATCTACATACATATTATCCCAAGAAGGACATGTTTTGCCTTAAGTTATGAAACACTGTGAAATGTCGGCTTAGAATAGCACTACCCCATTTTTTACCGTAGGTGTTCGTATATGATTTTATAATTGGGCCTTTTCAGTGATTTTTGAGCGATGCCAACTGAGATCTAGCACCTTTATTTTACAATCTTTTTCCGACTCGACTACCAAAAGATGCTAAGGTTTTTTTTTATTCTAAAGCTCTGGATAAATCTTCTAGATATTTATAGCTATGAGTGTAATTATGTATGTATGTTATGAAACTAAGTAAAGTTTAAAAGATAAGGGAAATATGGATTTCTTAAAAATAAATTTCTTGCATACCAAAAGCCTATTTAACATTGTAATTTTCGTAATCCTGACTTCCTGAAATTTAAAAACCATTGTGCTCGTTAAATATTGAGAGAAATTCAAAGGATTAAAACTTTGTTAAACGCCTTAATACTGAATGATTGATTACTTAATTTACGTAAATTTGATTTTCGATACTGGAAAAAGAATCTTTTTAAACTTAGATATTAAATTGTATATTCAATTCAATAATTATAGTAAAAATGCGTCCTGAATTTGTAGATGCAGATTATGATTAATAACATAACATAACATAAACGTTCACGCCGAATATCCCCGAAGGGGTTGGCAGAGGTACTAATACTTCTGAACATCACGTGACATATTGTCACCTGGTGTTCAGAGTACCCACGTTTTGCATGGACAGTGTACTCACGTGATTGGGGGCAGGCCTATCGCCGTTTTGTACGTATGCACTGTCACTTGACTAAGTATAGCCCAGCCATGTGGGTTTCCTCACGATGTTTTCCCTCACCGTTAACAACCGTGATAAATTAACCACACATATGTCTTTATAAAAGACAAATTAGTGAAGGCCCGACCCGGGATTTGAACACTAGTCGCTATAACCTCATATGTATTATACAGCTGTGTAGTGTGGGCTTAGAATTGCAATGGTATGCGGAATTGAATATGAGCCCCATGAATTTTAGACCCTGTCTTTAAAGTTAAGCTATAAGAATAATCGGTAATGCAAAAAAGGGGAGAACCGTGCACCGTGTCATCATAACATAAGCGTTCCGCAAATTTGCCTTTTAAATTGTAGCTATGTTTGAATATGTTTTCAGCGATCGTGCAATTTGAGTTTAATAGCAAGTACATACATACATACATACATATTCTCACGCCGTTAGTTCCCATTGGGGTAGGCAGAGACTATCGATCGCCACTTTGTACGATCCTGGCAAACCTCTCTGGCTTCGTTTACATCCATCAATCATTTCATACATGCTCTTTTATTAAATTTTTTTTTTTTTTTTTATTATTTAATAGCAAGTAATTTCATAAATTTGCACTTAGAGTTTTATGTTTCACCTTATTACAAACTAGCTTTTTGCCCGCGACTACATCCGCGTGGACTACATTTTTTGCATCCGGTTTACATCCAAAATACCAAAACACTATCTTAACTTCTGTTTTTTTTATTTATATTCCCGCGGGCGTTGTAATATATAAAAAGATCATTGAGGCTTTTTAAGTGATTATTGGGCGATGCAGTTGGAGACCCATTTGACTACCTTTTCCCCATTCAACTTCCAAAAGTGGATAAAGAGTTACTATCCCTGAAGATGTGGTTACCCTTTTTTGAGATTTATAGCCGGTATATACTCATGAATGATTGGTAGATGTATCATATATTCCTTTTTGTAGTGGTTATATCAGTCAGTCGCATCAAATTTCGAATTTCTAGATACAGAAATGTCAAAAAACCTGTATACTATATTTCAATCCCTTAGGATCCCCCCCAGAAAAACCTTTTTAATTGTTCATAAGAATCATGAAACAAACCATTTCGTACCAAGTTTCTATGTTTATAAATGAGAATAAAGTAAGTATGGATAACAGTTTGGCGCTGCGGTCTAGACCCGGTGCTGCCCCCTACACTGACCGTTAGTGATGTGTGAGAAATTGTAGCCAATCAGTCATAGATTACTATGGCGGTACTACATTAAAATTGAGATATGTGCTATTATTTACTAACTATGCATTCTAAGGCTTAAACAGAATACTAATTTATGCGTAAGTATAGCATAATATATCTATGGGAATATTATTTTAAAAATAGTTTAAATAAAGTTTAAGCATATTTTTAGACCTACCAAATGAATACGCAAAATTCATACAATATACTTTCAATTATCTTTGTTCATACATATTCGCATAGTTGAATGAGAAAAAATAGGAATAGTGCTTACTTTTTTTCTAAGCTAACACAAAAGCAAAAACTGGGTCTTCCGTTCCATTAGTATTAACCAAACGGTATAAAGCTACGCCACGAAGATGTTAGTGTTGACTTCAAATTTTGGATAAGCTATATAATATATAGTAGTCATACTATTGACAAACAATTAAATAAACATTTATTTTGAGGAAAATGGATGAAAGCCTTATTTTTTCCAATAAGACTATTTATGAAGAGTCTGATAAAGTCCTTCGATAAAAAAAAGGAATCGTGTAAATATAGGGAGCCATATAAAAGTTATGTTTTTTTGATGCCCCTGTGGAAACCCTTCTGAAATCCGGGATAAATGATATCCTACATGTTGGCCAGGTGTATAAGCTACATTCACACAAATTCGATCAAGATCGGTCTGGTAGAATTAACGTGATAACCGGACATACAGACAGACAGTTTTTTTTTTTCAAAAAGCGCAAATTTGGCTTCATTATCGAAAATTAAACATATTCCACTGGTTTCCAATATTTTTTCTTCAATGTACAGTTTTGACCTCGGCACAGTCTTATTATAGTATAGATAATGAAAACATTATTTTGTATAATTACAGTCACGCCTGTTATACTTCGGCCGTTAGACTGTTTTGGAGAGAACGACATTAAACATAAGAGACGCAAGGTGTAACTTACGTCAATTTTCAAAATAAAGCCTATTTGAACTATACAAATACAGTGTTTTTCAAATGCAATGAGTTCTAACTGAAATATTAAAAATACCTCGCACAAGCATTTTGTACCCGTCGGCGTCGGATAAGTCGCTTTGATCTCACCGTCATGCATGGGCCGTATACAGTATCTGCATGGTTCAACTTGCTCAATGCTAAAATTTCACAGAGTTTTAGTCGTAAGGCAGAACTAATAGATTTTTTTATTTTCACTTTAATACGGTAAAAACAATTTCGAACGATATCAATGATGTGATCCTCCAAATTTATTTCAGAAGCCATAAGAAGTCCTAAATTACTAGCCATTTAAAATTATAAATAGCCAAATAAATTTATTAATTAAAAAAAAAACAAGCCATTTAATCATAACAGCCATAAACTACCATTAATTCAAAGTTTTTTTTAAGAATTCATACGTTTCATTTCATAAAAGTCGTGTGGTAGTAATTCTTGTTCCCACAATAGGATCTGTATCTGTAGTATATTTTTCGAGGTAAACGACTGTTTTAAGCTGTGGATAAAATTTGCTCCAATCAATAGTATTCTATTAATTTCGTAGAATTTTGTTTCTCGATAATCAGTATTTTAATACTTTTAATCTATTTATAAAGAACCTATACAGCGTCTGGTCTAGGAAACCTACTGCGGAAAACACCGAAACCAACTCATTGTGAACTATTTAATTTTTAAAGATAAAGATAAAAGATAGATATTTATTCATTATATTACCAACCACAATAACAACTTATAAAAACATTACAAATAAAATAAAGATGGCAATAAAAAGGCAAAGTACCTCAGCTAGGTTTCCAACATTGTCCGCAGGACACTGCTGGGGAGCTAGTTTTCTGGTACCGCCAGTTATTTACGTACTTTTGTAAAATTAATCCCTTTTTTTGCTCAAAGCTATCTCTTCCTGGGTGTGTTATGATTCTTAAGCTACGGCTACCTTTTTCTACGAAGGAAAGCCGTGAGTATATAGATAAATAGATAGATAAACATTTTATTTCCATTACTAAGACACATAAATTACAACAGCATGATCACATTACAAAAATAAAACAAACATTACAAAAAAAACAGAAATACACATTACAACAAAATCAGAAATACACATAATAACACAATGTTGTGTGTCACAGCAATGAAAATGGAATCCAATTTAGCGTTGAAATTTGCTTTACGAAAAACACTGATTTTCAGTTGTTCATATTATATTTTATTAACTATCCTTTCAAAAACTTACACTAATAACAACTGAAATGAATGAAACAAGTTTCGTTCAGGAGCGCACTGAGCAATTAAATATCTAGAATATCATGATTGGTACGAGTATTCACAAACCGTAAATAAAACAAAACAGTATTTCAATACGAAACAAAGACTTTAACAATTGGGACTCATATTGTATAGAAATATTTGAGTATGGGTTATTTTATGTATCGTAAAGAACGCTCCTGGACTGAACTTGTCTTATTGATTTCAGTTGTTATTTGTACTATATGCAAACAATCGGGTTTTTTGATATGATTATAAAGTTTGTGAAAACCCACATGGCTAAGTTTTAGTTAGTCATTGGCAGTGAATTCGTACCAAACGGCGATAGGCCTGCCTCCTATCACGTGAGTACACTGTCTGAGCAAAAACGTGGGTACTCTGAACTGAACACCAAGTGACTCATCATCAAGCGATGTTCAAAAGTATTAGTACCTCTACCAACCCCTTCCGAAATAGACGGCGTGAAAGTTTGAGTTTTTTTATTAAATTCCATACATTCTTAAATGTTACATTTTATAAGACTGTTTTATACCAAGTCCGAAAATTATTGCCATATAAATTAAAATTAAATCCTATATACCTTTACCCAACACTAGTGTTGCCCAAACGCAAGAACAAGACGAGACTTATCCAGTCTTGGTCTTGGTCTTGCGCCAATACACCTGGTCTTGGTCTTGGTCTTGCGCTCCCAGTCTTGGTCTTGGTCTTGGTCTTGCAGCAAGAGTCTTGCAAGTCTTGCAATTACCTATTAGTCTATTACTATTTATTAAAGTTTACTTTAAATCCTAGAAAAATGTATTAGAATTGGAACATTGTGAGCTTGAATGAATATAGCCATAGTAAAGATCAAGCAGATTAATAAATAACTGAAGATTTGATAAGAAATTCGAAAAATCAACTGACCTATATGTCTAATAAATAAAGAATAAATAAAGGATAGAAGAATTTCGCACTGGCAGCCAATTGACACGGTGGCTCAATTGGCAGAGCGTCGGGGCGTATACCCGAGGTCGCGGGTTCGATTCCCGCCTGTGTCGAAATTTTTCTTTCCTTTATTTATTCTTTATTTATTAGTAATAATCCCCACATGAGGTTTTCATGAACAAAAAGATTTAAATTATGACCTATATGTCGTTTTCCATGGAAGTAACTGTAAAAAAATATACATTTCTTTTATTTCATTAGTCTTAATATTTCTTTTTTGGAGCAATTTGTAATAAGGCGAGATAAAAATATTGCATTATTTCACTAAAATCCGTCTTCTAAAATAAGTATTTTTGATGCAACTGTCACGTAACTAAAAACGACCGTGATTGGCTATTTCTATAATGACGTAAATCGCGCATAAACAGACTGTGTATCGCTTCGCTCATTGGTGTTTAATGCGGAATTGACGTCATTTGTGATGCAGCCGCCATATTACTTAAGGTCGCGTTTTCGCGGCACATTTGAATATTGCATTTTCTTTTTCGATTTTTTAATAAAATAGCTACAATGAAGACAGAAAAATATTTTTTTAGGGCTCCTTATAAACAAATTAACACCGTAGGATAGTTTTCGAAACTTAGTCAAATAGCCTATTAAAATGATTCCTTTATTTATAGTACGTTTCCTTGCTTTCTACGGCGCCGCCTCGCCACGTGCCGGCTCTATGATAAGGATGCCGCCGCAAATCAAACAATAATATAAAGCGTGTAAAAAAATTCGAAATTATTTTGCATGAGTATACCTACGCTACGCCCTATGGCGGCAATCAAATAGTGTCAAATGTTATGATTTCGGCGTGGCGGCAGCGATTGTTTTAGATTACTTCCAAAAAGCGGCAAATTTCTTTGAGAAGTAAATACAAAACCTTTAATGCCACATTATCAAAGTGCCGATGGTTAAAACCTAACTATGCATGCACTCAGTTTGATTTTAATAATATTTTTATTCGCTATGTTTATGGTATTAGTCGCAATGCGCATAGGTCCAGTTTTTCATATTCTATGATACAGTTTTTTGCGTCTCATAGAATTCCTAAGCGTACCTACCTATACACCGAACTGTTACACCTAACTACTCAGTGAAATAGCGCTAAGTCCTAGCTGCAAGACGCAAGAGTCTTGCAGGCTATGTCTTGTTCTTGCTCAAGTCTTGCACGGTCAGTCTTGGTCTTGGTCTTGCTAAAAATACGCGGTCTTGTTCTTGGTCTTGGTCTTGCAAAAACGCAAGAACAAGACCAAGACTGCAAGACCAAGACTGAATTTGGGCAACACTACCCAACACATTTGGGTAAAAGGTCATGTGTGTAAATGAATTGCTGAAATTAATATGTAGGCATTAGATCTTTAGATTGCATTATTTATTTATTACCTTTTGAAGTACTAAATTATTTGGATTCACCTTCCATCACTTGACACTTTTTGGTTTAATCTGAGTGACGTTAAAATTTATATTTTGCCTTTTTATGTGATAATTCTTTCCCGAAGGATGTTTAGTTATTTTGTACATGTTCCTTTCTAAGAAGAAATAAACTTCTCGCAGCCTAACTTTAACTTTTTCTTTTACAATGTATGCTTATAACTAAAGCAAGGAATTGAATAATAGTCACCAATGCCATATTATCCATGATTTCGCAATATCCCCTGAATTGAAGGGAAAATTTTAACTATATTAGTTTCCTGTGACATGTCACAAGTAATACATTTTTTAACTCTCGCGGTTTGTAGACATTATATATAATAATAATCGGGATTAGCCAACGAACATTTTTAAAACCATTTACGTGCTATGTTTGCCCGACGTTTCGGCACAGGTTTCTACTGGTGCCGTGGTCACGTAAGTGGTTTAAAAAAAATTCGTTGGTTAATCCCGATTATTATTATGTATAATGTCACAGGTATATGTATAGAACTATAGTTGTTTTCGTCATCCCTTACCACTCCAGGAATTTAACAATTATTAAATCGACATCAAATTACAAAACAAAACAGAAGCTGCTGTATTAAATTCGCGTATATGCGTATTCCTTATTTTATAGTTGGTTTGAGGTCGTAAAACTTTCTAACTCCATATCGCAATATCTGGTAAAATTATTACTCATCTTTTACATATACCGAAATCCTTGTGGAGTGCAAAATATTTTACAACTCGTCAAAGTGCACGCCCGGTGTTCGCACCGTTTCCCGCGCAATTTCTCCTTTGGGATTCCAAAACTGTTCTTTGAGGGCTTTGCCGAAATTCATTCTGAAAATATGGCCGCCTGTCTGTTCTGAATGTAATAAAGAATAAGTAACAGTTTGTTCAGCTAGCGTCGAACAGTTTTGACGGCCCGATTGGTATTTACGAATGGCTTTGGTTACCGCTCGAGCGTTTAATGCAAATGCTTTTAAGAGAAGTGTCTGTATTTGCATATTGTTTATTTAGCTGATTTTTAGTATTGATAAATGTCACCAAGTTTTATATTAATCCTGTATTGCATAAAAGATCAGTCATAAACTGCATATAAAAAAGTATAAGTTATATCATTTAAGTCCCATTTAAAGTTAACAACGTGACTAGATATTTTATAAAAATCTATATGCATCTTTGTCTCAGTCAATGGAAATCAAAAAATATATATTGATGGATGTTTTTTTTAAATGCTTGCAGCGATTGAAATTTGAAATAATGGTATTTTTGTATACATGTAGATCATTCAGAAAAATAATTCCTAGTAGAATAGTCAGATATGATTATTGTTCCACCAATCTTTTCACATAAATTTTCCTGTATTTTCAATTCATTTCGGCTTTCAATTAATTTTTTAACATATTATTTTTGACTTAAATTCGCTTATAAAGGACGTTGTGTACTCACAAAGATATGATATTATTACTACAAGCATATGATTTATATTTAAAATGGGTCATTTTCATCAGACAGAAAACAACAAGGTTTTGTGTAATGAAACTGTCTTCGAATTAAAGTTGTAAATCACGATCACAAATAATAAAACAATTATGTAAGTTAGGTTTGATTCAAAAGCCAAAAAGCTGGATTAGTCGTAGGGCCTTTCAAGAAATAAAGACATTTCTAACAAATGTTACAAAATGGTGAATTTATTTGCATAATTCAGTAAAACCTAAATCCTTTGTCCGCGCCGCGCTGAAATAATAAATTTAGTCCGTATTCTACGCTCCAAACGTTCTATCCAAATGAAATTATTTAGCTGTTCAAAATATGAGCTTTGTATGGTGGTTACACCCAGGTTGAGGTTTTAATTGTTTTATTTTTACATTAAGCGGAGATTAAGTACGACCCGTATGGACGTCATCCGCAAAATATCATTGTCACTCTTTCTGTGGACATAAATATAACTTTTGTTTTCGTTTCTGTGGTAAAATGTAATAAAAGCAGGCATTTTCGGTACGGATAGGATGGTTATGACTGCGCTAACCTTAAACTGGATTCTAATAAACTGTGCGCGTTACCAATTGTTTTTTATGAATGTTTTTTATGTACGTAAAGTTGATAAGCTTTTATTGGCTTCGAAATGTTATGACGTAGAATATATCGATGACTAGTTTAGCCCGAGGGATAACTTAAAAGTTGGGAACAATAAAATTTCCTAAAGTTAACATTTTTACTACGCGAATGTTTGAAAACCACGAATGAATGATATACAGGGTCTTTTCAAGAAATATTTTTGTTTAACATCCACGCTTTTTCCTTTACTTAAATTAATGTGTCAAATAATTGCCTTTGTGTAATTAAACAATGTTAAGAATAAGAACCTACGTATTCTCAAGGCTTAAGCCGAAAAGGAGTAGCTAGAGCCTGGGAAAAAGATATTAGCCACTTTTGGAAGTATCCGAACGCATCGCCCAATAACCATTTGAAAAACCTTTATACACTAAGTCGTGTACAATGTAATGAAGGTGTCATTACATGACGTCATCCAAGAGAAGAAATTTTTGGCTAGCTCTATTCTAAGCCGACACTACAACATTCCACTACAAGAAGTAAGGTGCTTCTTGGAATAGAGTATAAAAAGAAAACTGTTTACATTAGTTTGCTGTGTAGTGTCGGCTTAGAATAGCACTACCCCATTTCTTCCGGTGGGAGAACGTAAGAGACGACTAACGGTATTGGGGCTTTTAAGGGATTTTTGGGCGATGCGGTTAGAGACCCATCACTAACAACCTTTATTTTACCATATTTTCCCCACTGAACTTCCAAAAGTGGATGAGGGATTTCTAATTCCTTGGCTCTGGCTACCCCTTAATGGGATTTATAGCCGCCTGAGTATATGTATGTATGTATGTATGTGTTTACACCAGCTAAATAAGTCTCTTAAATATATCGCTAAAAGGGAGATCTAGAGAGGAAGCGAACTCTTTACAATAACACAAATAGTTTTAAAAGTAAGTATTAAAGCAAAAATTAAGACAACTAATTCATTACTATCAAATTCTATAAGTAATATGCCCCGAATCTTACACTTACATGTACTAAAGCGAGGATAAGGAAAACGGTAAAAGTCGAGGGTGTTAACAAATAGCGATCTTTTATCAATGTCTTGGCTAATTTCGTATGATGACTCCATTGTCCAGCTCATCTATATTGTATTAACGTCATCTAATAAATCAAATAACTCGTGTTTTTACAAATAAAATAAAACAGCCGAAGCCTGGACTAGAAGATTGAAGTTGTAGTTTTATGGGGCTTAGCAGCTCAAGGGAATGGATTTGTAAATACACAGATCCATTTACTCGCGGATATATATCCCTAAAAGCTATTCTCTCTCTAAGGCTCTGGCTACCCCTTTTTGGGATTTACGGCTGTGAGTATGTATACCCTTAGTCGCCGCTCACGACACCTTCTTAACTTCTTATATAAAATGCTGACATGTTTAGTTTCTAGTAACAACAATTTCAAGATTGACGTTAAAACAAAATTATGTATTTTGGAAATGCTGACATTACCTTCTAATGATGCCATAATTTGATTTACTTAATTAGCTGCCTTCTTGGACTTAATATAACTTAGAAGTTTACTTATTATTTTTTCATATTTTAGAATTTTGCTGAATGAATTGCAATTTAATGTAGTAGGCACGAAAGAAACTAAATTTAAACGTCTTTCTTAAGATAATACGACTGATATATCATACATCAAACACCTTTACAGTAATCTCAGTAAGAAGATAACCACGAAAAACTCTTCTAAACCAAAAATAAAACGGAAGTTATAAAAAGATGGACGTTTTTCATTGTACATTGATGGGTTGCTTACGGTAAAACAATATTATATAGTATCTGTCTACTCCAATGAGACCTAATGGCGTGAGTATTAATGTATGCTGTGTGTCTATATTTTTATTTGTAAGATTTCTGTATGTCAATCAACACCTATACACTACTGAGTTGCACATGGTATAGTTTTAATAACTAAGTTTAAATTTTGATGTATTGCCTTTAATTTAATAATCCTTGCTATTGCGCCGCGCCATTATATCATCACATTATTCCTTCTTGTTTAAAACTAATTGTATTGCTGATAATAAATGATATACTAAGCCAATTCAATTTAGAACTTTTTAAAAGACAGAAAGATAAAATACGAGATATATCGGCTGTTTAGTGTCGGCTTTGAATAGTAGTAGTCTATTTATTCCCAGGGTTGTCGCAACTATTGCATGAAGCAACAATTGAGGCTTTAAGTGATTTTTGGGAAATGTGATTGCACTAACCATCCTTTAGTTCATAACTTCTACTTCCAAAATTTGTTTAAAATCAGCATTTTTCAAACTAGGGGTGATTGTGTATTACAAATAATATAAATTATTGTTATTATTAATTAAGAAAGTGATAGTTAGAATTCCATTAAATAGAAAATATAGCCACAAGTTATATGATAAAAAAAACAAACAAAATACTGAAAACGATAATATTTTTTTGCCCTTACACTATAGTTAATTATATTTCGATGCTAAACTCAACTCAAACTCAAAAGTTCACGCAGCATATCCCCGAAGGTGTTGGTGAAGGTACTAATACTTCTGAATATCACGTAACATTTTCACCTGCTATACAGAGTACCCACGTTTTGCTCGGACAGTGTACTCACGTGATAACTGTCCCTTATCATACTCCTTCTATCATAGTCCTATCGCCATTTTGTACGAATACACTGTCACTTGACTAAGTACAACTTGGCCATATGGGTTTCCATTATTTATTTATTTATTTGAGAAACAAACGGTACACAATATTTCAAATAAGATATAAATACAGAGAAGTTCTTGACCTATAAAGTTTCTACCAATTGTTTTACAGACGATACAGAAAAACGCAAATTGAAATAACTAATGAAAACAAAACAATTATACATCAGTTGTATATGGATAATTTATACAGATGAAATTAAGTAAGTTAAATGAATTATATTGTCATTCCCACCAGATCAAGCAAACACTACAAGATTACAAAATATGCATAGAGATTTTAGGAAATAATGTTAAATCATGTTATTAATCATGATAAATTAACCACATATATTACATTATAAAAGACATATTAGAGTAGGCCCGACCGGGGATTTGAACGAGAAGCGGTGTTCTAATCACTGAGCTATCGCGGGTTCGGTCCTAAACAATTAACTGATAACCAATTATAGATATCTAAATGAAATAACCTTATGTTTTTACAAACAGTAAATATTACCATATAGTGATGCTTCCATCACTGCGAGCATAACCACTCAGTTTTAAAGGTATATCAAAAATATATTTTTCCGTTTAGCTTTTCCGGCGCTTTTATTTAATTATATTGATAGTTTATTTTATGCAGGCCTTTTAAAAAAATATAAAGACTTTATAATAAACATATATTCATACATATACTTACGCCGTTAGTTTCCGTTTGGGTAGGCAGAGACTATCGATTGCCACTTCGTTCGACCTTGGCAAACCTCTCGACTTCACTTGTGTTCATAAATATTTTCCTACGTGCTTTTTTTTCTTCAAACTAGGAGTACGCCTGCCTTTTTGAGCATATTCTCTATTTTGATCTAAATGCTTAATCCGGGGTCGTTTTCTACTGAAATTACCATCCACATTGGCTCTATATCTTTCACCAATTTACTTGCATAAATCCTCTTTAACCCAAACCACAATAGAATAAAAAAAGTATTGCATCTCTAACACATATCAAACTGATGATATTATTTACATATATTTCTTTTGGCTTGATGTATATAACTAGATAGTTTTTAAATGTAAATATTTTTGGATAAAACTATGTAAATAATATAATATGGTATTCAAATCTATGTTCTTATCAAAACAGAACCCAATATAACAGTGTAAACTAATGAATATTTGTTTTATATCAAATAAAGTAGAAAATAAAGATTATCCAAAAATTAAGAACAGATGATTCCGTGCTTTGGAGGGCACTTTAAGCCGTCGGGCCCGGCTACTATCACGTTAGCAGTCGTTAGTCTACCAACCCGCAATTGGCCAGCGTGGTGGACTAAGGCCAAATCGTCCAAAAATAGGGTAGGCTCGCGCCCCTTGGTGGAACATATATGGGCTGTGAGGAAAGTAGAAAAATCTTATAACAGGATTGACTAAGAAGTAGTAGAGTAGAATAAAGAAAATTATACTTTAAGGAAGGACGCATTTCAATATATTATCTTCACATATTTTAGATGCAAATAATGTGAATTATTTGTATATGAAAAGGTTCATTTTATTACTTACTACAATATTAATAGAAACCTAATTATCAGTAAAAATAATACTGAAACCGTTGTTATGTTTTTTAGTTATTTGTTACATGTTTTATCAATTGTATAAATCCAGCAATTTCTCTATCATTATAATATAATATTAAAATAAAAACAATACTGATGTATCTACCTGCTGCATACAAAAGTGTAAAATATTAATTTATGGAGCTGTAGGTCTAATTGTGTACATTTGTAATGTATACGACTATTTGTTTCCTAAATAAATGAAAATAAAATTATAATACTGTCTAAATTTTTCAAAGGATCCTAATGATTCTAAAAATATAGCTCTCAAAATAACAAAAAAATGATATTTTAAAAACCAAAGTATTCGTTCTGTTAGAACTTACAACAAATTTTCTTGTTTTTGTGTCTATTGACCCTTGTCGTCTCTGTCTGCGGGGGTTTCTTTAAGCACCTAATTTTACGCTTCGACGACGAAAATGGTATGATATATTATGTATTAGTATTACCATAAACAGGCCAAAGATTCAATGTTTCTACACTTGTTTGATGACAATCCATATTATCTAGGCGATAAGTCTGGCAGACCGGCTTGAGTTTTGGACTTTCTTCAAAGAAAGGACCTATTGTCTCAAGCCGGCTTAAAAGTTCTCTCTCAATAGTGTAGATGTCAGCACCAAAACTGTTTGACAAACAACGCCACCTAGAGCAGAACATCAGAATTATTAAAACGACGATAATATACTGTTTACTGTTATTGTTTTGAAAGCAGTTACTTTGTTAAGTGGAAGATGGCGCTGTTTAAGAAAAACATTTCTGAAGGGAAGAAAATCTAAATCCTTCCCTTATGAGCTTTTTTTTTTCTTTTTGTGTACTCGTCTCAATTGCATGTCCCCCAAGTTTGAAGCGGTTTTACCCCAACTATTCGTATGACAGTGATATTTAATTTTGGACTTTATCGTTGTATTAACTAATAAACAACAATTTTACATGCTTTTGATTGGAAAATATTTAATATTATAGGTTTCATTAGATATTTATTGAAAAAAAAAATGCATTATTTACTATGCCCCCCACGGGGTCATGGAACTTCAACACCAAATAAATCTATGAATTTTTATGAAAAGAACATTCGAATTTCATTCACCTTTATAAAAAATATTAGGTAATGAGATCCATCTTTTTATTAGAAACACCATTTATTTTCGCTCGCATTGGACTCAAAGAGTTGTCGGGGCAATGTAGTTAAGGCTTTGTAAGGCCGTGTAGTGCCGGCTTAGAATTTCGCTACTCCTTTCTACCCACGGGTGTCGTAAGAGGCGACTAAGGGTATTGGGGCTTTTTATTGGATTTTTGGGCGATGCGGTCTCCACCCATCACTAAAAACCTTTATTTTACCCTTCTAAAAGTGGCTGAGGAATTTATAATTCCTTGGCTCTGGCTACCCCTTCTAGGGAATTATAGCCGTGAGTATATGTGTGTATGTGTATGTAATTTCTGTTTCTATTTAAAAAAATACTTAATTCAGCTCATGCTCAATGGAAATTTATACAATATATTTAAATTATTTTGTATACCTTCGATTGTCCAGATCCAAACTGTTCGCGTGTTTTGTGTTAGAACATATTTATAATTTGGATCCTTAATATGTACCAATTTTCATATTGCGAATGGTAAAAACTATTGATTATTTATCTAGGTTGTTAACGGTGTGAAAAAACATTGTAAGGAATAGGAAACCCACATGGCTGAGCTGTAATTTGTCATTTTTTGTTTGTATTTGTACCAAACGGCCATAGGCATGCCTTTTATCACGTCATTGCTCTGTCGAAGGAAAACGTCGATTCTCTTTTATGAGGAAACATAGTTACTTTCAGACCAACATATAATTTCAAAGTATTATGAATAATTGATTTTTTTACATAATCACATAATAAGTCTGCAATCGACTACATATATATTTAACACCCCTATTTCACCAATTTAGGTGTCGAATTTATGAATGCCTTTATCAATGGTCATTTTAACTTTGTATAAGAATTTTACACATGCAATTTTTATTTCTCTATCAGTTACTTATAACATAACAAATTATAGGTGAAATACACCTCAAATATTGGTATAATCCGCTTTACAGAAATCTTTCAAAAATCCTAACCAAAACGGTTCAAATGAATATGTTAATCGTAAAATAACAGACGTTAATAAGTAAGTTCAAAATTTTAAAATAACAGCAAAAACCTTACTTCTCTTAACTAACCCGCTTTAGCGATAACTCAATAACCTAGGTCGAGACTTTGAGGTTAAAGCTACCTCCATTAATCTAGCTTAATTTAAGCTATAATATTATTCACAGGTTCTGAAGTTAATATAAAAGTATAATGATATTAAATTAGACCGGTCAAACCGTTATGTCTTTCAGGTCAACATTTATTTGACCTTTGAAAATATATATTATGTTGGCAATTATTATGGATTTGGTTAATTTTTATTATTCGATTACAGTTAGGAATTATGTGTTGTCAGTTAACAAGGCAAAATTAAAACGAGTTATTATCTATATATCATGATATCTCAGGAACTAGAACACCTTCAAACTTGTTGGGAATTTGTAAGTATTTTTTCGCAGTTGTGGACTAAGTGGCGATCGATAGTCTCTGCCTACCCCAATAGGAATAACGGGCGGGAGTATAAGTAAGTAAGTAAGCAAGTTGTGGACTTCATCATTTCATCGTCATCAGTATAAAAATTGGAATAAGAGTTTTCGAATACAAGTTTGTTATCTGTTTGAATTCTGGATACGAAATTAATCAGCTAATGTTAAAATTTGCTTGGGATCCCAAAGGGAAGATTATAACTCGTTAATATATTCATAAGCTCACGACAATAAATACCTAGAAGGGGTAGCTAGAGCTTCTAAATAAGAAATTCCTCAGCCACTTTAGTAAGATCAGAGAAGATCAGAGAAGAGAAGAGCAGAAGAAGGAAAAAATTTAGAAATAAAGGTTATTGGTGATAGGTCTTCAATTGCATCGCCCAAATAATAATTACAAAGCCCCATATCCTTAGTCGCCTCTTAAAAACACATACGGGAAGAAATGGTGTAGTGCTATTCTAAGATTTCACTATACATAGTTCTTCGCTAAAATTCTGCAAATTTTATCTAGTAACTATATTATAAAATGAGGTCCCTCAGAAAAGTTTGTTATGTAAGGTTATGTGATCGTGTGAGGGATGACGTGATTCGTGAAAGGTTTGGTGTAAAAGATGATATTGTAAGAAAGATAGAAAAAGGAATGTTGAGATGGTTTGGGCATATAGAGAGGATGGATGACAGTAAATTGGTAAAAGAGATATATAGAGCCAATGTGGAAGGTAATGTTAATAGAGGACGACCTCGGAGTACACATTTGGATCAAATAGAAAATGTGCTCAAATAGGCAGGGGTCCGAACCGAAGTACGAAGAATAAAAAAGCATGTATGAAAAGATTGATGGATGTGAATGAAGCTAGAGAGGTTTGCCAGGATCCTACAAAGTGGGGATCGATAGTCTCTGCCTACCCCAATGGGAACTAACGGCGTGAGAATATGTATGTATGTATGTATGTAATTATATTAGCAAAGCCACTCGTAGTGGTGGTACAGAACAATCTACGTAGTATACGCAAATTATAGGTAGTTATATTAATTGATTTTATCTTTGGCGTATTTTTTAATTGAATTTCATGTCATGATTTTGTAAAGAATGAGTTTTTCTTTGTCTGCATTCAAACGCAACTTAAAATTGTATTGATATTTGAATTTATTATTATTATATAATTTTAAATAAAAATCAGTTTAAGATATACTTAGAATTTTTTTAAAAATTCAAGTAACTAACAATTTTTTATCACAATCGTGTTAAAATGATTGAGTGGAATAGCGATAAGGTTAATTAAAGTTACGCAAATCTCCATTATAAATCATTCAGTATTTTTTTCACTCCAAGCATTCATTTATTAATTGGTTTTAATCATTTTTGTATGATCCGTTTTTCTAAATGTATTTTTTCCTCATGTATTATTTTACTTTATATTTCTAAGTTTCCTTAATTTAAACTAAATAAACATTTTCGGATTGTTGCTTTGCATTAATTGTATTGTATACCATAGTATTTTTTAAAGCCGTGATTTTCATCCAGATCCGTCGTGTCATTTTTATACACGCATAATATAATTTTTACTTGTATTCTTGAATATAGGTACAAGATTAAGATGTCACTTCCCTTGTGTGAATAATATGTTAGAATAAGCAAGTATAATAAATTAATAACATTATGGCGCCATTCCCAACAGAGCTGGTAAATCAAAAATTACAGAAAATTAAAAAAAAACTCACATATTCTTATTAATCCATAATTCAAAGAGTAAAATGAATGTATAATATTTATTTGCATCTTATATATTTCCATCATCATTTTGTCAGCAGCAAAATGATACGATGTCTAAGAAAAGCATTATTACAAAGTGACGAAAGGGTTTTTCAGGTGATTGTTAGGTGATCGTACTTACCATTTATACTACGTTTCACTACCTCTTACGGTCCTTAATACTGTTTTTTTGGAATAATAGCTATGAGTGTAAATATGAGTAGATTTCACAGCATTGACACAAACAAGTCATATTTATTCATTATCGACTGTTTCAATGTTTAGAACAGGTACTTAACTTCTAAGTAACACTAAAGTGTAAAATTTATTTATACATAACAACAAACAGAAGCTATTAATGCTTTAACCTTTCATAACATTATCGTCGTCTTATTAATCCAAGATCATTCATAGTCATTGCGTTTTGCACGTGAAAAATATACTTCTAGTCTTATATGGGTGTCAGGAAAAGTTATTTATTTTCGTGCGGACACCAAAGAAAACCACTGCATAGTAAAAATATTTTTTTTATATAATATTGATTAAAACTTTGATAATTGTCTTGGATTATTAATAATACATACTTAAACAGAAACAAACACTTTTTATTTAATTTTAAGGATGGGTAACATTTAGTATTATAATAGCATCCGTGATAGCTTGTACTTACGAGTATCATACAGACGATGATGATTCAGATCCCGGGTCTGGCCTACACTAATTTGTCTTTTCTAAAGACTTATATGTGATTAATTTATCATGGTTGTTAACGGTGACGGAAAACATCGTGAGGAAACCCACATGGCTAAGTTGTAATTAGTCATGTGACAGTGTATTCGGACAAAACGGCGATAGGCCCGCCCCCTATCACGTGAATGCACTGTCCAAGCATAACGTGGGGTGACAATGTCACGTGATCATCATAAGTATTAGTACATCTGCCAATCCCTTCGGAGATGTACGTTTTTCTTTCTTTAATTTTATGATTTTGAACGTTCAGTTAGAGTCACCTCAGAATAGCACTAACCTATTTCTTTCATAGTTTTTGCAAAAGCTGGAAAACCATAAACAACGATTTTTTACTTTTCAATATTTTCCACATTCAACCTACAAAAAAGAAGTGGACGTACTATTTATCAATAAGAAAATATTTTTACACAGTATTTGTAAAAGATAGTTGTATCTAGTGTAATCCTTTGTCAGAGTAAATAAATTACTTATATTGGTCTATCACTGTTCAAGGAACCAATAATTTCCCTGAATAGTGTATATGACGTGGCCATATCGTAAATTTAAACACATCATGAAATGATCGACCATTTCATGAAATAGTTGTATTTCACGAAATGTTCAACTGTTTATTGGCCACATCGTGATGTGATTCGGGCAGATCAACGATAAGAAATCGTTTCTCGATATGGCCAACTAAACGCACGGCCTCTTCATGAAATGTTTAAGATTATTTGGTTATATCATAAAGTTGTTACATTTATTACCAGCTGCAAACGCTTTGTTTATGTGTAAAGATGGCAGCCGCTAGCAAAACTGTTATTTGTCACAGTAAAACAGTTAATAATTCGTTATTAAGCGAGGAAGAAAGTGATAACAAAAGAGTTTTCGACGTAAAGGTTCTCGGGTACTTTGCAAATTACGAAAAAACTGAGCAATATGTTAAAAACCCGTAGAGTTTGTATTTCATTTCACCCTGTTTCTACGATCAGGCTAAGCGTGGATGACAAAATCGTTAAACGTTGACGATTTTATGATGTGGTCAAATTAAGTTGGCCACATCATGAAATGTGACTATTTCATGAAATGATCGATCATTTTACGATGTGTTCAAATCTACGATATGGCCACGAAACGTACACGTTATATAAGGCCGACTTTTTGCCATTTTTTACAAAGGTGACTTAGTATAAAAACAAAGATGTAATGTTAGAAATAGATCAAAAAGTTGTTCCGATAACGAGTTTTAAGTTTTTCAACTTAGTGATTACACTGCTGTGTTTGATTAGATACCACTTCTCTTCCGACGTATATAGGGTAAAGCTTCATACTGTGTTGGGTCGGTTCAGAATAGGACTAATCCTATTTTTTTCATGTTTATCCTCAGAAGTGATTTAGGGCTTTGGGGTTTTTGATGATGATCACCAAAATTGTTGAGAATTTTACAATTATACGACTTGCTTCCCTTTGTTTAATTTTTCTAACCGTGACTACATGTAGGTTAATTAGATTTTTGAATATATGTAATATATCGTCATTAATAACTGAGAGGAACATATTTTATGCAATAAAATGCTTAAGGTTAAATTAATTTATATGAAAAAGTTTATGACACCCGCTGTAAAAACTAGCTATATTTAAAGTTCAAGTTTATTTTTATATGAAGATTTGGTCTCGATACCAGTTTTGTAAGTCTCAAGAAAATCAATCACAAAATACACGAAAATTAAAAGATATCTTTTGTTTCATGTTTTGCGTATTCATCAAAATTTATTAGTCATTTAGCTCTTAGCTCAAATATAAAAAAAAAGTGTTTTAAAATACTAGAAATATGATTACCGATTAAAATCTTCAGAGTTTTTTTCTGTTCTGAACAAACTCACGTGCTAAATACACGCTTAAGTTGTTAATTTTGCGAGTGTAACTACTTTGTGTTACTATTGACTAATCATAAGACAAAATTTACACTTCCTTTAACTAAAATAAACGCAGATGGCAACTAAAATTTGTTAATTAGTAAAAATGGCTTGCAATAATAAATAAATAATAATGTTAGTACATTTATCGCAATCAGTAGTCGTACAATGCTGAACGGTCACTTTTGCCAAGTCGTCGGTCTTGCGTCAGGAAGCCTTATTAGCTTTTTAGAGGTGGAATTTAAGATGAGGCTTTCAATAAACGAGCGCTCGTACGACTTTTTTAAAGTTGTTGAAGAAAATGCAATTTACCGCCTGGTTCGAATGTCACAATTCTACCCCCAACTATGGGGCTTTGAAATCGGTTCCACCGTTGCAGAGGAGTTTGGTGATGGACACTGACACGAGAATTTTATATATTTGATATATATTCGGCTTAGAACCATTGCACAATTTAAATTGAGTTATGCGTGTCATTTTAATCAATTGCAAAATTAAAGTATTTCTCTGCATAAAATTATTAAGTTTATTTAAATTAACAAAGTTTATTATGGATATGTAGTATGAAGTAAATTAGTTAGTTTTAATATTTTTTATTATCAACCTCTTTCGTTGTATGATTAATGAAATCTATTTGCCCATGGCAGCCATTGCGCATGCGTGCGCATCAAGAAGCTGATATGAGATTGGTCACCATTTTCTTTTTACTTTGGCAACTGATTCTCCTTGACAACAACTTAAGTACGTCTGTGTGCAACAAATTTTTATTGTTTGATTTTTTGTTTGTTTTTCTTTAACAAACTTACTTAAATTCATATACTTACGGTTATTAATCCCAAAAGGGGTGGCCAGAGCTTCAGAGCTAGAAACTCCTCAGCCAAATTTGAAACTTGACGGGGGACAAGATCGTAGATATAAAATATCGTTGATGATGGGTCTCTTTTTTAAGTCGTTGTTGGGCGATGGGGTTAGAGACCCATTCACACGACAGATCATTGTTAAAATCTTTAAGAGTCGGCCGATGTACGTAAAACAGTGGATATCTATATGATGAAAATATATTTTTGAGCTATTGCTATTAGCCACGCAACGATCGATATCCTAACATACACCTCTCATACACGTAGGATGGCAGATAGGAATAACTTATGTTTTTTTAGGGTTTCGTAGCCGAATGTCAAAAAACTAAATCCTTACAAATATTTGTATTCATCTAGAGTCTATAGGTTTTGTTATGCATTTTTTAATAGTGGGCTTGCCTTATAATTATACATTTGATTAATCTATGACATCAATAACAATATAATGAGCAAACAAGTACCATAGTTTATTTGCATTTGTCGCATGTTGTTTATCGCCATTAATATAGTTTTATTTACTTAAGTTAAAATCATATTAGTTATTCAGCGGACGATTTTGTTATTTACAGATACAAATTGACTTATCAATAAAACTGGAGGTGATTCTTGTGTTATATTTACTTTGAGGAGACTGAGTTCAATGTCATTATCATTTTACAATATTTGATTGACAAATTAGTCAAAGATGTGTTGGTTTAAGTACTTTTTTCATTCTCACTACGACCACGTGGCTAATTATTTTTGGTCATGTAAATAAATATATCTATAGTTATTAATGCCTTCTGAACCTGACTAAAAAGAAATATGTAATATTAGTCACTTTAAAATGAATCCTAATTATTAAAACGACTGTATTTGTTTGGGCTTAACCTAGACTTAAATATTTCTATCCTTTAGACCCTAACTGTAGTTGTTTCCAAAACTGGCTGGGGAATTTCTAATTCCTTAGCTCTGGCTACCCCTTTTAGGGAATTATAGCCTTGAGTATATGTTTAGTATGTATGTTGTTATTTCATTGTTTTCAGTAATCAAGTTAATTTCGATATATTTTTTTTATAATTGTCCTTTTATTTATTTATTTTTATACAAGCTTCCATCCGCAGCTTTTCTCGCGTGAATTATGATTTTTATAAAACTCGATGTTTTTTCCATGTATGGTGGTAAACAGGTAGTCCCATTTTACAGTAATCGAATGATAGGATTTTGGTAAAATTAAAGGAACGCCTCAAATAATCTTAAGTAATCTTATGACGCACCTTGTTTGTCTGTTCTTAAAAATATGACGATGCGGTGGCCCTAAATGATCTTTGAAGCTTCTCAAAAATTACTGTTTCCCTGTTACTTCGAGCCCAGTGGACTGATTTGGATAGTTCATAACATAAGTATTCGAAGGACGAACGATAGCTCACCGAGCTAAAATATTTCAGTGTTAATTACTTCTAACGACGATACATCAAAAGAAGCAATTTGAATCAGCATTAAATGCCTAAGCTAACTAACATATTCATTTGGATAAGATTTGAGTTTTCGCATAAAATACTAAACTAAAGAAAACAACTTTGAAACTCAAAACTCAAATTTTCACGCCGTATATCCCCGAAGGGGTCGACAAAGGTACTGTTACCTCTGAACATCACGTGAAATTGTCACCTAGTGTTTAGAGTACCCTCGTTTTGCTTGGACAGTGTACGCACGTGATAGGGGGCTGGCCTATCGCCGTTTTTGTTACTTCACGATGTTTTCCCTCACCGTTAACAAACAATGATAAATTAATCGCACACATGAGTTTAGAACAGACAAATTGAAGTAGGCCCAACCCGGGATTTGGACCTTCATCGTCTGATTGATAAGCGGTGTTCTGCCCACTGAGCTACCACTTTTGCTAAGCATAGTGATTGTAATATTTTAATTTAAAAAAAAACGATCTTAAAAAGGGAATTTTAAGTCAACTGTTATATGCTATTGCGTTTTTAATGTATTCTCTTCATAGATGTATAATTTGATAGTATATAATTCACCTACATCACATTTATTTTTATATCTTTTAAGAAAGTATACATATTTAGTTGTAGGCTTATCTCACGAAGGGTTATTACGAGCAAAAAAAACTCTCATAGGAGATAATACATTATCAGAACTATCGACATACTCGTATTCAGAAGTTTTTAGTTCACTCACATACTTATACTTACGCTATTAGCTTCCATTGAGGTGTAGGCAGAGACAGGATCATTCAAAACGGTAGTGGTTAGTCTCTACCATACTCCATCGCATGAGTATATTATTACTTATATGTTTAATATATTATAATAAAGTATGTACGTAATTCAACAGAATACCCTATCATTACTTTCATGTCTCTAGCAAGTTTACTGTTTTCGGTTGATTAGGGGGTATGGGCGGGTTCATGGTGTTATCCCTCCTCTCAAAGACAAAGTTTAAGTTGTTTTTTCACCTTCGGTGCATGAGTTATAAAATAATGTAAATATTGTTTGTGTGATGTTGATATTAATAGAAAATGAGTGTTACAGAAACTCAACTCTAGACAATACTATCGTAAAGAAACTAAAGCATAACGTAATGGTACAATGAGTTAGTACATAAAACAAGGACACAAGCAAAAGCTGGGAAAACAGTTTACCAAGGATCATATTGATAGAGGAGTAAAATTGGGAATCTGATATTGAGGGCATTCCCTTAACTTATTGTTACTGTTCAAAATGCTAGTTCTTGTAAATTGATGGCTATGGATTGAAAATGGTACACTGAATGTTGTGCAAATGAGGTCTAGTGTAGTTAATGTAATATAAAAGCATGCGAGAAATTAATAATATTACAATGTCTGAATACCGCGGTGTGTAAAGGACAATGAATAAAATAGAGGTCAAACGATGTGAAAAATGGATAGGTTTACAATATTAGAATATGGTTTTGTTAGGTCAATTAAGGCCACAAATAAAATATTTTAAGAATCTGGGCGTCCAACTCTAAATTGGGAAATGTGAGTAGGAACAGTTAAAAAGAATATTTTTTTGTTAACTATAAGAAATTTTGTCAGGGCGGTATAAAGTCTCAGTTTATTAAAACACCAATTAATGACAAGTAAACATGTCACTTTAAACTGATAATTTAATCAATATACTATTATTCTATTACTTCATAGTTCACGAAAACATGATAACCTCAAAAGAAATTAAATTATAAAAGATTGAAATAATACTGATTTGTCAACACACATTTGGGTGATTCATACACTTAATTTTATGTGAGCATAACATATTAATAGTTTAGAGATTTATTAAAACAAGGTTATAAATTAGCAACAATTTATTTTCGCATAAAATAAATATAATTTATTACTTTAATCACGCACACACTCATATCTAATACTAGAAGGCCATTCACGACAGCGTTGCAACTTTATGAAACTACCGAGACCCTCACGAAATGCAGAACATATTAGAAACCTCTCTTAAAATTAAGCTCCTTGTAAAACCAAGGAATAACAATATGTTATATCTCCGAAATCCTTTGTTTCGAATAATCAGTCAATTTACATAAATTATAGAAATACTGCTATTACTGGATAAAGAAGGGAGTCTACAAGTACAAAGTGCCGAATCTGAAGCTGCTAGACTTTGGTTTGTTAAATAGATTTGAGGCTGTCTTGAAGATGCTGATGAATGGCCTGAAAGTGGTAGGTTGAGGTTGGTATACTGGTTCAGCGGGTTGCTGGTTGTATGAGTTTTGGAACTGGTATTGGTACTGGTTGTTGAACCCGTTGCTGAATTGATAATCGAAGGTCTTGAAGTCGGATGGTGAGTCACCGTTGCTGTCGGGAATGACGTTCGAGATATACCCGGTGTTGGTCGGGCTGTCTGCTGTCTGGTACGATGACGACGCGGTGTAGCTGCCTGATGCTGTAACCAAAGAAAAAGTGATTATAGCCTACGATTTTAATATATTATTTGATATTGATGAAAAATATTTGTGATTTTGTTAGTCCGGAAAGTTATAAAATACTCAAAACGCAGTCATTTTTTACATTGTTTAAGTGCGGTGTAATTTGATACTAATTCAGGGATATAAAATTTATTCAAAACTTTTTTGTGTCATTCGGCATAAAGGGATTAAATTTCAAATAACATTTTGAGCCTCACTTTTAAAATTGGCAAATAACTACTTAAGTATGAACAATACTTACAGCAAAGACCGCTGTATTTTCTGGATTCGGCGAGACCGTAAGCGCTGCAAGACGGATATCCTTTCTCGTAAGGGTTGGCTCCAATGACGTTGCCACCGGGACCGTAGTTGCACACATACAACTTAGTGTACCCTCTTACTCTGTCGTAGTAGAAAGTATATCCACAGCCCACATGAGATGTCTCGCCCCACACCAACTATAAAAAAATAATCATTTTATATAACCTTAAATTGATAAAATCTAAATCTGCAAAAGTATTAGTATCAATTTCATGCGATAATCAAAACCAATCAAAATTAGGTTTGGAACGTTATCGTTAAAACAAAAATACATTTTATTACTTTATTATGAAGTTGTAATTGACTATAAAAGAAGAAAACGAAAGAAGATATATTTACCTGAGAATAATGGCCGGTGCCGTGACCGCCGCTAATTGGTTTGAAGCCATAAATGCGGACTTCATCGAACCAGGCGTTGATTTGTCTGTCGAAGTCGGGTTGAGAGTCCGCCGCGTCGCTAGGTGGTCTGGTCGTCCAAGTAGCGGCTATATTCTGTCCAACAGGAAATCTCAACACATCCCGCTGAGAGGCTCGGTCATGTGCCGGTATGCACTGATCTGCCCAATGCTGCGATGTTGCTGCTAATTCTTCATCCCAAACCTAAAAAAAAACAGAAATAAACTAAAAAAAGTCGTCTATGTAAGTCTTCTCTAAAATGTATTTCTAAAGTTTTAACCCTAAGTCAGTTCAAGGCCATTGAACTCGAAATATACACGCTATCAACGCATGTAAATGCATGCATGCAGACTCTACATGACACAAAATTTACGATAGTAGTTCTCAAAGTTTGAGCTAATAAGTACTGATAAATGGAGTATACCACCGTCAAACACGTCTATTATACCCGATAAAAACCAGAAAAACTCGAAAGATCAGTTCCAATTTTAATTAATTATTTGAATGTTTCAACCCATAAATAGGTGTTTGCACTGGGGGCCCGATGACACTAATGAGATATAATTAAATTGAAGCTTTTCGGTGTGGAAATAGTTAATAAAATTCAGCAGTATCAGCAAGTAATGGATATTAAAAATACAGTGGAACTTACCATTTCCATCATATTGGCCGCCGGGGGCTGACTGGACACTTGGCCCAGTGCAATTGATTGCCTTAATCGGTTGTGCGCGTCCACGATAGCTTGCTTTTCATACGCCGACAACCCACCAGAACCTATTCGATAATAAATACTTTATAAATCACATTTTCAATTAACACAACTCTTACATTTGACACGAGAACAAAATGAAATTTAAATTGCAAAATAATTCAGAGGCCTTTCGATATAAAATGCCTTTGGCAATGAACTTGAAATATCGTTATATAATACTTTTGATTATGGTAATGCCCAAAGACTTTTGATTATGGTAATACAAATATTAGCTTAAGTCAACATTTTATATTTGTTTAAAAAGTTTTGTATTCAAATAGGAGTAAAGATGAAGTTTTATCTTGAAAATTTTAATAAAATATCGTTTAATTCGATTAGTTGGACAGATTTATAACACTAAACTGGTCGTGTTCTGTTTGTTGGAACAGGTGTCTCAGACAGATCATAAAATTTTACGACTCAGCTTTAGTTTTGGAAATATAGATTTGTGCCTTATTATATGCAGTGATACAACTGGAGACTGCTTGGCGACAACTTCGTAAAAGAAACCAAATTTTCAGAAAACTTTTCAGCACTGGAATGATGTTTCTATTCAAATTGATTAAATGATTTTTAGTATGACTTCGCTTGGCATGGATTTTGTTATTTAATAATAAAAAAATATTTAGGATAAATTTCATATTTTTTACAAGAGGAAGTATCTAGTAATTACAAGATTAAAATATTTACGCTAAGGGTTAAAAATACTACTTACGTAACAATTGCTTCCCGGCACCACAACCTTCTGTTGAAATTAGGGCTAATGCCATGTAACAAAACAACACTAAGGAAATCATTTTAACTGTAATTAACTTTATCACAACACTTCAAAAAATATTGAACTTATTGATCACACTGTTGTAAGTTGATAATTCGTAATTGAGTTCACAACTATATACGAAATTTCAAACTTGACTGGAGATCCGCAGCACGGTGTGCGGCGCGCTCGCCAGATTTAAGCTATGTGAGCGAGATGAGTTTCCGCGCTGCTATTTATAAGCGGGTTGGCTCAGCCGAGTTACCCTGGAGACGCTGAGTCGCCACCGCCCGCGGCGATCACCGCACCGCCGCCGCCGCCGCCACTGCTGCCGCTTCTTGCAACCACATACAAACTCTTGTTACGATACAAACGACACTTAACGTTGCTTCATAAATTTTCTCTGTACATACACTTTAATAAATAAGCTCTTGTCACACTTTTTTGCGTTTGAACTTATTTTATTAAATGCTATATTATCTCGTCAAAAGACGTATGCACAAGATATCTGTAATAGTTCTCATCTTACAGATTTATTTTCAAAAAGTCAAAAGTAAAAAAAAGCCAAATGTTTCAAGTCTCAGTTTCAAGTTTCAGTCAAAGTTTCAGTTTATTGTATAAGAGAATAGAAGACGGTCTCAATCTGTGCTCTTATAAAAGCTTGTAATAAACTTGTAAACGGCGTAAATAGCTACATTCATGTTTTATGCGGAGCGGCTTGGACGAAATGTGTAAGGTGCAGACCTCAACCAGTTTTTATTTACAATAATAATTTAAAAGCAATTATGTACTCAGTGCATAGGTGCAACTGGTTTCAGAACATTCGGTTTGCGATGTGTCAGTCTTTACTTGGAAATATGCGAATTCATATTACTCAGAACGGAAGCAGTATTTAATCGAAATTATAGGCACAAAAACAAGGAAAGCAATTGACCCTTTTGATCCCAAAAATACTATTTTAATGACATGCGGAAAAGTTTCAAAAGTTCAAAGAGCTCTGACCGGGCGACATCTTGTTATTAATGTTAAGTCATAAGTCATACTGCACACGTATCTTTTAATCACATTAAGATAAATATAACATAAAATTATACCCGGTGTCTACGGTACTACAGGCTAAAAAAGCATAGTAAAAATTTTATCATTGGAAATTATCTATGTCTGCTTTTTTTTTCAGTCAGTTTAAAGGGAATTCAAGCCACTTCGCGCAAATATCATTGAAACACCGATTTAAAACATCCTTGGGAGCTAATGGATTAGTACGAGTCTAAGCTGATACAACACACATTTACAACAATAAATATATGATTTTTAAATACCCATACTCTAACATAAGTTATACACACAAGATCATACATATTTCTTCTCGTGGAGAGAGATTAGATATATACAAGAGATTGTCGTTCGTTTTCTTTTCAATAAGAAGTTTTCAAGGATTTGCACAAGATGCCTTAAGTAGTGTTTTCCAACATATGCCATGCCAGAATTGGAGTGGTGATATTCTACCGTAAATAATCATCAAACAGTTTTCTCTTACAATAAATGATATGAAATATTATTCATGATTACAACAGACTTTTGTAGACTTTTGTAGAATTTTGACACCGGTGGAGATATTTACATACATACATACATATACTCACGGCTATAAATCCCTAAAAGGGATAGCCAGAGGTAAGGAATTAGAAATTCCTCAGCCACTTTTGGAAAGTTGTGTGGGAAAAGATGAAAAAAAAAGGTTGTTGGCGATGGGTCTCCAACCGCATCGCCCAAAAATTCCTTAAAAGCCCCCAATACCGTCAGTGGCATCTTAAGTACACCCTCCGGAAGAAATGGGGTAGTGCTATTGTAAGCCGACACTACACAGCACTATTTATTAGTATTACGGGGATTTTTATAAGTAATAATCCCAACATGAGGCTTTCATGAACAAAAAATTCAAATTTCGTAGACTTTTGTTGAACAGTAACATATGAGACTATCCAGGCATAAAAAATAAAGTAAATTTTTAAAATAAAAAAAATCTCTATGCAGGTTCACAGGTTCGATCCAGGGTGGTCGTGTACAGCCTCGGACAGAGATGTGTGGGCTCAAAATTGTGAGGCTTTGCCCAGCAGTGGGAAACAAATTAGGCTATATAAAAAAAAACTCTATGCGGTTACTTTTGTAAAGGTGTTGGTAAGAACAATCAAGCGAGCAGGAACAACACAAATTTCTTTAGATTTCTATTGTTTCAAAAAAAAATGCATACTAAAGATGACTTGATCTACAAGACGGTTGGCCTTGTAAACATTTTTCACATATTGGGAGTTTTACCTAAGACCGCAAATATGTAAAATCAGATTAAAACGATAAGCGGTAGCACCAAATAAATTGGCTCTTCTAATCAAGTCTAATGTAAAACCGGCCCGGCCCTTATATAACATTTCATTTCGGATTTCAACTTAATAAATAAAGATTATAGTTCGCAGTACCATTACTTTTAAGGGTATCATTTCTAATAAATTATCAAGAACTTTGTAAAGGTTAATGGTCACAGGACATTTGGTAACGGTTCATTATAATATTATTTTAATTGTATGTGAACGAGTTAGATTGTTTTATTAGTTTAATCGATAAAAGGTTTGTGCTGATTATTTTAATAACTGTCTTTATTAACATAAAATGCCAAACTACACTCCAGTCAAGGTTGTGATAGTGATTAACATTATTATTCAATGGTAGCATGAGTTTTTGCCGTGTAGTGTCGACTTAGAATAGCACTACCCCGTTTCTACCGATGGGTGTACGTAAGAGGCGACTAACGGTATTGGGGCTTTTAAGGGATTTTTGGGCGATGCGGCTGGAGACCCATCACCAACAACCTTTACTTTACCATCTTTTCCCCACTCAATTTCCGAAAGTGGCTGAGGAGTTTCTAATTCCTTAGCTCTGGCTACCCCTTCTAGGGATTTATAGCCGTGAGTATATGTTATGTTATGTTAGCATGAGTTTTTGAGATGAGATTCCTCAGAAAGTAAGCAGACGTTTGGTCAATGATACGAAGTGAGAAATAGTGTGATTTATGTGAGGAATGCGATGTGAAAGATGATAAATATGTAAAATAAAAAAAGAAGGGTAATATGTTTTGGGATGGATTATAAAGTTGGAGTATAAACGGGTAGAAAATTTAAAGAGCTAATAGAGAATGTGACCATTAACCTTTTTTTACACAAATAGAGAATGTTTTTAAAAGGGAGATATCCGAATTGAAAAGAATAAAAGACCATCGATTTGAGTGTTTTGCCGTTGGATCGTACAAAATGATAAAAAATATAGCCTTTTCAACCCTAATAGATGCTAATGGCATGATCACAAGTATATGTGACCATGTGCTTCTCAAATGTTTATTTTAAGTAAAGTCAAATCTACCTTTCCTATACGCGACGCGAAAGTCTGATTGGACAAATTTAACATACATACATACATATACTCACGGCTAAAAATGCCTAGAAGGGGTAGCCAGAGCTAACGAATTAGAAATTCCTCAGCCACTTTTGGAAGTTGCGCGGGGAAAAGATGGTAAAATAAAGGTTGTTGGTGATGGGTCTCCAACCGCATCGCCCAAAAATCCCTTAAAAAGCCCCAATACATACACGCCTCTTACATACACCCACCGGAAGAAAAGGGGTAGTGCTATTCTAAGCCGACACTACACAGCAAACACGAGGCATATATTATGCAATATAAATCTTCTTCACAAACAGACGAGATAAATTTAAGTATTTGATTATTATTGATGCATCATGTATATGATAAGTGTTTTTGACCATCTATCTGCTTTTTCCAGGTAACGCCTTAATGTGCTCGACCGTTTTGACTAAACTTTATCTAGCAGATAGCTAAAGCAGTAAGGAGTTTATTTTGTCCAAATGATAAGGTGCTGCTGGCCCTCTGGCCTATGGGATTTCACCTTGGTTTGTCAGGCATACTTGAAGCGAATCTGACCTAGCGGGGAAAACATTAGTGCACATAAGCTCAATGTGATAGACCGTAGTAGGGAGTATTTAATCTTTTATACTAAATATTATCAAAACGCTTACCACCTGGTGAAGCGTATCGCTAGTTTTATTTAATCCGACTATTACAATCGATTTTAGGGAAAACAACAAGAGTATAATTACATACATACATACATACATACATATACTCACGGCTATAAATCCCTAAAAGGGGTAGCCAGAGCTAAGGAATTAGAAATTCCCCAGCCACTTTTGGAAAATTGAGTGGGGTAAAGATGGAGTATAATTAATTATATAGTAATAATTATTAAAAACATTACGTACAATGAGTTTGCCGATTGCTGCCTTCCCTACCTCTAAAAACATTTCATATCTGAGAAAATATTAAAATATAGAAAAAATATTGTTATTTGTTTTAGTATTAGTTAAAGCACTCGGACTTGAAAAGTTACCGAGCCAAAATTCATCAAGTCATTAATTTGATGTTATTTTGTTAATTCATTATGCAAAGTTGATAGCCATTATTTATTTAATTAGAAAAGGAAAATTTTGAGTATTGCCTTCTTATGTTTCATCTGGTTTGATGGCGACACGTTGTCTGTTGCTAAGCCTGCCTCGTTTACCACCCGAGGTGCCTTTTATCCGACCTGATTTTATTCACAGAATATTCGGATGTCTATCTTTAATTATCTCATTTACATATAACAGAGGTGCTTTAATATGTTCCGTAGAATTTCTACACTTCGTGGTTATCAGAAAAATCTATAGAAGCAAAAAAACTAAATTTGTCACTAGGGAATAAAATTAGCTTAATTTAACAATATATATTAATAGAATATATAAGTTATTCTTGTAGTATTGGAAATAAAAGTGATAACAGGTGGTTTCAAATCACTAAATTTATATACATACATACATATACTCACGGCTATATTTCCCTAGAAAGGGTAGCCAGAGCTAAGGAATTATAAATTCCTCAGCCACTTTTGGATGTTGAGTGGGGAAAAGATGGTAAAAATAAAGGTTTTTGGTGATGGGTCTCCAACAGCATCGCCCAAAAATCCAATAAAAAGCCCCAATACCCTATTCCAAATTTATATATATATATACCAAACACATTTTACGTTTTGAAAGTCTATCACAGTTCAAATTATAATGGCCAGTTTTTTTAAAAGTATTATGCTTTATTATACTATAGTAAACTAGTATAGTGTCAGACTTGTATTGCACTAAATAAAACTAGTGAGTACCCTTTGGGCGTCCATTATCAATCATACTTTATTTAACAATATTTTCCAAGTTAAGTGAAAAATATTCGTTCGTTCAGATTCATCACTACTCGTTTGTAAATTTTGATAAGTTTTAAACGATCGCATAAATAAATACAACTTATCTAAATTAGGAACCATACAATAGACGAAAAGTTTGGTGAGAAATTTAGATCATTAAGACATACATCATACATATACTCACGGCCATAAATCCTAAAAAGGGGTAGCCAGAGCTGAAGAGCTAGAAACTCCTTAGTCATATTTGGAAGTTGATAGGGGACAAGATGGTAGTAATGGGTCCCTACCGCATCGCCCAAAACCACTTATAACGCCCAATACCCATAACTTCTTACAACATCCGTCCGTGGGTAGAAAGGGTAGTGAGAAGGGGGTTCTAAGCTGGCACTATATGGCAATTATTATTACAATTTAGCTTTACTCAAATATAATTTTGAATTTATTGTTTTCTGAATTCTAGCATATGGTTAATCGTTTAAACTTAAAAAACATTATTTATTTTAACATTGTTCAAACAAATTTATTACAACAATTAATGCTGTTTATTTTTTTTATAATTCTTCAGTTTGTGATTTTGAAATTTTGGGAATTATGTTTTAGTCTAAGTAGGTACGTAAATTTATTGGTAGACTGTTAATTTATATTGATAAAGATAGGAACTAATTTATTTTTTTATTCATGTGTTTTATAGTATATCACATCATCGACATAAATAAACCTATATTGTATTTCAAAACAACAACATACTAACTACAACATAAAATCATATGTGTAAAAAGTATAAAGTTTATTTATTGTTATTAAAAATTCATGCCGCTACATTGTTGCATTGCTTACCCTACGTAGATTGTGGTAAGAACGTTTAACGTATGAGATTCTTTTATACGGTAGTAATTACCTTAATACACTTTATGCCAATGTATGAAAAAAATAAACAACAGCACAAAACCTGAAGAAAGAATGATCAAACATATTATTTTTTAAATATTCTGCTTTCTGAGAACAAAGAAAGTTGTAGATTGAGCTCTAGCGCATGTGAATCATACGTCTGAACCTTCTTATCTTGCTTCCACCCAAATTATTAAAAGTGCGATTTAAACATCTATGTAACAAATTTTATTGCTAATTGTTACTGAAACTAAGACATATCTGAGCCTGCGCAGCTGAGAACATGTTGAGTAAAAACTTATAAAAACAAGAACATTTATAAGTTTTTAGCATACGTATTAAGATGCAAATGTTCTGGAATGCCGGTTGTAGACAGGATTATCAGCCCCCGTAGCATGAGGCTTGTGAGAGCGAGTATCACATGAGAAATGACAAACTGACAGATTATCCATACAAAATCTGTCAGTTTCTCATTTCTCATGTGACATACACGCTCTCAGAAGCCTCATGCTACTAGTGCAGAAAGCGAAACCCATACGACAAATTTTAGGCCTGTAGTTCTTCGCGACAAACGCTCTAAACTAGCGGCACATACATCAGCTATCCATGACCTTTGTCATGATTCTGCGCCTCTATGTTTTCACTAATCTTCACAGTCTATATATTTCCTCACCGAGGAGCTGAACTCTACCCTAAAGAAGGAGATATGTCCACCACGCTGACCAAATGCGGAGTGGCAGTACTATTAATATACAACGGCTATAAGCTTTGGTAACATAATATACAGAAGTGTAATACGCAAAATAATGAGATTTAGTCCGAACATACATACATATACTCACGGCCATAAATCCCTTAACGGGGTAGCCAGAGCTTTGGAATGAGAAATTCCTCAGCCACTTTTGGAAGTTGATTGGGGAAAAGATGGTCATAATAAATTTAGTCCGCAATTTGCTTTAATAGGTTTTTTTTTTATATTTTATCCAAAACTATTAAGTGGACTTAATTCTTCAAAGATCCTAAATCTGTTGAGAATTATTGATGTCTCCGACAAAAGATAAAATAAAAATTACCATAGTCTTAGCCCGAGTTCAGATAGTTTAATTTATGTTTTTTAATAATGAATTATATCATAGAAGAGATTATAAAATAGTTACCGGCCCTTTTTATGTAAATTTGCCATAATAAAGAACCCAAAGATGACAGAATCATATTAGAGGGGCACAATTATTAATAATTATAAAAGGTACATAAAATAAATCTGTTATATAGTAACAGACTTGAAAGTTCGCGAAGCCAGTTGTCTGACCTCCAAATAATTGCGAAGAACCTGCATAGTTCACCATCCATTAATACTCTTTGATGACAAAGTTAAGAAGTAAAATATTTTTTAATTTATTTTAAAGTAAGCTAAGCGTTATGTTTTCTAACAGTTGTTTGAATTTAATCTGTGATAATAACTTTTATTAGGGTTATACGAAAAAAGACGATTGCAAAGTTAATATTAAGACAGTAAAAATATTACCATAAAATGAAGATAACTGTTCATTTGTGTCTGTAACTTGCAGAATCATAACTATGAATATGACAAACAAAAATAAATAAATAAATGACTGAAAAGTTGCTTAAAATAATGGAACGAAATAAATATTAATGGCTGGTAGCGAAGTTAATCGAAGGTGGAGTCTTGATGAGCCAGGCGCAAGGACATTATCTACCAGACTTGGCGTCGCGCTTCGGAAATTCACTTTATTATACTGCATTCACGAATTTAACAATACAGTGACTGAGACGGTTTAGAAAGGCGTACAAATAACCAAGTTTTATATTTTGTTGTCAGTATATGTTTTTTCTGTCATTGTATTTCGGTTTGGATGAAATCCTATCACTGATCTATCCATTAGAAATAAGTAAATAAACATGAGATTATTTTTTATTCATACTTTATATTACTACAGCTGGTATGACTAACGTGGTAGTTTCAGGTTAAGATAATGTTACCATTTAACTATGACTACAAGGTTATCTAGAACTTTAAATGTAATTTTGGGCGATTCAATGGTAGGCAGTTAATTGCGACTAAATGCTATTATTAAACATTAAAACGCGTTTCCAATTTATAACTTATGAGTAGGTATGGTTATAAATTGAAATCTACACAATGTCTTACGCATATTTATCATACGATTAGGAAGAAAATATTAAAAAAATATGCAATATTAACATAATTTTCGTTCAGCCTAAAAACAATTAGACCAAAACAATAACAATTATAGCTAAAAAATAAATAAAGGAAAGAAAAATTTCGACACAGACGGGAATCGAACCCGCAAACTCGGGTATACGCCCTCGTCGCTCTACCAATCGAGCTACCGTGTCGAGCGACGGGGGCGTGTACCCGAGGTCACGGGTTCGATTCCCCCCTGTGTCGAAATTTTTCTTTCCCTTATTTATTCTTTATTTATTAGTAATAATCCCCACATGAGGTTTTCACGAACAAAAAGATTCAAATTATATTATAGCTAAAACTCCATATAAAGTAAATTTTGGAAATACATTTTTCTTACAAAGCTCTTTAATAGCTTAACTCTTTTAATAGATTCTATAGTGTTTCAAACATTTAAAATTGAAGTAACTTAACATACAAAACAGTTTATACACAGTTTTTAACTTCATAGCTACATTAAATTGTAGCATTTGTAGTGGCACATAGGTATGTAGAAAGTATTGTACTGATAAGAGTTATGTACTTTGTGCTGCATACTAAATACAACACAAAAAATATTAGTATTACAAAAACAAAAGAAGCATTAAACAATTATAAATATTGAGAAAAACACGTTAAATGCCTACGTTGACGTGTGTATAAACAAAATGCACAAGGAAACATTACACAAACATTTTTACGTTTGCTTTTCTTATATAAATATCCTTGTTTCGATTTGTATCGCACACAAATACCGACTTAAATTAATCCTGAATGATGTTAAAACATACGTTGATTCAGTTGTCACAGCACACGTCTCTTTCACTTCAGTTGTCGAAAGAAGAAGATGCATATATGTTGGTGTGTGACTTGTGAATTGTTTTGTATGCATGAATAAACTTTTAAGCTTGCTGCGGTGATGTACGCGTATGATGTTATTACTGTAAATTCTCAGGCTGTAGGAAAGCCAGTCGATGACGTCCAAAGACCGAAGGTCAGTACGCACAACCACATCATTTTCTTTCTTTAAGAAAAGTTCAAAGAAGCATTAAATTACTTTTAAATATCCATATTTAAACGTAATTTATTTATAAAAGCTCCACGAAGTAATTATATAAAAATAGAATGGTGTGTATTAATAGGTTTCTAGCCAATAACAAAATTGACGGTCACTTAGCTTTTGGTCAACAAATTGGTCAGTTAGCTTTAATTAATATGCTTGAATATCCGTAGTGCAATTTAAAAAATATCAAAATATTTAAATGAAATGAACCTTTGTGTTACTAAGGATACGGCAGTGCCAGTTAGTAGAAGACATCGAATTATTTGTCTTACATTTCTTTAACGCTGTATAGTGTCGACTGAGAATAGCACTACCCCATATCATTCTATGAGTGTTCGTAAGAGGCGGCTAAGGGTATTGGGACTTTGAAGTGTTTTTGGGTGATGCGTTTGGAAACGCGTCACGAAAAACCTTTACATTTCTGTCTTTTCCCCACTCAACTTCCAAAAGTAGCAGGCGAATTTCTTATTCCTATGCTTTCTGAGTATTTATCGCCGTGAGTAAATGAATGAATGTATTTCCTTAAACTATTTTGCAGGCAATTAACTACATTTGAAAACCTAGAAAACATTCTGTTGGTGCTCTTGCAATTAATAGTATAAAAGCTTGATCATTAAAATCTATGAAAATGTTACACACTTGAACTTGATCCAAGAAGCAGGTTTCTCAAGGATTTTTTTTAGTCTAAATGAATCACGATTATTAGCAAATAATTCTATGATTGTCTGTAACGTAATATGCATGTCTTTTTAGAATGAAGTGTATTTCTAATTATATTAATTTATTTCAATATTTGTACATTTACCTTCAAATTATACAAACATGTGAAGAGAAAACTTTAAAACAATTTTAAGAAAATTTCGTAAACGGAGAGTTTGGTATGCGTTTTTTGACACTCTCTATCTTTCTTAACAATTACAGTGAAAATTAATTTCAGATAAATTGCCGTGTAGTGTCGGCTTAGAATAACACTACACCATTTCTACCCGTGGGTGATCGTAAGAGGCGACTAAGGGTATAGGGCCTTTTTAAGTTATTTTTGGGCGATGTGGTTCGAGACCCGTCACCAAAAACATATATTATTATATCTTTTCCCCAATCAACTTCCATAAGTGGCTGAGGAATTTCTCATTCTAAAGCTCTGGCTACCCCGTTAAGGGATTTATAGCCGTGAGTATATTAATGAATGAATGAATGAATGAATAAATAGATTACAATTTAATGCTCCACAAAAACATCTTGCCATTGTTATAAGATGAAAACTTTCACTCGTCAGCTTAAGTTCTTATGTTTGATGATTCATACGTATTGAGGCCGCATTTCACTTGTTTTGTATTTTGTTACACTCAGTTGTCGGTCAGTCGTTTTATTTATCATGCTATTTGCCTTATACGTGTTTATAAACTCTGTTTTTTTTTAAATATTTATTTGATCACTTATACTAATGTCATTTGGCAAAATAAAAATAGTTACTTTCGATTTGCATGTTTTTTTTGTTTATATATTATTTAATGATGTGTAGTGTAGGCCTTAACTGAACACCAGTGTTTTGCCGCTTGTCAATATCAAACGCTGAGTTAGGACCTAGTTTGTGTTACCAAAGCACAAATTTTTAGGTCAAAAATTTGTTTTCTTCACTCTATGTATTGTTTTTTTATATATTGTATGTGGTGTTATGTTAACATAAATAAACGAGTTATCTATCTATCTATTTTGTTCTCAAACATGACTTTTCTTTCAACGGATGTTTTTTTTCTGATTGTTAAGAAATAATAAATAACTCACCCCACCCGGCACCCCTTCTTTGTGCAAAAGTTTTTGAACCCAGAAGAATTAAAACCAGAAATACAAAATAAAAATAGAAACCATAGAAAAAAAAACATCCACTTTAGCCTGTCTGAGTCACATGTAGGAGGCGAAAAAATCAGTATTTAAAAAAAATGCGTTTTGTCAAATTGTGGTAATAACATAATGTAACTTTAAAACAAGAGTCTATTAAGTAGACGTAGAGATTGTAAGAAACATAACAGAAAGCTAATTTATTATTTTTAATAATATTAAAATAGGGTACCATTTTTTACGAGTAAAATAGAAGATCGAACTCATAATTCACATAATGGTGTCACTCCACTCGTATGCTATTTATAATATTTCTAGTTTTTAATGGTAATCAAATTAGCTATAATATGGTGAGCAGATTATATCGGATTACATGCATAATGATGAATTCATGTATTTTTTATACAGCTATAATAATGATTAATACCAATATTGACTTAATGGTGTCGACTACATTCACTTATATGAACTCATTCATTCATATAAAAGTTTCACCGTTAGAATATGTTCTAAATATCCTGAAAACTAAAGGTTCAAATTCAAATCATTTATTGCGTTTGTTGTATTGTCATTGGTTGTCTTCTGGAATTTTATCTTATAGTTTTAATAAAATTTAGCTTTTAAACACCCGGTGTAAGATGCTTGTAATTTATAACTACTAAAAACAGAATATGCTATTTTAATTTTATTAAAAAAAACGTTTCGAAAAAATACTGCCATTTGTTAAATCACCTCCAAATATATAATATTAGTCGTAAAATAGTATTTCTCATAACAATCATTATAATCAAGTTAAATTAAATATCGCGTTGATTTACTTAAAGGGTAAGACTATAAATATTCCAAACTCAAAGATAAAATCTCAAGACGACACTGTGGATAAGGCGGTACAAACGGTTTACAAATGGTATCCAGAATTAACAACACCTGCAAATTTTCCGATTAATAATTTATAGCTTGATTTAATTTTATCAAACGAGCCACCTAACTTATCTTTTTTTTGAATTTTAATAGTATTTATTGTACATATATATACTCACGCCATTAGTTCCCATTGGGGTAGGCAGAGACTATCGATCGCCACTTTGTATGATCCTGACAAACTTCGTTTACATTATTTATTGTATTTTCATATAAATCCATGATATCTGCCGGACATCCTGAAACTTAGCCTGAATAATATTATTCCATAAAAACACTCACATGAAAACACTACCGATGTATTAGTAGAGTAGTGTGGATGAAGTAGTAGACACTGGACTAAAATTATTTATATTATAAAGCAGTCATATTAAAAGGAAATTAATTGATACGATGCTTGCAAAGACAAGTGTTGTCGAGAAATAATTGTAATTGCTTATTAAGTTAGCTTTTAACATTATAAATGCGTGGGTTTTCTACTATATGAGTATTTTCAATTAAAATGTTATAAGAAAAGATAAACTGATTCAATTCAAAGCTATTTTTTTTAGTTTCCTAGTACCAATCAATAATAATGATATAAAAAAGATGAACTGATTCAATTCAAACCTTTTGTTTTAGTTTCTTAGTACTTGTATCAACAAAATTTATTAATGAGTTATTTGAGGTTAATTTTCCAAATAAGCTGCCTTAAAATTGTTGTGAACTAATTTTCTGCTTATTATTACTATATTCCAAATGTGGCTGAGGAGTTTCTAGCTCTAAAGCTATGGCTATCCTTTTTTGGGATTTATGGCTGACAGTATAAATATATGTAATACTCGTATAAAAGTATATCTAATAGCCATAACTCATCAATGACATTGTCGGAACTCCTTAGTGGTAGTAGTTATTTTTTTGTCCACGTGATAACCGTATCATTACCAAAATATTAAAGTGTTACTACAAAGTTCCAGATTTCATGTGTTTGAATTTATGGTGTGGCGACTAAAGTCCAAATCGGTGGGCTTAGAACACTAAAGACCTGGTTCAAATTTTCTGAGTGGTATATTTTAATTTGGTTTGGATATGGCTGAACTACATGATCATTCATTATGTGCTACTACGATATGGGGAGTTAAACTGTAAATAAAGGACGACCACGAAGGACACATTTAAATCAAATAGAGAATGTGCTAAAAAAGGCGGCGTCCAAAGTAGGAAGAATAAAAGAGCATGTATGAAAAGGATCAAGAATGTAAACGTAGCTCGAAATGTGCCAGAATGGTGGAAAGTGGCGATCGATAGTCTCTGCCTACCCCAATGGAAACTAATGGCGTCAGTATATATATGTAGTTAAAATTTACCTATCGACAGTACGGCAGGGTTGGCTCGTGGTCCGCACTAGGGATACAAATGTCTATGATGATAGAATAGAATAGAATAGAATAATAGAATAACTCTTTATCGCACATCAAACACAAATTTACAAAAATAATAATATGATCAAACAGTTTACAGTGAGGTACAATTGATACATAGCTAAAGGAATAGGAAATGAAAGAAGGATGGAATCAAAAATTGTTTTTTAACCTCATCGTTTACAAGCCCACTGTGCAGTGTCGAGAAATCGTTAAGTGTAATTTTATGAGACAGTCTTCTGACATTTCAACGATTTTCCTCATAGGAGACCCTGGAATAGACATTGTTTTATACTATGTTTACACCCGGTTTAGATATATTATATACCTGTTCAGTTAAACGTATGCTATTGACTGATTCAAACTTTCTATAGTCCAATTCTTTCTTTACCTTTTTTCAGATGCGCTTTAATTTTATTTCTGTTCTTTCAAGTTGGAGCAATATTGATTTGAGCATATTCATTCATGGTGAAGGTAAAAATGCACTTAGTATGCATAAAAAACGAAGGCCTAATCATACTATAGAAAAGGTCTAGCAGTAAGATAAGAAATAATTATGTGACCATATAAGCTACTAAACGTTTGTCATCATCATCATATAGTGTTAATAATTTATTTTATGTAGTATTGTAGTAATTTGTTTATTTTTAGTACATGAGCTATCGAGCTTGTAAACAAGGAGAAAAACCATTGTATTTTTTATCACATAATAATAAAAAATATTTGAATTCATTGATATATTATTGTCAATTATTTTTATTAGCTATGTGAGTGACGGCTTTCACTAGCAAAACCACATTTTGCACCATGGGTTTTACCATTACTCTGTAATATTAGTAATAGAGTAGTAAGAGTAAGTGATTGGGTGATGGATGTCGCTGGAAACCTGTGTAAATGTATCATAAAACCTATCATGGAAAATCCTTCATTTAACCATCTTTTAAAAACTGAACTTTTAATGGGTTTTAGTGGGTACAGATATGCCGAGTCCTTAGCTCCATAGCTTGGACTAACTTTGCTTTGAAATTTATAGACATAAAAGTGTAAGTAAATGTCAAGTCATTATTCATTTATTGTTAAATTTAGTTAGTTTTCTAGCTTTGCTTTATATTGTTAATATAAAGATTATCAATATTCTGAAAGCATATATTGAGTAATCAAAAAGTTTTTTCTAACATATATGAGTAAACATACTTTGTATACAACGTAATTCTAACGTCAAAATATTATTTCGTAATCAGACGCACATCACACTTAGGTGTTATTTTGTGGAAATAAGTGATTTTTTTAATAACACTTTTTAGCGATAACGATACGCCATATTTTCCCTGTTATTTCATAGGATATGCATATCGTTTCACTTACGGTATAATTCATTTTTGTCATCCTGTATTTTTTTCATTATTTCACATTTAATTAACAAAACTGTTTAGACACAAAAACTGTTTAGAACAAGAATGCATGTATATTTTTATTATGTAATTTTTTTAACTTAAAACATTTAAAATAAATGATATGACTTGCTTTTTTTGGAAAGAAAACTGTTATTATTTTGTTATGATATTGTTCTTTTTTAACTGAATATATTGTTGTTCAGTGATCCAAATTAAACCATTATTTCAGTAAATCTATAATGGACTTACTCTGAATTTAAACATAGAATTAAACATTAAATAACGGATTATGTTGGCCTATGAGTAATACCTATATGTGTGGTTTTATGTATGTATATATATGTATTCGTGTATACAATTTATAAACAAAATACTCTTTTGCACTTCTCTTTACACTCTACTAATTTGCGAAATTTCATATTCTTCAGTCCGCGCAACTTGACAAAAAAGGGGAAGTTTTTGCTTCTTCAATATATAGATTATTACAGATGTGATAAAAGTTAGTATAATGATACATTCCTGTTGTAGCCATGTAATTTATGCAACAATAACTTGTGATCAGTAATTTTATTTGTAATTAATAAGTTTAAAAGTTCCAATTTATCTATGTTACACACATAGGGGAAAATATAGGTAGTACTTTTTTATAACAAGGCAACATGGTAATCTACCTAAACTTTTAAGTGTTGTTTTAAATTAACATTATAATTATTTTAGTGGGAAATGTTGTTGACGTAATTTAGATCAATAAAGTAAGTTATTTCATACCTAAACCACCATTTCCACAAAAAAGCCCACATTTATTAGTCAGCTCTATGAATACGTATTTTTTTTATAATATTTTTTTTAGTTTGAGTTATCTGCATATGCAGATTTCAAAAACTTTGTTTTTTTATTGTATTTGCAAAGACGGAAGTGTTTCTGCACAATAGGGAATAAAATGATTTTTGAATGAAAATAAAATACATACATCAACTTGATGTTTTTGTACCTTACTCATGTATAATAATAATATTTTTTACACATTTATGTATTAAAACGTCAGTAGGAAAATTAACGTCGGTAAAAAATATTAACGTTTTTTCTAATAATGAGAATAAATGGTCAAATTTCGGTCACTGGTCGATTTCTAGTTTGTGATAAAATGCATAAAAGTAACTATTTGTTATTGCATACATGATTCAATCGTCCATCACTGCAGAAACGTGCAAGTATGTCATTGACTCATTGCAAATTACTTTCTGTGAAACAAAACCAATAAGAATACCAATATAAGTTTGTCTACAAGGAAAATATGATTGTTATTGCTCCTATTGAAATAAAATATTGGCGAATAGGCTCGGTATTTAAGTTAGGATATCGAGTTTCGGTGAATTATAAATAGGCATTTTGTTTTATTTTATAGTTTTTTTTATTAGTTAAATTATTTATGCAGAACTATATATATTTATTTCTGTTGTTTAACTTTATTCAAACAGTATTTAAGATAACATAAAAAAATATATAACCTGTAACGGAAAATTAGGGTATTTTTAAAACAAATACATACATACATACATATACGCACGGCTATAAATCCCTAAAAGGGGTAGCCAGAGCTAAGGAATTAGAAATTCCTCAGCCACTTTTGGAAAGTTGTGTGGGGGAAAGATGGTAAAATAAAGGTTGTTGGTGATGGGTCTCCAACCGCATCGCCCAAAAATCCCTTAAAAGCCCCCAATACCGTTAGTCGCCTCTTACGTACACCCACCGGAAGAATGGGGTAGTGCTATTCGAAGCCGACACTACACAGCAAATACAAATAAATACAAATAAAACAAATACAATACGTAGAAATTAATACCACATACGTACATATACTCACGGTTATTTATCTCAAAAAAGGGGTAGCCAAAGCTTCGGAGCTGAAAACTCCTCAGCCACATTTGAAAGTTGATATGGGACTATATGGTAGAAACAAATTATAGTTGGTGATCGGTTTCCAACCGCATCGCTCTAAAACTACTTAAAAACGCCCCATATCCTTAGTCGTCTCTTACGACACCCATGGGTATAAAGGGGTAGTGATATTCTAAGATGGCCCTACACTGTAAAATTCCCTCTGAAATTTATTCATTTTACAACACCCCGATAACTCAATAGATAATCTATCGCTTTGGATCCTGAGCCATGCATGCACATAATTGCCGTGCACAAGCAAAGCGTGGGTAATCTGAACACTAGGTGACAAAAAGCCATGTGATGTTCGGTGTGATAAGCACCCCTGCAATGTTTTAGTGAGTTTATACTCGTAGCTCAAACAATAGATAGCTTTAGATTGAGCATCACTCCTCTCTTAAGTTCCAAAATTGTCTGAAAAAATGTGATACGATTTAAAACCATTATGTAGGATTGTAACCATGAGTTTTATACTCCATATAAAGATAGTTTGCATAATTTAAATTGCGCTTCCGCCACGCCTTTGGGATAACACGGTGCAAGGCTATGCTTTTATACATACATACCTATATTCACACCATGAGTTCACATAAGTAGGAAGAAACTATCGATCGCCACTTTGTACGATCCTGGCAAACCTCTCTAACTTCATTTACATCCATCAATCTCTCCATACACGTTTTATCTCGTTGATAAGTTACAAAATTTGTCAAGTTGTTTATTATTACATTTATCGTTCTTTTTAAAAGGTTTTATGTTTTATTTTACTTCATTCTATTAGTATTTCGAAGGTCAGAAGGACAACAAAATAACGGGAAGTTAATAATGACTACATTTAGTCGGATAACCGATACAGTGACTACGATTTTAGTACAAATCTTAGCTTCATAAAAAAAGACATATTCAAACATTGTAAGGCAATTATCGGCTTTTCAAGGTAAATTAGTCTATAACTAATATTTTAATTACAGTTATCTCATCAGTTCCATCAAAGTTATTTCCGACGTTTTGTCATGCTTTTATATCATGTTGTCGCAGATTAGAACAATCGCGCCGAATCTTTAAAAAAACCGGCCTAACTGGGCCATTTCAGTTAAAATTATTATCTTTATCTATATAGATGTATTATGTTGGAGTGTTGATTTGTAAATTTAGTTATATTTTCCAATTCGCTGTGTATTCTTGGCTTAAAATATCGCTTGATGTATTTTGATTTTAAATCCTTTATTTAACAGCAATCTTTCCCCAGTTAGCTTTCAAAGGTGGCTAAGTAATTTCCGATTCTGAAGCTCTTGCTACCCCTTCTAATATACATTTATGAATTTGTAACCCTACGTTTAACCCAATAAAAAACAGTGATTGTAAGAAAAGGCTGAACTACAACCCGGCGACATAAAAAGGGATCTAAAATGGAAGGAATAAGAAAGCAGTATATTTACTTTTTATTTTGCGTGTCATTTATCTGTGTTGTCAGACTTTGATTCTTTGAAAGTACCCTGTAGGATTTCATTTTCTAGTGTGTTTCGAGAAAATACATTTACCTACACTAATACGATAAAGAGGAAAACTATGTTTGATTGTAATAAATAGGCTAGTAGTTTGCCGTGTAGTGTCGGTTTAGAATAGCACTACCCCATTTCTTCCGGTGGGTGTACGTAAGAGGCGACTAACGGTATGGGGCTATTAAGGGAATTTTGGGCGATGCGGTTGGAGACCCATCACCAACAACCTTTATTTTCACTATCTTTTCCCCACTCAAATTTCCAAAAGTGGCTGAGGAATTTCTAATTCTTTAGCTCTGGCTACCCCTTCCTGGGATTTATAGCCGTGAGTGTATGTATGTATGTATGTATGTAATAAATAGGCTAAAATAAAAACTACTAGACCAATTATAAAAATCTTTTGCCAATGGAAAGTTTGGACTTTCAGAAGTAACATAGGCTATATTGTTACGCTTAATATCCCATGAGATAAGCACCGGAAAATACTTATCGTAATCCGTGCAATGCCTGGACCGCAAGTATTTTATACTAGCTTTTTGCCCGCAACTTCGTCCGCGTGGACTACATTTTTTGCATCCGCAGCGCCATCTAGTTGAATCAGTAGGAAACTCCATCATACTTCGACAATACTTCCACTAATATTTTTCATAGTTTAAGAAGAGGTAAAGTATTAAAAATTTATACATACATAATATACTCACAACCATAAATAAAATAAAAAGGAAAGAATATTTAAAAAATTGAGATATTTACTATTATTTACAATCTATGCATTCTGAGGCTTAAACAGAATATTAATTTATGCGTAAGTAAAGTATAATATATCAGAATATTAGTTAAAAATAGTTAAATAAACGAAAGTTATAAACATATCCTCAAACCTACCAAATGAATACGCAAAACTCATACAATATGCTTTCAATTATCTTTATTCATACATAATCGCATAGTTGAATGTGAAAAAGAAGGATTAGTGCATCCTATTATTCTAAGCTAACACAAAAGCAAAAAAAAATACGCAAAAAGACTTTGACCACCCGGGATTCGAACCTGGGTCTTTCGCACTTAGTGTTTACCAAACGGTATAACGCTACGCCACGCAGACATTTGCGTAATTCTCAAATTTGTGATATCCTATATATCTAGTAGTCATACTATAGACAAACAATTAAATGGACAATTATTTTGATGAAAATGGATGAAACCCTTATTTTTTCCAAAAAAACTATTAATGAAGAGTCCGATAAAGTCGGTCGATGAAAAAATTAATCGTATAAATATGGGGAACCATATAAAAGTTATGTTTTTTTATGCTCCTGTGGAAACCCTTGCGAAATCCGGGATAAATTATATCCTATATGTTGGCCAGGTATATAACCTACATTCATGCCAAATTTGATCAAGATTGGTCCGGTAGAATTAACGTGATGAACGGACATACAGACAGACAGACAGACAGACATTTTTTTCAAAAATAGCAAATTTGGCTTCAGTATCGAAAATAAAACATATTCCACCGGTTTTTATTTTTTTTTCTTCAATGTACAGTTTTGACCTCGTTACAGTCTTATTATAGTATAGATGTATATTTATTATGAAACAGGCAACGGCCTTCATATCTAGGGGGATATGAATACAATATCTGTTAAAACCAAACCATATTTTGTACAAAGCTACTTAAGAACACAACAACAGTCTTGAACCAGTTTTTAACTAGTTATACATTTCATGGTAAAAAAAATATATTTTATTCTCAAAATCATCGGGACTAATTTTAATGCCCTTTTGCGACTTTGAAGTAAGAATATTTGCCTTTGCTTTGACACATGTTTCAATAGTGGAGGTTCTTGGACCAAGCTCCATAAATATTTGCCAACTGTCCTTTGCAGCTTGAACGGTTTCTTCATTTGATTGCCTTGGCCAAAGAACCAAACTTCTAAGTTTGGTTCTTTTAAAGTTCTAAGGAAAAGTAGAATATATAAGAGTGAAAACCGTTCCGTTTTTGCCTTTCTTGGTACGGAAACCTACAAACATGAAGATGTTGAGCAAAGGTATTTAAATCTTACCTACTACTACGCAATTGATTTTAACTAATAGAATAAAATAGTAATAACACTAATTCTTTATATTAATATCCTAAACTAATTAAAAATACAATGCTTTTAAAACGATAATGATGCATAAATTAATACGAATTAAGAAGACACTGCCCTTGCCGCCCACCCGTTTACTATTACTTACAAGATAACATTATGTTTACCTATCTGCCAATAACTAATAGGTAAAATAAAGTATATGCAGTACATATTTTTTTAAGGTTGTTTATAAATACTTGTTTGAACGGCAGTGCTGTAGTAGGTACATAAAAATATCCACTCAAATCCAAGAGATTATAAAAATAAAGTTTGTTAGTGATGGGTCCTACGACAACAACCAAAAATCACTTTTAAGAGTCACGACGCATCCCCTACAGACGATTCATATCAGAGGTGTGAAATTGGAAAATACTCTAGCTCTCCGCATATTTCTTTATGAAGCACTAGTGGATCGGCCCAGCTTCGCACGGGTAGCGTAGTTTTAAAAATATCTGTTTCTTCAATCACTGCTCAACCTTTGTGAAATTTAGCGCCACTTATAGCACTCCTGAATAGTTTAGCTTTGTGATTGTGAAAGCGCTTTAATGAACGGTTCAGTATCTCCGAAAATAAAACCATGCAAAAAAACAATCAGAGTTACAAACTTTGCATACATCATACATATACTCACAGCTATCTTTTGCCCGCGCAACCATTACTATAAAATAATTCAGCATGATTCAGTATTCACGTGCGACGACAGGACGCAATAGCTTATTTCATGTATAAGTTTGGTGTTTCTATACCGATTTCTATGATATTTTTTTATTGAATAGGTAACAATGTAAACTTTTTAAATAAGAGATGAATGAGAGAACTATAAAAGTAAGAGTAAAAAAATATAATCAGGATGCTCCGAACTGCTAAGCTATCAGGAGTTACACGTGTTATTAAGAGTCAATCATAAAAGATAGACATATGCTGTTGAGGGATATTTTTTAGACAATTTTATGTAGAATATTTCTGTGATACATGATTTATATGTAACTGTAACCATTAAGGCTGCACACGCGACGGAAGCTTAAAAAATGGAGTAATTTCCCCCGCTTTCCCATAATTTCCCAAAATTCCCCTTCACTACTCTACTAAAAAGTACACTTTGACCTGCCCAGGAGTATGAAGAATAATTCTACTAAGTTTCGTTAAAATCCGTCGAGTAGTTTTTGTTTCCATAAGGAACATACAAACCAACAGACAGACAGACAGACAAAAAAAAATCTGATTGCATTTTTGGCATCAGTATCGATCACTAATCACGCCCTTATAGTTATTTTGAAAATATATTTAACGTACAGAATTGACCTCTCTACAGATTTATTATAAGTATAGATTAGTTATCTTTGCGATCAGTTTCTAACTCGTCCAAATCGTTTACCTGCGTTAGGCTGGCAGATTAATTTAATACATGAAACAGACTTATTATTAAAATTTAAATAATTTTATTATTAATACATTATTTAAAAAAAATGATTCTTTTTTAGGCTTCTTTCCTAAAAATATGGAATAAGAGTGGCGTTACTGTATAGTAAAATATGATAGCTCCGTAAAACCAGCACAAAGTAATTATTCATTCATAACTGAGCTGTCATTTATTTTTGGTAAATGATTAGTAAGCACAATAAAAACAAACATTGTATATTAAGTCAAGCCATCAAAACATCGTAAGGTCAGCACTTTCATAAGTCGCACAACTCATTTAAGACTTTGGTCTCTATGACATTACAGTTAACCTACAGTTAGAGGAAGAACAACTTAGCCCACTGATCTCAATAAAAGGATTGAGACAAATCGATCTTTGATATGATGCTAAATTTAGACTACATTTTGTAACAGTACTTATAACGGTTGAATTTCCTACTCAAGTCATAAAAATAAATTTGAATTATATATTTTTTAAATTGGATAATATTAATAAAAAGGTAAGAGTTCTACTGAGTAGTAACTGAGAAAAAAAAAGCATGTATGAGAAGAACGATGAAAATGAGAGAGGGATTTATAAGGTAAAAGAGTAAGTATCCATGTAACTATCCAAAATAATTTATTTGGTATTTTTAAACCTATTTCTTATTTATGCACTTTTTCAGAAAAACGTAAGTATTCCGAATAACAGGTGACGTTAAATAATACACTCGATGATCGTAAATTTTAGTACCTCTACCATCCCATCGAGAATTTACTGCGTCAACATTGAGTTGAGTTGTAGTAGAATATACGGTTGTAATAAAAAGGATATAATTTTGTATTGCACAGATTAATACGTTTAACCTTGGTATTTCAATGTCATTGATGTTAGTCAATATTCCAGTTTACGAAAAGGACATTCTATCTTGCCATACCATCTCCCGCAGATGTCATTATCATATTAATTATCATCATGGTGAAGTGGGAAATAATAAATTTCACTAGTTTAAACGAACACCTACAAAATTGTTGCTAACTCGTTTATTAAGCCACAAATGTAGGCATTTTGCTTCCATTTGATTATTTTGTAACGTTATTTTTTATTATTACATAAAATATTTACGAGTTGAACATAAAACTGCTGTGTCGACGATGTTTTAAAATATGGTGTGTTGTGTTGTATCGGATCAGGATTGCACTATTCTATTTCTTGCCCTATGTTTCATCCAAGGCTCTTGCCTATGGTCTTGGGAATCTTTAGTTGTTATTCAGATTGTAGGGAACCTATCGCCTAATGTTTTTGGTTGCCATTATCTTGCCCCATATAACTTCTTTTTTGTAATTTTACCCGTTAAATGAAGCGTTTAGGTATTTTAAGTAACGTTTAAAATACACAAGTTTCATCCATATCATCGAAGTTCTCTTCATCAATTTATATTCCACGCAAAAGCATGAAATACTTTCATATGACAACAAAACATACTAACCTCGTAAACTTGTGTGACTCCACTTTATTTACTTGTTCAAAACAAAATTCCAATTAATCAAAATATCGTATTGTGACTTACCTTTACGACCAGTACCTATTAAACTTATTGGCAACTGAGTTATTTGACCCTTAGAAGAGTGATGTTAAAAATGTTGTTTCTCATAAATTTTGTCAATGAAAATATTATTTTGAACGGAACAGTATCCAAAGTTTTTGGTACTGGAAAACAAATAAAAAATCGAATGCCATGAAAATATCGGAGTTCATGTAATTAGATAGAATTTAAAGATATTCATAAGTTCCTACATTTCCTCATTTATATTTATGATCAAAGTCAAAAAGATACTTATAAATAAAACGAAACTTGATATCATCATACCAGTAATAAATTGCACACATAAAAAAGTGTCATGATAAAAGCTCAGAATGATCAAAGTTTTGAGGGTTTCAAATTAATCAAATTATATTATGATGTTACGAAAGTTTAATATTTTACAGATTCTAGATTAACGGTTAGCGGCAATTGTACCTATTTATGAATAGTAAATACCTATTAAAATAACCTTTTATTTAATTGAAACAATTTCAATCAATAAACAAAAAAAATTTATATTTTCTTTTTTTTAAATTGAAGTTCAACATAGAATTAAAACTTTTTTAGTTGAACTTTGCGACTGACCAAAGGGTTATACGGAAAAGATGATACTAAAATAAAGGATGATTGGATATCATTGGTGACGATGATGAAAAATGAGCTCCATCACTTACAACTAAATCATAAGACCTAATACTCTTAGTCTCCTCGTAAGACAACAATGGGGAGAAATGAGTGAGTGCTACTCTAAGCTGACGTGACATAACTTTATCTCCACTTATCATCACTGATCTAAACTTTTTGTTTGTTTATAAATAATGGCAAGATTGAATATAATTACCCAGCCATAGGACGTTAGAAACTACCATATTCACATTATTGATAAATAGAAAATTCTACACACGCGTATTCGTACGTTAGACCATTTTCCCATTTAAGCAGCTTTTACTAACATCTATCATTAAGCAGCTTTTACTAACATCTATCATAATCGTAAAAATGTCAACACCCGGAATTGCCAACATTTTAAAATTTTCCAGATGTGAATCAAAAGCCAAAAGAAAGAAAATGTGTGAAAAAAAAAGACAAAACATTACGAACACGAAGCACTAAATACATTTCAAAACTTCTACCAATGTAAAGCAGATATAGATGATAAATCGTTGCATCAGTTACAAATTATGTTCGGTTAACAATACACTAATGCGTGAGATGCATAAGAGAAACTCGGATCAAAGACATCAATTTTCCTGTTATACAACAAACTGTTTTATTTTATTTTACTAAACTGTAACAGGCCATTAATCAAAACGATTGCGTGAATCAAGTACCGTTAAATTTTATTTAACACAGGTTTTTTTAATTTACATCATTTAGGATTCGAAATAAAAAAAAAATATGGTCTTGGCAAGTTTATGACAAACTAGTGTCTGGCGTTTACAGAATGGCTATTTTTTAACTGTCTTTAATGAGAAGAGCTTATTAATTTGACAAACCTGAATATTATCTCTTTAAATACAGTAATGTCTCTTGTTGATCCCAATTTTAATATGCAGAATGCCCTAAAACATAACATAAAAACATAAACGTTCACGCCGTTTATCCCCGAAGGGGTTGGCAGAGGTACCAATACTCCTGAACTCACATGGCAAGCCCTAAAAGTTTTTATATATATTACTAGCGACCCGCCCCGGCTTCGCACGGGTGCAATGCCTATTGGCTGTGCGACAATCGAACACCGCGTTGATGCTTGTGTCTGCAATAAAATAAATTTGCAGAAATTTGTGATCATCTGGTTTAAGTGGTAGCAAGCTCCCAGCCAAGTGATACACTTGCCCTTGAATTTTAAATGTAGGCATAAAACCGCGCTCAACAACTTGCTTACTTTTGAAAGACGTCATTTGAAATGCGTTATTGTAACGGCGGATATTGCGTATGAATTGTTTGGATTTCGGATGATCAACCGTAAGCAGAGAGTGAAGTGGTTTAGGTGGAGGAAGAATTTCTTCTAATTTTACTTTTCCTTGTAAGCAACACAAACCTTTCGATTCGTCCTTGAACTTCAATGCCAAACAATATTCACACACTACTGACATAGTACCTATGGACACAATACGATCATCCTTGTAACAAATCAAAGGATCGTAATTCATGGCAGAATATTCTTTATTTACCCATCGGTGGCTGATCGGTTGTCCGTTTTGTTCAGCGTTACTATGTGTCTGTGCTGATTCTCTCGTTCTCTGTATTCGATTTCTATTCTGGCTGAGGCGAGCCTCATGCTCTACAGAGGATTCTCTGGCTCTCTGAATTCTACGTCCAACCCGATCCTGGCTGCGGCGAGCCTCACGCTCTATTGAGGATTCTCTTTCTCTCTCAGTTCTATTTCTATCTCGGAGCTGGCTGAGGCGAGCCTCGCGTTCCGTTGACGATTCTTCATCTCTTGCTGAACGTGCTCTTCTGGCATTCACTGTACTACGACCTATGTTCGCACGACGACTTCTTCCGGACATGACTTTATAATGTCTGTTCAAAATTTTATACTTAGGTACTCAGTACTTGATTAAACTCACAACTTAAAACTATATACGTATAATTATGAACTAATTGCACTAATTATTGGTTAGTGCTGGAGTAAAAAATATTTACTTACTATTCGTTCGACTAAAAACAAAAGATTATCAACAACAAAAAATACCTATTCTATTCAGTTCTTCTATGAACTTAACTATAATTTTCAATAATTGAAAATGCTCGCCCTAATACTAAATTGTCTTAACTCTAAATTCAAATCAAAGTCTTAATGGAAGAAATACCAAGAAATATGGTTTTAAGCTAATCCTATCTTACATAATGTACTTACAATACTACTAATATAATAATAATAATAAAAATTCAAAGATAATCAAAAACAAAAGATACTTATTCTATTCAGTTTAATTAATTCTTGATATTTTCCTCGCTAGAGAGCTCCGATAAACGCGTGCGATCGCTGCAAATCATAAAGTGCTATAAGGCGAAGGCACGCGCCGCCCGGCGCAAACAACTACGACCCTGCATTTTAAATTTGTAATATCGGTAATATCCACTTAAATTACATGCTGTAAAAAGCATATTGATCTATAATAAATGCACAATTTATTTAAGGTACTTAATTGGATAAGGATTAATGCTGTATTGTTTAAAATCACTTCGTAAATAACCATTTTTTAGTAAAGAATAAAAATGGTTATGCTGGGTTATCCCTAAGAGATAGACATATACCATCTCGGACTTTTTTGTTGAACTTTTTAAGGTGAACAATACTGTAGTACATTATTTTGGTCTATCTCGTAGGGTTCAGCCAGCGTTTGCAATATAAGCGCAAAAAAACGTGCTTATTTACGACATCACATTAGAAACCTTTAAATTTATCAGTGTTTCTCTACTATATTATGCATTTATTATACACACAAACCTTCCTTAAGAATCACTCTATCTATTAAAAAAAACCGCATCAAAATCCGTTGCGTAGTTTTAAAGATCTAAGCATACATACGGACATACAGCGAAAGCGACTTTGTTTTATACTATGTATTGATATACCAATAAATATGTTACTTGTTTAAAAGAATTTTAGTATTGATGATCAAAAAAGCCTACTGGCTCGAGTGCCAAACGTCTAAATTACTGTTATACATTATTTATTAATATGATGATGATAAAGTGAAATTCATAATAACCTGTATTTGAACAAACAGTTTTTAATAATTTCAGAAAAAATATAACAATTCGTTATAATTAAACTGACGATTAAAGTAGCTATTAATCAAAACCGCCAACTGTTAATCAGGCTGTAAAAGAATAAAATAATTGATGCATAAATAAATTGAAGTAACCGTTATCAATTCAAACATGTCCAAAAAGACATGCGGTAACATAATGTGGTCAAAGTGTATTTAGTTGTATTTGTTGCAACAACCGTTCCAAAAGTGCAATGACACGCTAACTGCAAGGAACTGTAAGAAATCTTACCAAAGCATGAAACTTTTTAAATCATTATGCTGAACCCTTAGATTATACGAAATATTGCACGGCTTTGGAACCGTGGAGGTGCGCCTACGCATTTGATCTGCTACAATAAACTTACACTTTTAAGACACCTCTTCTTGCAATAATAAAACTTACAGCAATAAAAAAATATATGATAATATTTAAATATGACTAATTATTCGGAATTACTCGTATTAGATAATATTATTGGATTCGTAATAGTTTTTTTTTATTTATTATATATTTATTTTATGAAAACGAATATAGTATCTGGCTGTACCTATGCAAATTTCAAAGAAGAATCTTACACCAACCGAACCAAAGGGACTTAAGTGAAAATAATTAAAAATAATTTCAGTACAGTTTTACTATTGATATATTCAAATATTTCCTTAAAAGTTAGTATGTCAATTTCAATAAATGTCAGAAAAAAATATTACAAAAATGTTTAAGAATAGCATTTATATTTTCACAACAAAGTAATTCATTACTTTTTTACGTAGAATGAATAATTCTGAATGAGATAAAGATATCTCTTAGCAACGATAGAAAAACTGTGAGGTGAACTTATACCGGTCACAATATTAACCCATAAACTATCAACGATTAATTTCATTGGCAAAGGCTCAGGTGTCCCGGCCAACAACATTTTTTATACCTACTCGCTGAGTCACGTTGAATATATTGATGATCACGTTTTGAATGGCGTTTTGCGGAATACCTACCAGTTGATACCAGTTGAAGCAGACAGAGTGGCAGCATTGCTTTTTTAGATATTTAATTTAAGTTATTATTACATTATCCATGCTATTTGTAAGCAGAATTGCTATCATTGGTGAATACAGGCAAGTTAAACACGTATGTTGGTATCATCTGCCTTATTTTAATGAACCATAAGCAAAGGCGGCACTTTTATTTAATGTGCAAGTGACACAAATGAAAATATTTGGTCGTAAACTGTTTATAGGATTTCGGAAGAACTTATGAGTACCTTGTTAGCCTTCGGTCTCTCTTGTGTGGAACCTACCGCAGTCAAAACATTTACTTAAAAACGTGTATAATGAATTTTTATGAACTTTTTCTTGTGCGCATCGTGCAGTTATATTTTATAGTCGATTGCCACTTGAGCTGCACTCCCATCTTGTTAAAGTAATTTTTTTCATGTCTGACGAATTGCATGCAAAATCAAAACATTAATAAGATACAGACCTTGTCGTTTCGTTACTTATATTACTGACAAATATAGCCAGTTGCTTGCAATAACTCGATATGTATTTTTTACTGTTATATAAGCACAATGTTTTTGGATTAATATAATTTAAAATGTTTTATATAATAATTTAAATTATTGAAACGTAACTCCTACAGACAAATATCGTATTAAAAAATGAAAGCAGTACAATTTTGCATCAAAAAGTGAAACAATCAGCGCGTCCACAAATAAATAAAACCATGTCATCAACCTCAAATTTTCAAGTTCAAATAAAACATTAAATACATACACCCATAAAAAATATTAGTGGATAGTGGAAAAAAACCTTATCAAAACGTTATAAAACGAATTTAAATTGAATGTTACTATCATTTTGTCATTTGTATCCCAATTTGATTTGCATGTTAGCAGTCACGTTGACACTATTGGACGGTTTCGTTTCAAACGATTTATTTTATTATCAAACTTGAATCTAAAAATGACTCATACTATATTTTTATTTTAAGTGCCATGATTATGCTGACTTATTGGTCAGGTAAAACTTTTCGTAGCCATTCAAGCTTCGTTTGATTGTGATGCATATTGTAAATTTACGGTTTTATTGTAAATATGCCAACACATAGAATGATGTCATACATCAAACTGACTCACTGAATCCATTTTAATAATATATATTTTAAAAAATATCAAAACGCTTAAAAATTTATCTATTGTTTTGTAAGTTTTTTCTTTCCATCCTATCTGATGATAAAGTAATTTGACCTTAAGAATTCATTTATCAGTACATAGTCAGTTGCATTAATCTTAAGATATGTCATCATCTCTAACATTTAGTTTTAATAATAAATTATGACATTGCATCCTTAGTACGAAACTTAGTAAGCTTATCAAAAGGAAGGTGGTTTGAAAATTTAAACAATTAAATGTTTAGTGGGTATAATAAAAGATTAAGTAATAATTACATATACATACAAATGTATTTGATTAATACTTATCTTAATTTTGTAATGAAATTTTATTACTCTTGTCTTGATTTAAACTTAAGAAGTATATAACACATACTACTTTATGTATACTATAAATATATTTTGCCGTGTAGTGTCGGCTTGAAATAACATTACCCCATTTTTTAAATCTTTTTGTTCATGAAAACCTCATGTGGGGATTATTACTAATAAATAAAGGAAAGAAAAATTTCGACACAGGCGGGATTCTTAGAATTACCCCATTTCTACCCGGCGACTAAGGGTATAGGGGCTTTTTAAGTAATTTTTGGGCGATGTGGTTAGAGACCCTTCACCAAAAACATTTATTATTACCATCTTTTCCCCAATCAACTTAAATGTGCCTAAGGAATTTCTCATTCCAAAGCTCTAGCTACCTCGTTAAGGGATTTATAGCCGTGAGTATATGTATGTATGTATAAATACAAAAAAGGTATAAGTGATTGTTTGACGTCATTTGTCCGACTAATTCCAATTTTAAGCGATAGCAATGACATTTATCGAAACTAACAAATTTTTTTCAATCGGGGGTGTGACTAATCCGTTCCGAATCCATCTCAAAGTTGCTCCATTTGTGATACAAGTTAAAGTACATCAGTTCATGACAAAACCAAGACCCACACAACACAGATAACATCGATAAATAAAGCAGAATAATAATAAAGCAATAGTCGTAACTTTTAAAGTTGTTTGTTACGTAAATTAACAAGTTTGTGAAGATTTGTCATGTAAAACGAAGACGCCTTTATGTCTGACTGTGACACACATTGTCTTGGATACGAGACCGCCTGCAAAATATATTATTACTAGTATTTGTCAACTCGTGAGGTGCTGTGTAGTGTCGGCTTATAATAGTACTAACACATTTCTTCCCATGGGTGTTCGTAAGAGGCGACTAAGGGTGTCAGGGCTTTTAAAAGAATATTGGGCGATGCGGTTGAAGACCCATCACCAAAACCATTCATATTTTAACCTTATCTCTATCTAATTTACTGATTCTGAAGCCCTGGCTACCTTTTAGGGTTTGTAGCAGTAAGTATATGTATGTATGGATATCGTGAGGTTATTTTGAGACTACTAAAGACACATATGTGTAATGTTGTTAGGGTATTGGGCCTTTTTATGTGATTACCGGGCGATGCGGTTTGAGACCCATCACAATCGTTATTTTACATACTTTGCTTCCTTAGCTTCCAAAAGTGTCTGAGGAATTTCTTGTTATGAAGGCCTGTCTAGCATTAAGTATATTTATGTATGTATGGTCAATGAGTGAAGTAATAAATACTGTAGATGAGATGTTTAACCCTTAACTACTGACGTGTCATTTTGTTACACTATTACTGACGTACGTATGATATACGTCTTGTTTTTGTTGTAGCTGCTCTGGTGCATCCATTAAGTGTGATTTGGGTTATTTTTGGTTTTTATTTATTTATGTATGTTACATATAAAGTTAGGATACTAAATAAACAGTCATAATATTAACAGCAAAATATTTATTCATCAACAAACTTATGAGTATCAAATTAGAAATATGAACAAAAAATCATTTAGGAGACGTATGAGGTACGTACGTCAGTGGTTAAGGGTTAACGCTCATTGATTTTAATTAGGTATATATATTGTTAGCAATAAATTTTAGGAAATTTTACATATAGCTGAGATGGCCTCGATTAATTAGTTCAAAGAAACATATGCAATTGGCGTTAATCACAGTATCTTGAATATATGAATGTCTAAACAGGTTGTGCTTAATTGGAACAATAAATAATTTAGTAATTGCAATCTTCATCGGGCACCTATCTCACAAATCTAGAGCATTCTTAAATTCAACCTATTGCAATAATCTTTGATTTTTCCAGTATGACTATATTTTTGTTTTCAAATGTATGAATTTATTGAAACCTAGAATTTAGGGCATCAATTCAGAAAATTACGTACAACTATTTGTTATTTGATCGTTCATTTAACAGCCTAACGTAATGATTAAATGGTATATTTTTTGTTGAAAATTCATTTCATTTTCTACCAGAATAGACCTCATAGTGGAATTAAAATGGAGGATGGAATAGCATGGAAGTTACAGGTATACCGAAAAACTTATGAATATGTAAGCAGAAAGAAAGCTATAAACTACTCATCTACGAAACTCTTAACCAGAGTCCCAGATGAAATGTTTTGTTACAGTTTTTGTTACTAAACTTTTCTGAAACGGCTTGATCGTTTCCTATACAATTTAAGTGTATATTCATTCGTACCCATAAAAAGTGATACAAGGAGCCACTAAATTTCTTCTTTATTTTTTATTAGCACTTCAAGTCAAAGTGACGTCAGTCGAGTCAGCAAGTATTTTAATTATTAGGTTAAGTAAGATACAAATATGACTATTATACATATTGCATGTCAATGATACTATAGCGTTGTGTTTGTGTTGATATTATTAAACTGCGATATTAATAGCTGACTCTGTTATCCATTAGCGCTGAGAAGGAAATAAGTTTAAATAAAGATAACGAGATTTTCACAAAAAATATATATTGATTGATTAATATTTGTAAAGATCAGCAAATGCTTTTTGCGAATTATAAAATACGCCGTTTCAAATAATGAGATGTCGGAAATGTAAAAATGTATAATTACAAAGGTGGAAAAAATACGGTACAGCAAATCAAAGTTTATTAGTTTATTTACAACAAGTTTCTTTATATTAAGTCTTAGACTTTAATGCAAATTGCGATTGAAATTAATTGAGCGGAGCGGAGTTAGGTAAACCTCAGTCTTCTTACTATCTGTGTAGTCAGTGTAAAGCTTGAAGCCGCACTTTAAATAGGAAAGTATAATAAATAAGCTTAGAATAGCACTACCCCATTTCTTCCGGTGGGTGTACGTAAAAGGCGACTAACGGTATTGGGCCTTTTAAGGGATTTTTGGGCGATGCAGTTGGAGACCCATCACCAAGAACCTTTATTTCACCATCTATTCCCCATGCACCTTCCAAAAGTGGCTGAGAAATTTCTAATTACTTAGCTCTGGCTACCCCTTTCTTGGGATTTATAGCCGTGAGTATATGTATGTATGTATGTTAAATAAGAAACCATTAACTATCTTCTATTGACTTCCATGGGAAAATATTTTTTGGTCAATATTCCTCACAACATCACGACAACACGACATGCGCATCCCTAACGACACTTCGCAATGTTCACTTGATCACTGTGTCAAATTTGGTTCAAATCGTTCGAACTATTCCAGAGGAGATCGATCACAAAGAAGTGGCCTACTCGCGTATAAGAAATATAATAACAATAAAGTAAATCAATGTTTACTTTAGTTTAGTGTTAAGTATTTTTCACTGCTTACACCGTACGAAATTTAGCGTGATGATATACAGCATATGGTACTTCTGAATGTTCTATTGGTGATAGAATTTTCAAAACCGGTCTAGCAGTTGGTGAGCCTATTTATTACAATCAAACAAAGTTTTCCTTTTTATCAAATTAGTGTAGATTTTATATACGTGGACTGCTCACCGATATACCGATATTGCATATGACAAAGACCATATCTTTTTCTATTATCATAATATTTTCAATTACAAGTTTTCAGTCTGATATAGAGACTGAATCCTCAGTTATATTGTACAATTTTTGATCCTATGACAAGCGACATTAATGAGTTTCGTTTAGTAGAATTATATACTCGGCCTTAATTTCCGTTTGGCTTGATATAAATAATAACGTTTCTAATTATTTATACGTAACATAACATACATAAAACATAAACGTTCACGCCCCATTATCCCCGAAGGGATTGGCAGAGGTACTAATACTTCTGAACATCACGTGACTTTGTCACCTGGTGTTCAGAGTACCCACGTTTTGCATGGACAGTGTACTCACGTGATAGGGGGCAGGCCTATCGCCGGTTTGTACGAATACACTGTCACATGACTAAGTACAACTCAGCCATGTGGGTTTCCTCACGATGTTTTCCCTCACCGTTAACAACCATGATAAATTAACTACACATATGTCTTTAGAAAAGACAAATTGGTGTAGGCCCGACGCAGGATTTGAACACTAGTCGTTTGCACGATAACCGAGTGTTCTACCCACTGGGCTTTCACGGTTATTTTTATTTATACGTCTGAGCAAAAAACATATTTTATTAATTTATAAAAAAATCTTTTTTTTAATGCTTAATGCCACTATAAATGCTATATGTACTGAGCCAAACTGTATATTAATGAAGATAGAGAGCAACCACAATTTGTACATTCCAATCAAAAAGAGGCTTATTTAACGCTTTGCGCCCTAAACTAAATGTGGAAAATAAGATAGCACGTAGTAAAGATATGTGTATTGAACTACCATCAAAGAGATTAGACAGGATTGTTTAATCAGCTTTCCTTGACCTTCGTAGGAAGTTCATAGTCAATCACTGGTCAGCATAATCCCATGTTTTTTATGTGAACCATTATGCAAAATTAAAACAAACACCAGTGTTGAGTCGTAATATAACATAGAATTGTAGTTAGTTTGAAGGTGGGCAATACGCATATTGAAAATTTATACATAATCGTGTCAATGCTCTTTCTTTCAAGGTATAAATAATTTATTTAGATTTTTTAAGTTGGGTGGAGTTTATGATAAAAAAAAAAATTTGATGGAGTCACTTGGTATACATCTCTTGCAGTTTTTTAGGTTAATAAGGGTCCTCCGAATTTTTTTTTGTATAATATACTATAGTATTTGCCCACTAAGTGTTGGGCATAACATGTGCCAATAGCTTTTCAGAAAAGGTTTGCTTTATAAAAAGAAAATCAAATGACAAGAAAAAGGACATTGACACTCGGGAACGGGCGTTGGAAGATATCTTATAACGGTACTTTTGATAAAAAAAAACACATAAATCAAGGAAGGGAACACGTTTTATTTAAAAAAGAATCCGAGTCAATTTCGTATTTTATGTTTTAATGTCTATATTTTCCTTTTTACAAGCACACAAGAAAGTGTTTGTGGGAGGTGTTATCCAAGTTCGATTTGGGGAGTTAAATAATGTGTGCGTTTGGTATCACTGGGATGATTGCAGTGCACGTGTGAGAGTAAACGGCGGAAACACAAACTAGATCGGAGTCTCTAGGGGATTTTGAAAGGAATATGTTGCTTCTCCGTGGCTCTTCAATTTGTTCATAAATGACTCTTTGACAGTATTGGGTGAAATGGATTCTGAATTGAGAATGGGTGGATTTTAAATTATATACCTCTTGTAAGCTGACGATCCAGTTCTACTTGCATCAAAAGTGGAAAAGGAATTAAACTAAAACCATGGTTTTTGAGAAGGAGGAAAATGTGATAGGAAGTGTGATTAAAATTATCAATTTTTTTTTTATTTTCAAATTGATAATAAGAAAATGCATCAAGTAAAGGAGTTAGTATATCTGGGAAGTTAGTTTACTAGCTGTGTAGTTTTGTTCTATACAACTCAGCCACGAGGGATTCCTTATGATTTTTCTCTCATAGCTTACAAACATGATAAATTAACAACATATTTGACGTATTTAGACGACATAAATACATACATATACTCACGGCTATAAATCCCTAGAAGGGGTAGATAGAGCTAAAGAATTAGAAATTTCTCAGCATCTTTTAGAAAATTGAGTGGGGAAAAGATGGTAAAGTAAAGGTTGTGGGTGATGGGTCTCCAACCGCATCGCCCAAAAATCCCTTAAAAGCCCTTATACCGTTAGTTGCCTCTATTCTAAGCCGACACTACGCGGCAGTATAGAAGACAATAATTGTAAATGACGGCCATACTCATAATTTCGTCCCATGTGTCCTGGTTGTCCTTTCACTGTGCTAACAGAGATATTTTTTATTACAATTGTTTTTTTTTATTTACTAGGAACTGAGATGAAACCTTTCGTACGTCTTAAAAACGGCTCACTCTATTATACTATATTTGTCAGTCTGATTATATATATCCGTTATATTATGCCTTGGGCATACTCAAGACAGACAATTAGGTTTAGTTGTTTTCTAACCATCTCCTCTACTGTACTCTGTGGTTATATATTTCCATCATATTTTTTCGAAATCTTTGTTAAGGTTCATTTGCATTTACTAAGTGCATAAAACTGTTATAAGACTAACAAATGTTATAACTACAGAACTAGTGGTATAAATATATGGAAGGAAATCATGATGCCAGAACAGATTGTGAAAGAACATCAAAAATCAAGACTCATGCACCATTATATTAAATATAATATAACGAAGGTGATAGTTAATTAACTCGTTTAATTATTTGTCAAGAAAATAATTATAAAAAATTATTGATATTTCTATCTCTGCATTTACTTCCGAGAAATCTCTGTTGCTATACACAGATTATTTATTAAAACTAACCGTTGTAATATGTGGGTCTCATTTAATCGTATGCTGACCGATTTGTTATTGATGCGTCGAATTATTCATGTAAGTATCGATGTTACATAGACTTAAGAAACTACAAGAACAAAAAAAAGGGATCAACCATTATGTTTCAACTATAACGAAAATTATAGATTTAACTAAACAACACGATTAATTTTATTTTGTTCACTATCATTTATATTCATTTTTAAATTTCATGCTTCTAGGGAATAACATTATTAAATAGGTCAAAAGTGTGTTATTTTATAAAAAATGTTATATAGGAATCAATGTTCACAATTCAAAAACTAAATTCTTAAATTGTTTCTTTATTGTTCATGCCTACTTTTAACACTTCGCAGTTAAAAATACGATGATATGATGCACTATTTAAAATTAGCAAAAAAACGGTGATAGTGGCGCTAAATATATGGAACTAAGTATTTTTTTTTCAATAAGTCCAGGTGTGTCTAAGATAGATGAACATGTATAATTTACGTACTAACTTACTTACTTATACTTACGCCCATTATTCCCTTTGGCGTAGGCAGAAACTATCGATCGCCACTTAGTATGATCTTGATTCACATGTGAAAAGTTAAAATATATAGAAATATTCAAAGTATTATAAATATACGCCCCACTCTTTCAAAAAACTTTGATGTATAAGTCATAGTAAATATAAATTATATTTTAGTAAATTAGATATAATAAGTAGTATATAATAGTCAGTCAAAACTAACACGTATAACTTCGTAATTTATATTCATACAAGCGGTATGAAATCTAAAATAATTTCGCATTTATTTTGTTAATGTTAACAATTACAAATTAATTCGAATTTCACAACTCCTTCAGATCTTAACTGGTACTCGCAGTTGAGATAAAGTTTTATTGCATTGGCTTTTAATGTTCATAGAGTTAATAGGAGAGGACGACCACGGCGAACACATTTAGATAAAATTGAAAATGTGTTTAAATAGGCAGGCGCCCAAAATGTAAAGAAAAGAAGAGCATGTATGAAAAGATTGATGAATGTAGACGAATCTCGAGAGGCGATGGATAGTCTATACATATCCCAACGGGAATAAACGGCGTGAGAATATGTAAATACGTTTATTAAAAAAAAAATTAGCTCGAATGAAAGCGACACACGTACTATTTATTGTAAAAGTTATTTAAAACATTAATTTCTCAGCCACGTCTAATAGTCGTTGAACTCTACGCAGCTGCATCTCGGCGTGGAGGTAGTCTTTGCAAGTGTACAAGAGAAAGGTCACGGCGACTTAAACTACGCGGTAATTAAAGGTTATTTTAAGGTAAAACTGTTATCGGTAAGCAACTGAGCTGCGGCACTGGGTACACGCAACGAACCTTGGCCCTTAACAACTTTATGAGCAAAAAGTCAACTGCCAAAACGAAATCAATGGAATTTTTCCGGGACATATCGATAAAGAATGGATTTCTTTTTGTATTGGCGTTGAAGAACCAGTGTTTTAATTAATTTCGATTTATGGTTTTTTTGAAGGTCCATACAATACTCTAAACGGAGGCGGCGTCGATGGCTTGGTTGGATATTTGATCATCACAGTTTATTTAGAAAATAAGATAACCTAAAAATTAACCTAAACAGAATAATATACATACAAAGTAATATCTCTCACAGCCCACATATGTCCCCACCAAGGGGCTCGAGCCTACCCTGTATAGGGTGGGTGATTTGGCCTTAGTCCACCACGCTGGCCAGTTGCGGGTTGGCAAACTAACGACTACTACCGTAATAGTAGCCGGAACCGACGGCTTAACGTACCCTACGAAGCAAAGTAATAAACAAGCAATATTAGTTGCATTAAGAAAAGATATGATCAGCTGTGTAGTGTCGGCTTAGAACAGCACTACCCCATTTCTTCCGACGTGGGTGTACGTAAGAGGCGACTAACGGTATTGGGGCTTGCTTTAAGGGATTTTTGGGCGATGCGGTTGGAGATCCATCACCAACAACCTTTTATTTCACCATCTTTTCCCCACGCAACTTTCAAAAGTGGCTGAGGAATTTATAATTCCTTAGCTCTGGCTACCCCTTATAGGGATTTATAGCCGTGAGTATATGTATGTATGTAAGAAAAGATAATATTCCATTGAAAACCTTTAAAACACCTTAATCTATATTGTTACATTTTTGAAATGTTTATAATATATTTGAAACTTTTCTCTATGAATATGTTACTCTGTATTTCATTGGGTGATATGACCACAAATTTGCCCAAATGCCATCATTCAATACAATAATAAAGTTATTTCTCATAAATAAAAGATGGTATTAAAGGAAAGAAAAAATTCGACACTGGCGGGGTTCGAACCCGCGACCTTCGGGTATACGCCCCCGTCGCTCTGCCAACTGAGCTACAGTGTCAGTTGGCATCCAGCGCGAAATTTCTCTATCCTTTGTTTCTTTTTTACACGTTCAAGTAGTGTTATAGTCATGTCAAAAAACATTAAATTAAAGTTATTTCTGTTCATTACATGTGTTTTCTGTTACATATATTCCTGCAAACATACTCACGCCTATAAATGCCGAAAGGGGTTTCCTGATCTTCAGAATTTTAAATACCCCAGCAGCTTTTAGAAGTGGAAAGATTATGAAATCAAGGAAAATTTATTGTAGTTCGTTAGCAACATTGCCAAACAATAACTTTAAATACCCCATCACCCTAAATCGAACAAATTAGCGTTGAATAATGCAATACTGCTATTCAAAGCTGACAAAACACAGCTAATGTATATGTTATAGCTTAATACGATTAGCTGCTTTGCTCAGTTCCTTTGATATTTATTATCTAAACTTTAGTTACTTAACGGACCAAATACTAAAACCACTAAAAGCCCATGATTATAAGAATATAAATTCTGAGTGCATTATATTTTATTTGTCATGCAGCGGCCAAACTTGTTCAGTTTGTCGTGGTACAGTCGAGCTCAAGCAAAGCTCAGTGTATCCAGCATAATTTGCGCCGTTGATCTCTTAGTATGGATACTACAAAAGAGCTCAGTATGAGCAAGATATGGTAAAGATAACATACCGCTGACTGTACGGCTACCCTGAATATAAAATGACCGTCGCAAATTAAAAGGACACAAAGAAATTTCATATTTACAACAGATAGCTATTACAATACAATGGGCATTGTGCAATTTATAACTCCCGATTCAGGTTTTTTACGTCGTGTAAGTTGTTTTTTAGCATGATACATATGTCACTTTACGGAAATTTAGCGAATAATGATTATGTATTCATTTTCTGTTTTGATAAACATCTTTACACTTTGGCGAAAACGAGAATTGATTTTGTTACTCTATTTCTGATGTTTGTGTATTGACATGATTTGCATTTTGCTCGTTATAGTCATTTTTGTAACATGTTGCTTGTAATAATATTGGTATTTTTGAGATCTGTAATGACTTTGGCCCAATAATGTCAACTTGTCGTATATATATAATTGCCGACAAATAATTCTTATATAAAATTTTAGAATTAATTATCTACTGTTGAACTACAGCAATACGATCAACTGCCCGAGAGTTTAAAAATCATTAATTCAAGCTTGTTTAATATCTTTGATTCAAGCGCTAGAATGTCAAAAGAAAAGTAAATATATGTAATAAAGAAAAGTAAATAATATTATGAGGGCAGTTTATTCTAGGTTTGCACGGTGAGTTTCTAGGCTGTGATATTCAACTTCTTCACATAAAATGAAATAGCACAGTTATCAATTTTGTGCCGTATGTATGCGTAATATATTATAAATCTGTATGGTAAACGTTTGAATAAAAGCCGTTTTAAATAACAGTTCTGCAATAAATTCAAAATAAATGTTCGCTTAAAATTAGACACTAATAAACCACTGTCGGTTATATTTTGTCAAGTAAATCTCACCCATTATTCAACAGAAAAGCGATTAAAATGCCATTTTCAACCAGATTTTGTGGCGATAAGAACAACGTTTTAAATCAATTTTATTTATGAGTTAATTTTACCTGATCTCGGCTTACCAGGTGTCACTTTGTAGGAAATTAACCAGTTTTTAATTAAAAGAGTTCATTCACAGTGTTGCTATGGACCGATGCTTAACGATGCTCCCATTATTTCATCGCGTCGCTCATTACAAAATCAAACCATATTGGTTCGGGTCGAGTCTTAAATGTATATAAATGAATGCTAATGACCTTTTTTAGAACATTATTTATACATGCAAAACTTTTTATATATTGCTATCAACCTGTATTTTCACTTTTCTTTTTATAACTTCGGGAGTAGGAGTATTTTGGGGTCGTGTGTGGTACAGCGTTGAGCGTATGATATATATTTATTTTATTTTAGTAGAGAAACATGAAGTCACATACATATATGTCGAATCATTTCATTCAATCATTTTCGCAAGATTTATTTGCCACATTTATTATTTGTAATCAGGTAGCCGTGCCATATTAGCAATTTTGCGTTTTAAATTGTAATTAGTGCAAAGATGAGAAAGAGATGGTTAGCCTAGAAAGCAGAAAAAAACAGAAATTACCTTCTGTTCATCTCTCCTGCATACAAATAGGCCGTTATAAGTAGGTATGCGATTGAAGAAATTTACTGCCCGTTGATCTATTGTAATCTCAGCAGTTAACAGTGTCTTTGTATGGTGGAACTAGCTGTTTGAATGAACTATCTCTGCCGATGGCTCTTAGATTAAAAAACCCTGATTTTGTCACTGACTCACTGATGATCAGCAAAATTCTTTAGGGTATTATTGAATGCTGAGATTTTATCCCCCGACAACTAACAAAAAGAAATGAAATCCCTCTAAAACATTGTCATGTAAATTGTTGTTAATGTAAGACCATATGACTCACACCGATATTGGATCGACAAAAAGATATCGGATCTCATGTAGAACCAAGCTTCTAACTCTACACGCCGTAACTCTACTAAGGTAATTTTCACAAACTTTACACCTTTGTAAAATATGTGGCTTGGCTGTTCGACACTTCAAGAACAAAAGTAATGAACAGTGATTGAATTTTTCACCTTACGCCTATGGGAATGAGAGTTACGGTATGGGAAAGATAGAAGAATTTAGAAGTTTGGTTTTAAATAAGATCTGATGACTTATTGATAGTTTGAGTGATATGGTCTCGTCATGGCTACATATGGCATCTTATTGTTTTTGGTGGTATTTAATATAAAAAGATTGAGTTATAATGTATGGAATATTAATCAATATTTTGTATTTATTCTAAGTGTCTAATATATGGCCGTTATAAAAATCCAGCGATCAGTAGAGCTTGCCTACCCCAAAAGGAACTAATGGCGAGAGTATATGTATGTAAATGCAAACATAGTTAGAGCTCTCATTTCTGCTGACATCCCTGCAGTTCTCGAGCCTCAGGGATTATTCAGGAGTGACGGTAAGCGTCCGGATGGTGTGACTTTGGTTATGTGGGAGAGAGGTAGTTGTCTGATTTGGAATGCCACTTGCGTCTGTACATTTGCGCTTTCCCATGTAGGATCTACTACTGCAGTTCCGGGGGCTGCTGCTGAAACGGCTGCGAGACATAAGCTTTCCAAGTATAGTCAGCTTATGTCTTCTTTTTTCTTTGTGCCTCTCGCTGTAGAAACCACCGGGGTTTGGGGTTTAGAGGGAAAAATATATATGAAAGAAATAGGTCGCCGCCTGAGGAACCGTGGTGCTGGGGCATTATTGATGCAGAGGATCTCCCTAGCTGTTCAGCGGGGTAACGCTGCCAGCGTAATGGGGAACTTTGGATCGGATGTGTCTCGGAGCGGTTTGTTTAATTGTTTTTTATATTAGTTGTTAGGTGCTTTTTGTATCAATTTTATACATTCAAATCAAATGTGTATTTTACTTAAAAAAAAACATAGTTCAAGTTATAAAATATATTTAAAGTGGTTGAACGAAATCAAATCATTATGTGTATTTAGTCTTTGGTAAAAGTAGATCTCGTAATTATAAATGCTGGAAAACATAGAAATGCGTAGATCGTCAAAATATTTTTGTTATAATTGATCATTTATGGTATTAAATGAAGCGCACCTTACTGCAAAACGTCTTATTTTAGAAATAGAGTGAGTACTTAAAGGTACAATCAATAGTACAACATCACCTGGAACTCATGCGTAATTGGTTGTTGTAAAGTTTATCCCATTTTGGTAGAGCAGAGTGCAAAAATCATTTTTCTTTTTTAATTTTGGATGGAAAAATACAAAATGTTGACGAGGTGAATAACATGGTTTCAGAAATGCAAGCATGGTTTGCTTCGAATAACATTAAATGTTAAAAAAAATTTGTATTAAATTTGCATTCAACACTGTTAAACATGTTGGTATTTTTTAAGGCTATATGCGGAAACTGCAGTTTTTCAAAAATGAGTCTTAGCGTTTAAACTCTTAAAGTACGACCACGGAGGGCACACGAAATCCATTTAAAGAATGCGTTAAAACCTGATGGCAAAATATAAGAATCTTATGATACGTTCCAAATAATTTCTGGTGAGGGTACGAAAACTAATATTCCAAACACATATATACATACATATACTCACGCCATCAGTTCCCAATGGGGTGAGCAGAGACTAACGATGGCCATTTTGTACGATCCTGGCAAACCTCTCTAGCTTAGTTTACATCCATAAATATTTTCATAGATGCTCTTTTATTCTTTAATACTTCGGACGCCTGCTTGAGCTGCTCTGAGCACACTCTCTATTTGATCCAGGTGTTTCTACAATAGCTCTATAGATCCCTTTTACCAATTTCTTATTTTCCTTTTTTCTTCCTTTTTTATAATATCATATTTCATGAACTACGCTATTTCTCACTCTCTCACATAACCTAAAATTACAAACTTTTCTGAGGGATCTCATCCCTATTGCATTCACACTATTTTCACGATTCTTCTGCCACACCCAACATTCCCTACCATACATAAGCGTAAGAACAAAAAAAACATCATGTACAGCTTTTTGGGATCGATTGACTGATCATTAGACTATTCATTGCTCCATTTATTACAATATCTTTTATCACTCTTTTTTCAATGTCTTCATCAAATTTTTTATCCCCCTTTAACAAACTTCCAAGATTTACGAACTCTTCCACTTGATTCACTTTCTTACCATTATTAATTTTAATCGTGCATTCTGTCACACTCACCCTTATTTCTTTTCTTACAAAAGACGCATATGAAACATTCATCATCTCTGGTTTTTTTTTCACCAACGATGAATGTTGCATTGTCAGCGTGTGAGAGGCATTTAATGGTGAATCCACCCATTCTAAGTCCATAATCACTTTCACGCAACTCTGTTAAACAGCCATCCATCAACCAACAAACAGCCGCCAGCCATCCAACTGAAAAGCCACGGAGAAGCTACGCGTGGGTGGGTTTTGATTACAGAGGTGATACCATTAACTTGTAAAGAGTTTCAAAACCATGGCTCTATTTTATTAAATTGGATCGCGTTTTTATACAAAGTAGAAACCTTAAAACTCCGATGTAGGAATCGCATAGCGAGTCTTGAATTGTATGACATGACGAGTGTGACGTGCACCATACATTCATGTTACGTATAGTATTCTGAACCTTGCTGCGCTTCTAGCAAGTCTTCGTACACGTCATAGCACATACACAATTTACAGTAGGAAATGCGTCACTGCAGACCAAAAGCTGCAATGAGGATTCCACACTAGTTAACAAGCTGGTTAGTAGGCTAACTGTCCTGCAGATAAATTTTACAGACACTACAGCCATGTTTACAGGTTTTCATCTTGGGGCAGATTCACCGACGATTATAAGATAAGATGGAAGATATTATGTACATTTATACGTTTCTTGTGTGTTTGTATGACGATACGATGACCGTAGCATATGGGGAGAAGATGGTAAAATAAAGGTACGCCGTGTAGTGTCGGCTTAGAATAGCACTACCCCATTTCTACCGATGGGTGTACGTAAGAGGCGACTAACGGTATTGGGGATTTTAAGGGATTTTTGGGCGATGCGGTTGGAGCATTCGTTTATGTGATGAATATATATCTGTGTTTCTTAGTCTAATATTATGAATGTTACTCATACTTGTATCATATATATTATTAAATACATACATATACTCACAGCTATAAATCCCAGGAAGGGGTAGCCAGAGCTTCAGAATAGAAATTCCTCAGCCACTTTGGAAGTTGCGTGGGGAAAAGATGGTAAACTAAAGGTAGTGGTAATGGGTCTCCAACTGCATCGCCCAACCAATTCTTTAAAAGCCTCAATATCCTTAATTGCCTCTTATAAACATCCTAGATAAGGGTTGTATCGTCGAATTAGTATCCCTTTCCTAACCATAGGTTATTGACCTTGGGCTAACTTCTTCTTCCGTGTAATACTTCTGTATTCATTTTATTATTATTTTTTAGTTTAAAACAAATATCATTGAGTTTGGTGAATACATATCGTAAATTCACATTATTTAAATAAAATCAGAAAAAAATAAATTCAAAGTGATTCTCATGCATTAAAAAGATGTAAAAATAAATGGTAATAAAAGAATGGTAGAGTTCATAAAGGAAAGTTCACTGGCTTCAAAACATCTAATTATAGTATTATAAATGTAAGATAAGAAGTGAAGCGTTCGGATTTAGATGTTCTTGGGCTTAAATAAACAAAACTTGTTTTGAATCAAACAGATGTAAGAATTATTTGATACTTTTTTAAGATCGTATAAGAATTATAAATTTAAAACTAAATTTATTTTACAAAAAAAGGCTCAAAAACAAATAGAAACTCTGCAAGTCAGAGGGAAAAGTTTAGTAAACTTGAATAAAAATGTTTTTATTAACTAAACTGTAAAGTCGATTTGTGTGAGTCTCGTAATTTCCACACAACTAAATTGTTCAAAATATGGAGGTGCATAGCACACATTGTGAATTCAGTTGATCGTAAATTTTCAATTGTTGAATTTTAAGATACATAATAAATATAGATTAACTTAATCAAAACTGAACATTTGGGCACATAATCTGAGATTGGATGCTCATTTAGTAATTTTGATGTTCATTGATGAAAAAAACCGAGGTATCATAAATTGTTTCCCAGAGCTCAATTCAGAACTCCATCGATCATTGTGACATAACAACGCACGAATCTAAGTGCTACAAACAAATATCATACTACCAACAGGAACAATTTGTTTCACGGACGATACCATGTGTTCACCAGAATTTGTCTTTTCTATTGCTTTATGTAGAATTGCGAGACGATACTAACTAATACCTCTAATATAGGTAACTAAGCACAACATATTTGCTTTAATATTAAAAACAAATTATTATTACTTTTTTAGCTGTGTATAGGCTTAGAATTTATTCCGGTGGGTGTGCGTAAAAGGCGACTAACGGTATTGGGGCTTCTAAGGGATTTTTGGGCGATGCGGTTGGAGACCCACCACCAAAAACCTTTATTTTACCATATTTTCCCCACTGAACTTCCAAAAGTGGATGAGGGATTTCTAATTCCTTGGCTCTGGCTACCCCGTCTAGGGATTAATAGCCGTGAGTATATGTATGTATCATTATTTTTCACTAAATAATGTAAGGGACCATCACCAAAATACAGTTTATGAGAAAAATCGGAATTCGTTTACGTTGTTGCACAGCACACTGGGTATTAAAAAAATATTTTTGGTAAAAAAAAAATATTTTTAAATATAATATATATATTTGGCTGTGTAGTGTCGGCTTAGAATAGCACTACCCCATTTCTTGCAGTGGGTGTACGTAAGAGGCGACTAACGGTATGGGGCTTTTAAGGGATTTTTGGGCGATGCGGTTGGAGACCCATGACCAACAACCTTTATTTAACATCTTTTCCCCACTCAACTTTCCAAAAGTAGCTGAGGAATTTCTAATTCCTTAGCTCTGGCTACCTTCTAGGGATTTATAGCCGTAAATATATGTATATGTATGTGTTAATTTACTTACCTAGCGTATCTTTCCTGTTATTTTTAACTATGCTGGAAACTTACAGACTTCGAGTATAAGGCATGCAAGCGAGCATGTGTTACAGTGCATACTTTACTAAACACTGCCATCTGACGAAAAAAAATCAAAGCATTACAATTGTTTGTTGAAAATATAGTTCGTTTCTAAATTAAATGCACTAGTGTAGTTGTGTCTTATTGACGCCACTATTATAATAGTACTCACAGTACTTGATAGATGGCGTTAAATAAAACAAATTTTATTTTAAAATCTTTATTCTCACTGGAAATAAATAAGACAGATATGTTGTTAGATTACCTATCTATTAAAATTAATTAATTGTTCTTGGACTTAGATTAAGTTACAAAGCTTTACCACTACAATGAACCGAAAACTGATTGAATGCACAGTTTGCACAACAGATGGTGTCTCAGTAACTAAATTACCGCTTTAAAAAACACGATAAAATATAAAACATGCAATTTAATGGAAATCACTCTCTTTTTTAAAAATCACGCTCGTACCACACTTGGAATTCATTACTTTTTTATTTGTAAACTTCTCCATTGGTTGACGTAATGTAAGAATAATTAGAAGTAATAAATAAAAAAAAAAATGTTTAAGGTAGCCGTGCCATATTAGCAATTTTGCGTTTCAAATTGTAATTAGTGCAAAGATGAGAAAGAGATGGTTAGCCTAGAAAGCAGAAAAAAATAGTAATTAACTTCTGTTCATCTCTCCTGCATACAAATAGGCCGTTATAAGTAGGTATGCGATTGAAGAAATTTACTGCCCGTTGATCTATTGTAATCTCAGCAGTTAACAGTGTCTTTGTATGGTGGAACTAGCTGTTTGAATGAACTATCTCTGCCGATGGCTCTTAGATTAAAAAACCCTGATTTCGTCACTGACTCACTGATGATCATCAAAATTCTTTAGGGTATTATTGAATGCTGAAATTTCATCCCCCGACAACTAACAAAAAGAAATGAAATCCCACTAAGACATTGTCATGTAAATTGTTGCTAATATAAGACCATATGACTCACACCGTCAAAAAGATATCGGATCTCATGTAGAACCAAGCTTCTAACTCCACACGCCGTAACTCTACTCAGGCAATTTTCACAAACTTTACACCTTTGTAAAATATGTGGCTTGGCTGTTCGACACTTCAAGAACAAAAGTAATGAACAGTGATTGAATTTTTTACCTTACGCCTATGGGAATGAGAGTTACGGTATGGAAAAGATAGAAGAATTTAGAAGTTTGGTTTTACATAAGATCTGATGACTTATTGATAGTTTGGGTGATATGGTCTCGTCATGGCTACATATTGCATTTTATTGTTTTTGGTGGGATTTAATATAAAAAGATTGCTTTATAATGTATGGAATATTAATAATTATTTTGTATTTATTCTAAGTGTCTAATATATGACCCTTATAAAAATCCAGCGATCAGTAGAGCTTGCCTACCCCAAAAGGAACTAATGGCGAGCGAGAGTATATGTATGTAAATGCAAACATAGTTAGAGCTCTCATTTCTGCTGACATCCCTGCAGTTCTCGAGCCTCAGGGATTATTCAGGAGTGACGGTAAGCGTCCGGATGGTGTGACTTTGGTTATGTGGGAGAATGGTAGTTGTCTGATTTGGAATGCCACTTGCGTCTGTACATTTGCGCTTTCCCATGTAGGATCTACTACTGCAGTTCCGGGGGCTGCTGCTGAAACGGCTGCGAGACATAAGCTTTCCAAGTATAGTCAGCTTATGTCTTCTTTTTTCTTTGTGCCTCTCGCTGTAGAAACCACCGGGGTTTGGGGTTTAGAGGGAAAAATATATATGAAAGAAATAGGTCGCCGCCTGAGGAACCGTGGTGCTGGGGCATTATTGATGCAGAGGATCTCCCTAGCTGTTCAGCGGGGTAACGCTGCCAGCGTAATGGGGAACTTTGGATCGGATGTGTCTCGGAGCGGTTTGTTTAATTGTTTTTTATATTAGTTGTTAGGTGCTTTTTGTATCAATTTTATACATTCAAATAAAACTTGTATTTTACTTAAAAAAAACATATTTCAAGTTATAAAATATATTTAAAGTGGTTGAACGAAATCAAAAATCTTATTTTAGAAATAGAGTGAGTACTTAAAGGTACAATCAATAGTACAACATCACCTGGAACTCATGCGAAATTGGGTGTTGTAAAGTTTATCCCATCTTCATAGAGGAGAGTGCAAAAATCATTTTTCTTTTTTAATTTTGGATGGAAAAACACAAAATGTTGACGAGGTGAATAACACGGTTTCAGAAATGTAAGCATAACCTTAAATGTAAAAAAAAAAATTATTAAATTTGCATTCAACACTGTTAAACATGTTGGTATTTTTTAGGCAATATGCGGAAACTGCAGTTTTTCAAAAATGAGTCTTAGCGCTTTAACTCCTAGAGGACGACCACGGAGGGCACACGAAATCCATTTAATGAATGCATTAAAACCTGATGGCAAAATATAAGAATCTTATGATACGTTCCAAATAAATTCTGGTGAGGGTAAGATAACTAATATTCCAAACACATACATACATACATATTATACTCACGCCATCAGCTCCCAATGGGGTAAGCAGAGACTACCGATTGCCATTTTGTAGGATCCTGACAAACCTCTCTAGGTTAGTTTACATTCATCAATCTTTTCATAGATGCTCTTTTATTCTTTAATACTTCGGACGCCTGCTTGAGCTGCTCTGAGCACACTCTCTATTTGGTCCAGGTGTTTCTACAATAGCTCTATAGATCCCTTTTACCAATTTCTTATTTTCCTTTTTTCTTCCTTTTTTATAATATCATCTTTCATAAACATACATACATACATACATACATATGCTCACGGCTATATTTCCCTAGAAGGGGTAGCCAGAGCCAAGGAATTGTAAATTCCTCAGCCACTTTTGGAAGTTGAGTGGGGAAAAGGTGGTAAAATAAAGGTTTTTGGTGATGGGTTTCCAACCGCATCGCCCAAAACTCCAATGGAAATCCCCAATACCCTTAGTCGCCTCTTACGACACCCGTGGGTAGAAAGGGGTAGCGTCATTCTAAGCCGGCACTACACGGCAAAGCCGGCACTACACGGCAAACTTCTTCATTCTTCAATCTTTCATAAACTTCGCTATTTCTCACTCTCTCACATAACTTAAAATTACAAACTTTTCTGAGGGATCTCATCCCTATTGCATTCACACTATTTTCACGATTCTACTGCCAAACCCAACATTCCCTACCATACATAAGCGTAAGAACAAAAAAAACATCATGCACAGCTATTTGGGATCGATTGACTGATCATTAGACTATTCATTGCTCCATTTATCGCAATATCTTTTATCACTCTTTTTTCAATGTCTTCATCACATTTTTTATCCCCCTTTAACAAACTTCCAAGATTTACAAACTCTTTCACTTGATTCACTTTCTTACCATTATTAATTAATAAAAAACGATGAATGTCGCATTTGATCGTCAGCGTGTGAGAGACATTTAATGGTGAATCCACCCATTCTAAGTTAAACAGCCATCTATACTATACTATACTATACTATACTCCAACGCAACTCTGTTAAACAGCCATCCATGAACAAACTGAAAAGCCACGGAGAAGCTACGCGTGGGTGGGTTTTGATTACAGAGGTGATACCATTAACTTGTAAAGAGTTTCAAAACCATGGCTCTATTTTATTAAATTGGATCGCGTTTTTATACAAAGTAGAAACCTTAAAACTCCTATGTAGGAATCGCATAGCGAGTCTTGAATTGTATGACGTGACGAGTGTAACGTGCACCATACATTCATGTTACGTATAGCATTCTGAATCTTGCTGCGCTTTTAGCAAGTCTTCGTACACGTCATAGCAAATACGCAATTTACAGTAGGAAATGCGTCACTGCAGACCCAAAGCTGCAATGAGGATTCCACACTAGTGAACAAGCTGGTTAGAAGGCTAACTGTCCTGCAGATAAATTTTACAGACACTACAGCCATGTTTACAGGTTTCCATCATGGGGCAGATTCACCGACGATTATAAGATAAGATGGAAGATATATGTACATTTATACGTTTCTTGTTTGTTTGTATGATGATACGATGACCGTAGCATATTTGGTAAGTGACAAGCTTCTTGGTCCGGAGGTCGCGGGTTTGAATCGCGCTTAGAGCATTCGTTTATGTGATGAATATATATCTGTGTTTCTTAGTCTAATATTATGAATGTTACTCATACTTGCATCATATATATTATTAAATACATACATATACTCACAGCTATAAATCCCAGGAAGGGGTAGCCAGAGCTTCAGAATAGAAATTCCTCAGCCACTTTGGAAGTTGCGTGGGGAAAAGATGGTAAACTATAGGTAGTGGTAATGGGTCTCCAACTGCATCGCCCAACCAATTCTTTAAAAGCCTCAATATCCTTAATTGCCTCTTATAAACATCCTAGATAAGGGTTGTATCGTCAAATTAGTATCCCTTTCCTAACCACAGGTTATTGACCTTGGGCTAACTTCTTCTTCTGTGTAATACTTCTGTATTCATTTTATTAATTTTATTTAGTTTAAAACAAATGTTAATGAGTTTGGTGAATACATATCGTAAATTCACAATTTTTAAATAACATCAGAAAAAACTAAATTTAAAGTGATTCTCATGCATTAAAAAGATGTAAAAATAAATGGTAATAAACGAATAGTAGAGTTCATAAAGGAAAGTTCACTGGCTTCAAAACATCTAATTATAGTATTATAAATGTAAGATAAGAAGTGAAGCGTTCGGATTTAGATGTTCTTGGGCTTAAATAAACAAAACTTGTTTTGAATCATACAGATGCAAGAATTATTTAATACTTTTTTAAGATCGTATAAAATTATAAATTTAAAACTAAATTTATTTTACAAAAAAAGGCTCGAAAATAAATAGAAACTCTGCAAGTCAGAGGGAAAAGTTTAGTAAACTTGAATAAAGATGTTTTTATTAACTAAACTGTAAAGTCGATTTGTGTGCGTCTCGTAAATTCCACACAACTAAATTGTTCAAAATTTGGAGGTGCATAGCACACATTGTGAATTCAGTTGGTCGTAAATTTTCAATAAGTTAAAATTTAAAATACATAATAAATATAGATTAACTTAATCAAAACTGAACACTTGGGCACATAATCTGAGATTCGATGCTCATTTAGTAATTTTGATGTTCATTGATGAAAAAAACCGAGGTATCATAAATTGTTTCCCAGAGCTCAATTCAGAACTCCATCGATCATTGTGACATAATATCATAGACGCACGAATCTAAGTGCTACAAACAAATATCTTACTACCAACAGGAACAATTTGTTTCACGGACGATACCATGTGTTACATTGCATACTTTACTAAACACTGCCATCTGACGAAAAAAAATCAAAGCATTACGATTGTTTGTTTAAAAATAAAGTTCGTCTCTAAATTTAATAAATGCACTAGTGTAGTCGTGTCTTACTGACGCCACTATTATAATAGTACTCACAGTACTTGATAGATGGCGTTAAATAAAACAAATTTTATTTTAAAATCTTTATTCTCACTGGAAATAAATAAGACAGATAGATTGTTAGATTACCTATCTATATAATAAAATTAATTAATTGTTCTTGGACTAAGATTAAGTTACAAAGCTTTACCACTACAATGAACCGAAAACTGATTGAATGCACAGTATGCACAACAGATGGTGTCTCAGTAACTAAATTACCGGTTTAAAAAACACAATAAAATATAAAACATACAATTTAATGGAAATCACTCTCTTTTTTAAAAATCATGCTCGTACCACATTTGGAATTTATTACTTTTTTATTTATAAACTTCACCATTGGTTGACGTAATGTAAGAATAAATATAAGGAATAAATAAAAAAAATATTGTTTAATTGAAACAACTTTTGATTTTCGGATATTTTAATCGCGTATTATTACATTATTTTTAATTTTTAAAGCCCGACGTTTCGAAAACTTTTCAGTTATCATGGTCACGGGAAGACAATTTTTACTTAGTTTGGGGCTAACTTGATCTTTGTATAATTAAACATGCAAATTTACATTTACTTACACTGGCAAACCTCTTTAGCTTCGTTTGCATCCACCAATCTCTTCATACATGATCTTTTATTATTCATATTATTTATTTTTATTATTATGTGAACATTAGATATATATTCTATATGCTTAGCAAAGTCTTCCCGTGACCATGATAACTGAAAAGTTTTCGAAACGTCGGGCTTTAAAAATAATGTAATAATACGCGATTAAAATATCCGAAAATCAAAAGTTGTTTCAATTATAATGTGCAATCGTGAAAATCTTAGAAAATACTAATATTGTTTAAGTTTTCTTAATTTTAAAGTAGTTTCTATTTAAGTTAGTTTTGCAAGTACTACATTTATTCGTGAAACTATGAACAAATGAATTCAAAGACATTCTATAAAAACAGGATAACATGTCTCATTCCCACTTGTTTCTATTACAGCCCTTGCCAGTGGAGTGTTGCTAGTTCGCATTCTGACAGAAGTAAGATTGTTTAGAGCAACTTCTTCAAAGTTTTCTAGAATGATATTTGTTCTTGTTGAAGTTTCGTGCGGAAAACTGGGTTGAAGCTGTCGGGCGTGCCCACTGATGAATCCGAGTTGCTGGCATATGGTTTCCAATTCAGCTCTAGTGTGGTTTGGTTTCGTATAACATTTTGGGTGCCATATCCCATGTGACTGCACAATGACCTCACCGGTGCCGTGGCTGCAACAAAATAAATCATTAGATATGTTTTCATAAATGTTAAGTGTTAGCATAGAGTAGCACAGGCCCTTCAAGTATCAAAAGAGGCTAGTTAGAATTTTGGGGTTTTTAAGTGATTATTGGGCGATGTGGCTGGACACCCAGTATCGAATATCCATTGTATTAGAATCTTATTTAAATAGCGACGACGGATTTTCCAATTCTGAAGCCCTAACAACCGCTTTCTAGTATTTATAGCCATGGGGTGATGAAAGGGAATATGACTATATATAAAAATAATGCTCTGATTGCATCCTTAAAGCTGCTAAAAGCAAATAAATACCATTTGATTACTCATATTCATCGTCTCAACGACTCAAACGTTCACGCCGTGTATCCCCGAAGGGGTTGGCGGTGCTACTAATACTTCTGAACATCACGTGTCACCCTGTCACCTTGGACAGCCATTTGGGTTTCCTGACAATGTTATCCATCACCGTTAACAACCATGATGTGTATGTAAGGTCTACTACCTATCAACAATTGGCGAAGGCCCGACCCGAAATTTGAACCCAAGGCTTTCTGCATGATAGGTGTTCTCAGCTATCACTATTTATCGCTTACTTCGTATTTGCCCAAAACGGTGGTACTTTTAAAATTCATTGTGAAATTTTTGTCCCCATTGAACAGCCTGAGTAACTAATTTAATACCGGACAGTCAATTCATATGATAGGGGTCAGGCATATTTGCTCCGTTTTATACGCAAATGCACTACATTGTAGAAGTAGACATGGACGAGTATAACTCAGTCATATGGCTTTATTTATTTTATTTTCCCTTATTATTTTAACTATGATAAATAAACCATACAACAAAAGGCTATTGTTTGACGATTCAGGATCCGGATTTTTATCCAAATCTTTGCATAGCAAACTGTGCTAGTCCTACTGAGAAATGGTATAGTATGTATTCACTTTATGAATGTATAAAATCGAACTACTCACGGGGTTCCTTCTGGTGCTTTCAATGCTATACACGATGACTCGTCACCTCCGTGGGGGCAGTCAGTCACTCCGTCGCACATCATGTCCAGAGATACACAATGATCACTTGTTGGACATCTGAAATAAAATATCTGCAGTGTTAACTATGTCAGTTTCGGGTTCCATAAGAGATACCTAATTTTATGGTTGTAAAAGTCTGACCAAGCAGGACTTTGCTAAGCATATAGAATATATATCTAATGTTCACATAATAATAAAAATAAATAATATGAATAATAAAAGATCATGTATGAAGAGATTGGTGGATGCAAACGAAGCTAAAGAGGTTTGCCAGTGTAAGTAAATGTAAATTTGCATGTTTAATTATACAAAGATCAAGTTAGCCCCAAACTAAGTAAAAATTGTAAAATGAGATACTAATTTAATTACCATAGAATAAAGAATACCCAGAATCCGCTCACGGCCACATCGATAGTCCTATTTCATTGGTTTCTCTTGCATATCAACGCAACGCACCCGCACTCAGTCGGTTAGATAGAAGCTTATACTATATAGACAGAGTCATAAAGCAACGGGAGAGTACCTCTTTTAGATAGCAATATTTTTCCCTGTAATGTTGCGATCACTAGAAAACAATTACCCCAAAATACTATAATCACCATTCTAAAAGCTACTTTTTAATTTAAAATTGATTACGTCAATTTATTGTTACGTCGTTTTATTTATTGTAAAGGTTTACTGTTTACTATATTATTTCCTGAAATCATATAATTATACATACTTGCTCCTAGTATTATACAATCTTTTTTGTTTAATTTTACCATTTATACTGATGTTTAATACACCGTGAAATCTAAAGCATTGTACTAACTATCAGGGATGAATCTTCCCATGATTACGAATTAATTTTTGTACGGGACTAACTTTGTTACTGGACAAAAAAAAACAGCTGTTCCATAAGTGCAAGTTATGTAAATATCATACGGGTCATCATGGGTATAGTGGGGTCTATGTTTGTATTTTGAAAAATAAAAGACAGCACTATTTTGTACATGAGTTTTATTGCATTATTTACTATTGACCTTTAAACAAAATCAGTTTCATTCGTCTATTTCAGTCACATTTTTCAAAAGATGATGTATTCGTACATCTAAGTATTTTATATTTGGTTGATTTCCAATTGCATCTTCCAGTGGCCGCAATCCATTTTTCTCGTAGATTCGGGTCTTTAGGAAAACTGTAATGAATACGAAGAAATTAAATAAATATAACAAATTTATTACTTACTTATTCCGTCGATAACAATTGGAAATCATTCAGCGTCGCTATAGCGCGACGAAATTCATAATATACTCACTCATTAACATCAGTTTACTAATTTGAAAGTTTTACCCTAACGACAGGGTAGGATGAAAACGTGAATTATGGGAACACTGAGATACTGCATATTTTTAGGTTATGCTATTAAAAAATTGCTCAAAATAACTAAAGAAAATGCTAGTAATCTAGTTCAACGTAATTAACATTTGAATCACTTTTTTTCTGATCGCGCAATGTATTTATTATGTATTTATCTGTAGAAAAACATTAAAAAACTCACTCACTTGTGGAAAGTCAATCCTTCGATGTGTTTTTCGCTGTGGCTTCCGCAGCCAAGCACGCTACACCCAACCATACCTCACTAAACAATAACTTAATTAATGGAGTCTCTTTTGTCACAATAACAATATACAAATGAATAAAATCTTTCTCAAAATCAAAAGAAAACTAAAATCGCTCACAAGTCGACGCTTTGTTTGTCACGCTTTAAAAGCGTGACATCAACAAAACGGGTTACGCGATAGAGATGACAATAAAGTTTTGTGTTTCTTTTTAACATATAAGAACTTAAATAAGGGCTTCTCTTTTTAAAATGGATGACGTAACATCGCTTTGTCTATAGTGTTCATAGTCAAAGGTTAGAAGCTTTGAAAGTGACAAGCCAAAACAGCTCCACAAAAAAATTAATAATGACGACTTACGTATTTCCAACTTGTCGAAGTAGAGTAAATATCAAAGCTAAAGGACTGGGAATCACGTTTCACTGGTTACTATTGTTTATTTTCACTTATTTTAGATGATACAAAGCTATTTTGTTTTGTTAAAATTATGAATTTTTATGCGACGCCATGTCAATGTTGCAAGCGCAAAAAAATTTATTTCTCCAATTTTCAATATAATAATATTGCGTTTAGGTAGAAATTCTAAAAGAATGTGTTTAAAAAAAAAAAGAGCTCTACTTCTTTGACATTTACAACTCCACCTGCACAGCTTACTGCTGTTGTTCTTCTTCGTACCGAATTAATTAATTGAACTTCTGATTAGAAGTTAATTTTAGCTGTGTAGTGTCGGCTTAGAACATCACTACCCCTTTTCTTCCCATGGGTGATCGTATAGGCGACTAAGGGTATTGAGGCTTCTTAAGGAATTTTTGGGTGATGCGTTTGGAGACTCATTACCAAGAACCTGTATTACAATCTTTATTGTACCTTATTTTACAATCTTTTCCCCCTTTAAATTCCAAAAGTGGCTGATGAATTTCTTATTTTAAAACTCTGACTACCCTTTCTAGGGATTTATAGCCATGAGTATGTATGAATGTAGTTAATTTAGAAAAAGAGTTGCTAACTGTTTTTCTTTCCTTATAAAATAATTTACGAGAATGCGGCGATATATGTTTAAGCTTGCAACATTGAGGGGCGTGAAGTGAAGTGAGAGCGGGGGGATTATTGGACCATTTTGTCGAACCGATTTGTACTGACTACGGTGTCTGGAGGATACTAAGTTTGTGTTAATTACATAAAACACATATAAATATCATTCAAGACTAAAAATAAAGCATTTATGCTCATCACATAAATGTTGCTCTCAGCGGGGAGCGCACCATTATCAACTTGGTCACGGACGTGGTTGTTCAACATCAATACAAAATTGTGACTACAAATATCCTCCCCCAGATATAGGCGAGCAAAGATTCCAATTTGCATTTATTTTATTATGTCATTTTGAGACCAAATATTTTAATTTAACTAATATATATTTTTATCTAATTAAAAAATGACGGTTAATTTTGTCAAGGCGGAACGACTATTATTCGTATAAGAATCACTTTCGAGAATACATAAAGTAGTTATCACTTGCCTTATAAAAATAAAGTTTTGTCAAATGATGTACTATGAAGCTTTTTTGAGGCAACTTTCTATAAATTTCAAAAATCAACTAATTTTCATTCTTTAATTTTCTTGTTATATTTGACCTACGTAATTTATAGGATATGGCTAAAAAAGAAAATTCATATGCCAAAATGAAAACATCCATAACCCAACTTTTTTGGGCTTGTCTTTACACTGCTTACATGTTAGAATCAAACACAATCGGGAGATTGTAAGGCAAACCAAACTTGAGATTATAATTCAGGGAGGGTAAGGGTACAAGGGTGCCAAAGTTCGCAGGAAATTTCCAAGAAACTTAAACTAATAATATATTCTGAATTTTTTGCAGCAAAATCTTTGGTACTTTCTATAAAGCCAAGATGTGGTTGCGAGTGAGGGAAAATTTTGGGTCGAATCAGATCAACTTTTACTTTATATGAATTTGGGATGAGCCAGATTCATTAATTATTTAACCCAGAAGTTTTTAGTAACGTGGTTGTTAACGGTGAGGGAAAACATCGTGAGGAAACCCACATGGCTGAGTTGTACTTAGTCATGTGACAGTGTAATCGTACAAAACGGCGATAGGCCTGCCCCCTATCACGTGAGTACACTGTCCATGCAAAACGTGGGTACTCTGAACACCAGGTGACAAAGTCACGTGATGTTCAGAAGTATTAGTACCTCTGCCAACCCCTTCGGGGATATTCGGCGTGAACGTTTATGTTATGTTATGTTATGTAAGTTTTTAGTACTTATAAATAAACAATGTAGTAATTTATAACGAAAGATATTTGCTTTCAGCGGTGCTATTTTAAGTTATAATTTGTATTTTTGAAGAGTATCCTTGTAATTGAAACCAAATTCTACGATTCTATACAAATAAGTATGCATTAAATATTTGCTTACTTTTTTGACTTTTTCGAGAAACATTTACAATAAAGTGGATCTTCGTCTGATTTATCATGGCAATGAAGTACTCCATCACAAAGGCGGAGAGGGGCAACTCGGGCCAAATACTGAGCACACGTTGGCACATGTCCAGGCTCATCAGAACCATCACCACAGTCATCTTTGCCATCACCAAAACGTTCTTTAGATATACACCTTCCGTTTTTGCATTTGAGCTGGCTTGATTTGCAACCTGAAACAAATGTTCGTTAAGTATTTTGTGTTATTGATGTTTCGGTAAGCATTAATTGAATATAACGCTCTGTGGTAAATTTTGTATGAGTAAGATTTTATTTCCTTAATTTAAACATATTATATTCCCATTTTAAAACAAACAGTTGCTTATTTTAGTAAAATTAAACATTATTATACGTTATTTAATAGCAAAAACGTTCGTAAAAAGCGAATGAGGGTATTGGGGTTTTTACGTATTTTTTGGGCAATTTGGTTGGAGACCCATCACCAACAAACTTCGTTTTACATTCTTTTTCCTATTGAACTTCAAAAATTGCCTGTGGTTTTTTATAGTAGGGAGTATGCGCATGTATATTTAATATAGATCTACAACAGATTACTTTGGAGGAATTTTCTTGCTTAGCTTGAATTTAATATTATGATAAATGTTATGTAATCAGTAAACATTATATTTTAGGAAAAAATATATGTGTGGGATATTTTTGGGGCATTCTAAGTGAATATGGGGTGATGTGGTTAGAAACCTATCTCAGAGACTTCTTTATTGTAAACCAAACTTCTGACTTTTAGTCTTTAGCCGTGAGTCTCTCTAGAATAGTTTCTAGAAAAACTACTTTAACTACTTGTTATTTCTAATATACTCTACTTACTGCATCCTCTATGATGTGGGTCTTCAGAACAAATGATTTGTTTCTTTTCACAAGATTCTTCAAGTTCATCACTGCCATCTTCACAGTCTCTTACATTATCGCAAAGTTGTTTTAATTCAATACATCGGCCCCGAGAACAGCGCAGTCCTCCGCACGTATCAACTGAATTTTCGGGTGAATCGCTAATTTTAATATTTTCTGTAAAGTATAATGTTTTTTGTTAATCAATATTACAGTTTTTAACATATTTAATAGAACTTTCCAGGACAAAAACAGAATGGAATAATTATTTTGAACCAACAAAGAATGCATTGATGCTTTTTAGTGAAAAAGGTTAAATTCGTTTTTTGAAAGTCAACTAAATACTGAATAAAATCTTCTTTTTTTGGCAAACTCACTGATGTAGTGTTTCATATAGCTCCTCAGATTTCCAATTTCAGTTCCATTGATTCTTGTAGTTATTCCACATTCTCCATTACGTTCAACAAATGTAGCCACAGGGTGCCAGCCTTCAACACCATGACAACTGATAATACCACTCCAAGGTAGTCCAGGTCTAACTGTAGGGTCCTATATATATATATATATATATATATATATTGAAAAGGAAATAAAATATAATATGACAAAAAACAGAAATTTACTCAGCTCATATAAAAATCTTAACGAATTCGGTAAATAATCCTTAATATGAAAGCGTCTTTTAATAATAAACTATACAATCTCGGATATTTGAAAGGTTCATATGTTTTTATAATATTATTGCGATAAATAGTTTATAAGTTATTCCTGAAATGCAGATAGGGGTTGACCCAACTTGTTACCGGTAAGTGAATTCAAAATTATTCAGTTCATTTTAAAATTTGCAAACATAAGCAAGAGATAATATAATGATTTTCTGATACTTCAAGCCATCATGTCACGCATAAAAGTGATTAAATATTTACAAACTTACATTACACAATGGATCAGCTCGTCGATGTATGAAACAGCGTTTGCTAGGCTCACATTCTTCTTCCGTTTCCTCCAAATATAACGACACAGTTTCATTTCTGTTGTTTTGTCCAATAGCAACACAAATGCTTCTATGATTGACATTGTGGTTTTTACTAAAATATAACAGTAAATATTAATAAGATACTTCAACAAATTAAATCAAACTGAAGAATCAGACATCAGCACATATATATATAGATATATAGGCTGCATGTGATCTAGACGTGAACTGTCAATTTTCTATTTAGTCCTTCATTTTGTCAATCATTTTTTATCCCAAATGTGATATGAAAAAGTAAAGAGCAAATGATACGTAACTTACAAGGATGGCAGAACCATTGGTTTGACGTTGCTTGAATAGAATGCTGCATTTTGCAAATGAAGAAGTGTAGCTTTGCTGTGGTACATCTCTTCTTTGGCGTTTACTTTGTAAATCTGTTCATATGGTCCGTTTGTAGCTTTTAAGTGTCTTTGAGATCCAACCACTACTGATACAAAGTCGTGCGATCTAAAAAGTACAATAGAACATTATAAAAATCATCAAATTTTTTAGTATTACTAAGGTTCTATAGAAATACTTACAAGGTGTTTCGTATACAAGTATGTTCTACAAGAACCCACGAAAGATCTATTAAAATGCCGGTGCAGTGGTATTCCCCATTAACGAGCACTTTAGCTATCCACGGCCAACTTTGACTTTCCGCTTTTGCACCTAACTGCTCTAGATCGAAATCAATACTGTCAAATTCAGTGAATAAACTATGGTCACAGTATACATATAAAGACATACATGTTTTTGTAATATTAGGAACACAGTGTTCTTTCAGCAACTGGGGTTTCTGTATTAAAATGCGTCTAGCAGTGTTATCATGCTCATCGACGGTTCTATACATGAAATGAACAGGAACTCTTGCTGATTCTCTTTTATTCCTTAAATCTTGCGTGACAACACCAAAATCTTCAGCGTTTTGAAGGAGCTCTTCTTTTATATTTAAATACTTCACTTGAAATTTGTTGGACCCACTAAAATATAAAATTTTGTCAAATATGTACTCATTATCTACTTATAAAACACAACAATATACAATATTTATTTTTCTGACCTAAAACCTAAATAGCGGCACACATGATTTGCAGCTTCCTCCTCTTGTTCAAGCGTCAGGTTATTTTCACAGACAATATTCCATTTATTTTCACTTTTTTTTGTAAGAAAACCTTCTAGAGAAACTGTTGGTCTTCCATCAAACTCTATTTCTATATTTTTCCCGTTACTTAATGTGTCTGAAAAATATGTTATAATATAAGCAATAATATATTTTATATATGTCTCAGCAACTCAAATATGTTATATTAAAATAAAATGATATACTAACAACAATCTAATTCGTCTTCTGCTTGAGAACAATGAGGAGTACCATCACAAACAAACTTAGAGTCGATACAATTTTGGCCATGTTTGCAGAGGAACTGATCGTCACTGCAACCATCTAAGACAAAATATAATTTTTATTTAAATATATAGTTTAAATAACTAAAAAAACACGCTTTTGAATCACTTCTAACTAAATAGTGACCAATAATAATTCGTAATATAAATTACGAATATATATAATATACTGTGTTTTAGTTACATAAACTATATATAAAATCGAGCAACCCACGCTCTTATATTAGGATTAATTTTTCACATTTTAGTCCTGTACCAACTAAAATTTTATTTATCCTAGCGACCCTAATCAGCATAATGAGATAAACTTATGAATTTATTATATTGTTGCTAATTCTTGATATTATAGGAGTCAGTTACATACGTACATACCGGTGAAGCTAATAGAAGCGTGTTAAAAATGTAGTGATTAGGAAAGCATTCGACTTTAGGGAACTACAATTCATTATTATGTCATACTTACAGCAATTGGCTTCATCAAATCCATCATGGCAATCAATGATACCATCACATATTAATTTTTCATCAAAAGTAGTAATATAATCAATACACGTGCAACCAATTTCATCAGTTCCATCTTCACACTCTGCCACGTGATTACAACGCAATTGGTACGGTATAAATTGCTGAATTCTGTACATAAAAAAATAATAGTTTAGTTATATTTACAAATAAGCAAAACTATTTTACAAACACTGTACAAGTTGACGTTTTTTTACTGCAATAGATTTAGAAATAATATTTTTATTAATAAATTTTACTTACGATTGTTAATGCGTAACCGATAATTAAAAAGAAAAGTCACTTAAAGGTCAAGGACCAGTATATAGTTGTAAGATGTTTTAATCAAGTTACATTTTACGAGTACATAAATTAAATATTTAAGAGTAGCAGTGGTAAGTAAGTATGAGTCCATTATTATTATAACAATTTATGAAAAATACCTAAGTTGCTAGAATACACTGTCACATGGCTAAGCTGAACTTAGTCGTGTCACGTGACAGTGTATTCGTACAAAACGGCGATATGCCTGCCCCTTATGACGTGAGTACACTGTCCAAGTAAAACGTGGGTACTCCGAACACAAGGTGACGTCACGTGATGTTGGCAGAAGTACTAATAACCTCTGCCGATTCCTTCGGGGACTCTTTTCGGCGTGGACGTTTTGAGTTTTGTTTGAAGATTAATTATGCAAAAACCCTAAGGAAATTTCAGTAACAACGCTAGTACATTAAAAAGACTAAATAAAATTATCTATGTAAACAATTTTTTTCTGTAATTTTAAATTAAAAGTTTATACACCAACCTTCTGCATTCAAAGTAATTTGGTTTTTGGTGTTTCTTCTTAAGTATTGCTGGTTGTGAATTAGGAGATAAAATATCTTTGGATATGTTAATTATACTCTTATTTTTTGAATTGTCATTTCTATCATTCAACACTAGCGGAATATTATTGTTGTCAAAAGGCAATAATACATCAAATTGTTTAGATTCTTGAACGTCTGTGGCATTTTCGATTAATTCAGTATTTTCACCTGATTCAGTCGTAGTAGAGAATGGACCACCTATCATCTGAGTTGTATGTTCAATTTGCACCAATTTACTCAAATCTTCATTTGTTGATGTTTCAATTAGGCTGGATTCCGTGGTTATGGAATCTGAAAGTATTTCAGCGACATCCATATCTCTTAAATTTTGTCCAGTATCAGTATTTTTAATAGCAGACTGCGATTCAAACTCATTTTCATGGCTGATTGTAAAACTTAGAGACTGAATATCACCTCTACTTACAGGATCATCAATCTCATTATCAAATACATTTTTATTTATTTTATTTTCATTCATATTACCTTCATTAAACAATGGGCTCAAAGTTGTCGTTTCAATTTTATTTTCTCTAAAAGGTTCAGTTGTAATTATATTCCTATTACTTTCGAATATAGTAGTTCCAACATTTTCATTCTTTTTGTTTATGTTAGTATTTGATAGTGATTCACCAACATCATTCATACGAAACTTAGCATTACGCAATTTTTCACTGACAAATAAATTTTCACTACTGTCATGAGTGTTCCGTGTAAACTTACAATCCATTTCATCTTCTCCATTAAGACAATCTATTACTTTATCACATAATCGTTTTTTTGGTAAACATTTTGGTACTCCAGATAGACATTTAAAACCGGGACATTCACGTTTTGGTCGTATTGTTGGCAGATTTTTTGAAACTGAAAAGTTTAAAATTTTGTCATTTTACTAAGAATTAGTAAGAAAGTAAGAAATTTAATCATACCGTTAGGTGTAGTTTTTATTTATTAAAACAGCAGCGCATGTGCGCTAATTTTCGTTACGTGACACGTGGACTATTTTATTGTTTGCAAATTTGCAAAATACTGAAATAGTGCCTCACGGATATAAATTTATTAGAACAGGTTCCTCTGCCTCTTTCGGAAGTTAAGTGTGGAAAATGATTTAAAAATAAGTAATTATTAGGGTTTTAGGCTCAACACCCACCAATTAATTAATTTAAAAAAGCATTATTAATCCAACTTTTGTATGCAACTCGTGACGAGAAATATTTTTGACATAATTGTTGATTTTAATAAATGAAATTGGTAGCCAATTGCATACCTGTTATGATTTTTTATTATTAGGAATTTAAATAAGTAACGTGTATAAAGCAAGGCAATGATCAAAATTGATTCACCTATGTATTTTTTTCTCTAAAGCAATACAATGTTTGATATTCATAATTTTTCCAATAATAAGAAAGAATCTTAACGCTGTGCGTTGATATTAATTATGAAGATTAAGCATAGTGTTGTGTCGAATCCACAGACTGAATTTCAAGAAGGGTAGTCAACGCGCTGAAACCATTCGTTTTGGATGTAGTGGGGGTAAATGGTGCAATACAACAACGATGGATCGGTTTTTTTACCACAGAGATAACATTAATTTACATATATAACATAAATATACCCCTTTTTATAATTCAAGCCGAAACAACGTAGTTACTTACGTCAATTTTAGAATCTTTCAAAATTTTTTGTTACAGTAAACTTTGTTAGGATTTTTGTAATTTAACGATATTAAATATTACTTTTTACTTGAATAAAAAGTTTCTATAAGCAATTAAATTTTATTATTATGTCGTTTACACTTACCAATATGGTGTTTCATCCAGCTTACAAATAAACTTACTCGGGTGTATACCCCTGGTTCACCCTTTCGAGCACATCCATCTCCGTGACTAACAATACCTGCCATGTACCATTGATGTGGTCTCATAGGATTTTTACATAGAAGAGGGCCACCACTATCACCCTGCAAAACAAATTTAACAATAGCTAAAGCTCAGCTCGTCAAAAATATGCGCATATTTTTAGTAAAATGTTAGATTAGGGTGTAAAGTAATACATACATACATACATACATATTCTCACGCCGTTAGTTCCCATTGGGGTAGGCAGAGACTATCGATCGCCACTTTGTACGATCCTGGCAAACCTCTCTGGCTTCGTTTACATCCATCAATCTTTTCATACATGCTCTTTTATTCTTCATACTGCGGACACCTGCCTTTTTGAGCACATGTTCTATTTGATCCAAATGTGTCCTCCGAGGTCGTCCTCTACTAACATTACCTTCCACATTGGCTCTATATATCTCTTTCACCAATTTACTGTCATCCATCCTCTCTATGTGCCCAAACCATCTCAACATTCCTTTTTCTATCTTTCTTACAATATCATCTTTTACACCACACCTTTCACGAATCACATCATTCCTCACACGATCACATAACCTTACATTACACACTTTTCTGAGGGATCTCATTTCTACTGCATTCACTCTACTTTCATGCTTCTTCTGCCACACCCAACATTCACTGCCATACATAAGCGTAGGAACGAGGACAGCATCATGCACAGCCATTCGGGCCTTTGCAGACACCGACTGACTAGACATTAGACTATCCAGTGCTCCATTTACCGCATTACCCTTTTTTACTCTTCTCTCGATATCTTCATCACACTTTCCATCCCTAGTAAACAAACTTCCCAAATATACAAACTCTTTCACTTGTTCCACTTTCTTACCATTAATCTCAATCACGCATTCGGTCATATTCACCTCTCTCTCAAAAACCATAGTTTTTGTTTTATCCACATTCACCCTCATTCCCTTTTTCTCAAAAGACGCACATGCAATATTCATCATCTCTTGCAGCTCTTCCACCGATGATGCAAGTAGCACTTGATCGTCGGCATATAAGAGGCATTTAATGATGAATCCACCCATTCTCAATCCATAATCACTTTCACGCAACTCTGTTAAACAGTCATCCATGAACAAATTGAAGAGCCACGGGGAAGCTACACAACCCTGTCGGACACCCCGAGAGATCCCGAACCAGTCAGTATTTTCCCCGTTTACTCTCACACATGCACTGGAATCCTCATAGAGTGATACCAGTGCACGTATAAGTCGACTCCCCAAACCGAACTAAAAGTAATATGTTGAATAATTGGGAAAGATGAATGAAATAGCGAGAATTGCACCTTAAGCAAGGGTCTATAAAAATATCTAACTGCACGATTTCACCAAAAAAAAAACAGAAACGAAACGCGCCTATATAGATTATGATTAGAACAAAAAAACGAGTGGTAAATTGAGTCTAACACAACCATAATGCAATCGTCTCAAACATTCTTCGAGTATAAATTTTAAGGTGTGTGTGTAAAATGTGGCCTAAATTATACAGCTTGCTGGAGTAATTAAAAATATACTCTGATAGTATATAGATATTCTAATGACCTTAAAATATGATTATATACCTGGCAGGAATCTTTTCCTCCTTCGACCGGTCCTGCGCAAATTTCTTTGCCAGCACGATCGTCTTCATGGTTGCATTGACTCCAAATCGGTACCTCTACTTCACGCATATGATCAGCTAAAAAAATATTTAAATGTGTAAACGTAATAACAACAACGACAGGGTAGACTAGGGGTGACAAATTATAGACATCTATTATCTAAGTTTCTTATGAGGTAAGAACTTATCATATAAATAATCATTTCAGTAGAGGGTGATCACAAAGGAAGCATGCGCCCAAATTATAAAAAATGAAAGAGCATGCATGAAATATTGATGAATATTAATGAAACTTGAGAGGTGTGCATCGTACAAAATAGCAATGGATAGTTATATACCTACCCTAATTTAAACTAATACCGTTTGCATATGTATGTAAGATATACTTACGATCTGGTCCATGTTCAACAGTAGCTCCCCAACCCACGGCAACACAGACGGATCCAGGAGAAGGGCCCCACTTCCAATCTGGTCCTGCCGTATCGGCGCCAGGCAAGCAAATAGGTCGCACCCATCGACTAAACTGTATCGCAGGTTTAGCTCGCAGCAAAGATAGATCGTTTTTCATGCTGACTCGATTGTAGTTTTGGTTGACTATAACATGAGTTACTAAGTGATTCGATTCCTGAGGGGAAAACGAGAATCGACGAAGCATTCCGACTTGGATTTCATAGTAGTGTTTCCAAAATCTGTAGGAAATGTGAGTCATTAAATTTTGGCCAGGGTCGATTAAAAATTATGCAGAAGTTTGGATGTACTCATTTGTTATTCACAAATATAGACCATCACTGTTGTAACTAGTTATTTACTTTATTTTTATACCAAAATAGTTCTTTCTCAACTCTATATTTAACAGCCAGGGACTTCATTGCCCATCCTCAGTAGAATTTTAAACGAATAAATAACTTATGTAAACGATGAGATAAAACATCGTGAATGAACCCACATGGGTACTGGAGAATTTAGTCATCTCAAAGTCTCAAACTCAAACATTTACGCCGAATATCCCCGGAGGGATTGGGGGCAGGCCTATCGCCGTTTTGGACGAATACACTGTCACATGACTAAGTACAACTTAGCCATGTGAGTTTCCTTACGATGTTTTCCCTCACCGTTAACAACCATTATAAATAAACTACACATTTGCCTTTACAAAAGACAAATTGGTGTGTGCCCGACCCGGGATCAGAACACTAGTCGTCTGTACGATAAGTGGTGTTCTACCGCCTGAGCTATGACGTCGTTGTATATTTTCAGCCGATTTTTGAATTGAGTATTCAAGCTGGGAACGACTTAAGTATCGTTTTGTCTCATTCAGTTGTTAAGATTTCAATGCGACAGAACGATACTTAAGTTGTTCTCAGCTGGAATACTCAATTCAGAAATCAGTCGTTAGTCATGTGAAAGTGTTATCGTTTTAAACGGTGATTCCTGCCATTTATTACGTAAACATTCTGTCCAAGCAAGTATAACGTAATATCACGGGATGTTAAGAAGAATTAGTACTCCTGCCATCTTTTTGTGAATTTACGCCGTGAACGTTGATTTGAGGTAAGTAAATAGTTCAATATTGAATTACACTCAAAAAATCTTTAAGTACTAAATTACCTATTGATTATTTGCAGTTAATGGTGCTTGCTAACGAAAATATTTCTTATTCTACTTCTATATATATTCTTTGTTCTTAAGGAGTAAAGTAAATGTTTGTATTTGACAACCATCTAATTGAACCGGTTACCGAAAACTCTGAGAGAGAGCAAAGAAAATTAAAGGACTAGACGATATTTTTCGTATTTATTAAACTTGAGAACGAAAAAAAACTCTCATGTACTCGATTCTGTAATTTGTTAGTCTTGACGGTATACCTCCATGATGTACAAACAAGTACCCACTAAGGGAGTCTTAGAGTTTCTATAATGATTTGTTGAGAGATGGCAAATATATTTATTGTTTGATATTTGAGTATTACAATGTTTTGGTTTTTATATTATTATCTTTATACATAAAAATCAAAACTAGACTGTCTTACTGTAAGTTAGTTTTACTTCTTACCACTGTATGTCCTAAACAGCTATCGATACAAAAAATATGTATATTGTAAAGTCACAAGTGTGGTAAGTTAATTAGGACCTTAACGGTCATGGCTGACTAGAGTTTTCATAAAAAGCCGCTATAGGTCTGCCCTCTACCACGTGAATGCAATATGCAAACAAAACGTTGGTACTCGGGTGAACATACTCCGGGTAACCAAAATGTCACATGATGTTTAGAAATATTAGCACCATTTTGACCCCTTTGAAGATAGTCAGCCCTAACGTTTAGTTAAAAAAATGCCTCTGATAACTTACTGACTAACGCAATGAGCAGCGGAGACTATCCAGTTTTGAGTGATGACAACGCCACCGCAGTGAAACAATCCATCTCTGTACAGAGCGACCATCCAAGGCCAAGCCGCGGGCTGACTGGGTTTCCCTCCAACAACCCTACTCTCTGACCTCTTATCTCTCCATTCTTTCCTAAAATACGGGACCCTTTCGTTTCCGCGGAACTCGTCTTCATCGCTATAGTTTGATGATCTTTTGAATCGATTTCTAAAGAAGAACAAAGGCCGACGACGTTGTGGTAGTAAATAGCGTTTATTTCTTCCAAAGAGATGATTTTCAAATACTGCGTTCTGAGAACAAAACAAATATATATGCATCCTTTTAGAAGTCGAGTGGGGAACAGACAGATATAATAGCCGTTAACTTAACCGATACATTTTTTTAACTCAAGATTTACATACACAAAACACATAATGCAAAAGATATTCGTCTATTAATGTCTCACTTTTACTTATATATTCCTTATTAAAGCTGAAAATATAAAAAGCCGTAAAGAAACATTTCTGATTGTATATTCACAGAACTGCTATTAACTTTACTTTATGACAGAAATTTTATTAATATAACTAAAGTTGCTATTGAATAGTAGAACCTAAAAAAATAAAGCCAGCGGCTTATGAAAATGCCGACTGTTTTCGAACAATTCATGTTTTTTTATTACATAGATATCAAACTGTAACATTCCTGAGAAAAGTTTTATTTAACCAATTGTCATTTTGGTATGGATATCAGTTCTATTAGTAAAATGGCCTTTGTTACTCGTATGATTAAATAGCCCTCAGCTTTGTGTGAGGACCCTTTTACCTCTTAACATCAAAGTCAAATATGAAGTTTTTAAATCGCTTAAATGCCTAGATGAGAGAACATGAATTTATTTTCAAATACTTGTTTAATTAGTTTTGTTCATCAATGGAAATAGTTTTGTGGCAATTAGCTTACCTACCTTAAATCACGGCTTAAACTTCAAAAAGGGGTCACCACTAATTACATATTCCTCAAAGGGCAAACACAATTGGATTTGGCTTCAACTGCCATAGCATAATTTTATAGTTATTGAATCTCCATAATAACTTTAGACAAGACTACGGTACACTTAGATTCCATGCGATGTAAATAACTGAAGAAACCGATTTTTTATCGGTTTTAGGCTGTGTAAAGTTAACCAGCCCGGCTAGTACGAGTGTTTAAACTAGTTATAGCGTGGGATAAAGCAGCCACCTCTTAAGCACTTACTTAGTATCGTATACTGCCATCTCATTCTAAACGTTATCGTGTCGATAAAATAGCGCTCGTGCTTGCCCTTCAGGTCAGCAGAGATCTAACCATATTATTGAACCTAATTACATTATGATCACTCACAGCTATGAATCTTAAAACCAAATAGCCACAGCAGCGTCATAATTAGAAATTTCTCAGTCGAAGTGGGAACAAATGAATAAAAATAAAGGAAAGTTAGAAATTGTCTCCAGCGACATCGCCCAACAATAATTTATGAAACCCGCGGAAAGAAATGTGTTTGTTCCAGTTGAATCAGAGAATACATAGATTTACCTGCAACAAAAAGACTTTTTTCACTTACCTGTTTTATCAATTGATGTGTAGTCAATACCCTGGTTCCGCAAAGCAAGTCAGGACAAGTAACAAATACTGCTGTAGAATTTATGCATGTGTCTGACATTTCCATGACTCCACCTGGACTTGTGTTCATGTAGGTCACTTGTATGGTTGGATCTATGGGCATCATTTGTATGAATGGCGGTCTGGAATATAAGATCAGGTGAGATTTGCTATTCGTCGCATAGATTTTCATAAAACGCTGATACCCCACAAACATATAATACAAACATAAACTCACGGCCATAATTCCCTGAAATTTCTCATCCACTTTTGAAAGTTCATTGGGGGAAAAGATGGTAAAACAAAGGTTGTTGCTGATGGATCTCCATTCCCAACGCCCAAGGATCCCTTAAAAAGCCCTTACGTACACCCACAGGTAGAAATGGAGTAGTGCTATTCTAACATATAACCAAATAATAATATACTATATTTAACTGTTTTTGCTGGGAGGTTAGGGATATTGTTTAGAAAGGCTGAGTCTTCACTTACTTACGCCCAAGATTTCCATTGGCGTAGGCAGAGACAATGGGCTATTTGACAATGCGAGAAATAAAGTGTCAATTGCTGTCATCAGTATAAATTAAGAGTTTAAAAATGGTTATTTATTAACGTAAGTTGAAAATAATAATTGATTTCTTTAAAAATCCATAAATAAAAATGCAAATTTTTAAACGTTTGTCACGTGACACAAAACGTTCTTGAATGGTCGAGTTTATGATGACGTCACATGCCTGTAAAGAAACCTCGTGGTTCGTTTGTTGCCACAGACCAAATACAGGCAAGTGACGTCACTGACCCGTTTGCAGCGCCATATTGTCAAAATAGTGTTTTGACGCGCTATTTGAATATTCAATTTTTAATTTGATATTTTTCAGCAAATGTGCACCAGATTTAAAAAATATAACTTTTACTGGGTTCCTTAAACTCTATTACATCATATAAAATGGATTTTAAAAACCTGTCAAATAGCCCATTATTCGCTACTTTGCACGATTCTGACAAACCTTTCTGACTCCCTCACATTCATTATTCACCTCATATATGCTCTTCTATTTTCTGGCTAAATGAAAATTATGTTCCAATTCTAGTATGAAGGGTTATTTTAGTATATAGAAAATATATTGGATGCTAACTTTTTTTGAAACTAATATATTAAATCCTATCCCTAAGCCAGTTATATTCCAAAAAATATAAATTACTTCAGTTATTTATTTAAGTTTTTACACTGTAAGGAGGTAGCTAGAGGAGAGGAGTGAAACACGCGAGTACTGAGTAGATACTGATTTATTAGTCATAAGGTTACATACGTGCGCACGAATAATATAGATATAGGTAGATAATATATGTATTAGTTACTAAGTAGATCTTATAACTAGGTATACACCACATCTCCCTTATTATTTTAAAAAAAAAATAAGACACATATTTTTTTTCTAATCCAACATCTAAAATTTCTAATCCTCTATATAAAGTTTAGTCCTATTTTTATGCACTATATCTATTTTACCTTTATTTAATATCTTAACATTAGGTGATATATCTTCGATAACTATATATGGTCCACTATATAAACTTTCCATTTTACTACAATTTTCTTTTCTTAATAATATCTTATCGTTAGGCTTATATTGAATAGGTTTAGTGTAACTATCATAATACATTTTTCTTTTCAATTTACTTTGGAGAAGATTATCTCTTGCCTCCTTATTTGAAACTTGCAATCGAAATTTAAGTTCTTTCGCGTAATCATCGTGACAGTACAAAGGATCAATTTGATGACCTAAATTATTTGGTAAACTACATTTCTTACCGAACACCAATTCATAAGGCGTGTAGCAGCTCTCCGAATGTACAGACGTGTTGTAGGAAAAGCACCAGAACTGAATCCATTCACTCCAGCTCTCTGGATGATTACCTGTTTGGTTACGTAGATATGCTCCTAAGTTTTTGTGGGAGTTCTCTAGAGCACCCAATGTCTGATGATGGTACGCTGTTGAGTTAATTTTGTTAATATTTAGTAAAGTACATACCTCACTCATCGTTGACGCCATAAACTCCGTGCCTCTATCGGTCACTATTTCCTGGGGCACTCCGAATCTAAGGATATAGTTTTGTACAAAGGCTTTAGCTACTTCTTTACTACTTTTGGTTATCAAAGGGTATGCTTCGACATATTTGCTTAACTCACACTGTAGCGTTAGTATATAGCTGTAATTATTAATGTCGCGATCTAAAGGACCAACAAGATCTAGGTAAATTTTTTGTAATGCTGAAGATGCAGTTGTCGTTATTTCCATTGGTTGTTTCGTTTTTAAGTCATGTTTATTTCTCTGGCATTTATCACATTTTTTAACATATTTCTTAATATCATCATCTAACCCTGACCAGTAATAATACTTTTTAATGTTATTGTACATGCGTCTTACACCTGCATGTCCGCTTGTAGGCAATATGTGAAAGTCATTTAAAATAACTTTCTTATCATCATTATTATCAATCCTTTTTACATCTGGCAATATTATAAAAGTTGGACCATTCCAATCTTTTACTTGTTTTATTCCACTTATAAGCTTCTCTATAAATTTATTATTACTTTTATTTTTTATAAAATATACTTTTTCAATCTTTAACTTTTCACAAACTATCTCTAATTCTCTCACAAATTCGTCTCGCGTAATTTGCGATTGAGCGTTAGGATTTATGTATAATATTTTCTTCCTAGGAACATATATAAAAGTTTTACTTTCTTTAAGTTCTTCTTCCTTTTTAAATAATTTATTTAATTCAGTATTTGTTATAAAACTTAACTCAACTGATTCCTTTGGATTTGTATGCATATCGACAATTCTCGGTTGGCCTGACCGATTATCATCCTCATCATCGTTAATTATTACTTCTGAGTCATTTGATTGTTTTGACAAATCCGAGTAAATTTTTTCTCTTTCTTCCATCTCCTTTCGTTGCTTTCTTGTCATCACATTCATTATCCTTTCATTCATCTCCTTTAATTCCATAGATGTTAATTTGATTCTCGATAATGCGTCTGCAGCTGCATTTTCGGAACCTTTTACGTAATTTACTGTAAAATTATATTCGTCTAATATCATACGAAACTTTAATAATCTACTTGATGGATCTTTCATATTGAATAAGTATACTAACGGTCGATGATCTGTGTAAATGTTGAATTTTCGTCCATATAAATAAGGTCGAAAGTACTTAACTGCCCACACTATAGCCAAAAGCTCCTTTTCGATAGTAGGATAGTTCATTTCGGCTTTGTTAAGACTTCTACTAGTGTATGCAACAGGACGTCCGTCTTCATTAGATAAAATCGCTCCTAATCCAAAGCCTGAAGCGTCAGTTTGCAACTGAAATGTGTTAGTCTCTGTAAAATTAGGGTATTGAAGTACAGGTGGTGACATAAGTGCTTGTTTTAATTTCTGAAAAGCTTGTTCGTGTTCTTCTTCCCAAGTAAATTTAACGTTTTTCTTACATAACTGATTTAAGGGATACGATAAATGAGCAAAATTTTGTATGAATTTCCGGTAGTAGTTTGCAAATGCCACAAATCTTTTTACATCGTCACTATTTTTGGGTTGAGGATATTCTTGTAAAATTCTTATCTTTTCAGGATCTGGTAAAATTCCATCACCTGTCACTAAATGACCTAGGTAAAGTATTTCTTTTTTGAGAAATTCGCATTTAGCCGGATTAAGCTTCAAATTCACTTCTCTTAACCGATTGTAAATATCTAATAAATTTTTATTATGGTCATTTAAATTCCTTCCAAATACAATTAGATCGTCCAAATAAACAAAGCATTTTTTATAGTTCAATCCCGACATCGCCAAAGTTATCATTCTACTAAAAGCATTAGGCGAAGTCTTAAGTCCCATTGGTAATCTTTTTAGTTGGAACTGTCCCGAATAAACTATTTTATTATTACTCGACTGTGTTGTTTTTTGAGATTGGGGTATGTATCCTGGACAAAATGCTGTGTACTTTCTACTGTCTTTATTTAAGCTAAGTTGGTAGTAACTTGAATAGAGGTCTAAATGTGTATAATATATCGCTCCAGAAAGAGAATCTAATATTTCCGTAATATTAGGGAGCGGAAACTTATCATCCACTATATTTTCATTTAATTTCCGATAGTCAATAACTAAACGCCACTTTTTTTCTCCATTCTTATCAGACTTTTTAGGAACCAATAGTACCGGACTGGACCACTCACTGCACGCTGGCTCTATAATATCATCATCCAATAATTTTTCAATTTGTTTTTCTAGTTCTTGTCTCTGGGCGTACGGTAATCTATAATTTTTAACAAATATTGGTTGTGTGTTTGGTTTAATTGAAATGGACTGTTCGTATAAGTTTGTTGTAGTTAACTTATCACCGCTTAAATGAAAAATATCCGCATATTTCGCACATAACTGTTCTATAGATAATCGTTCTTCCTTATTTAGATTCGATAAATTTAATTCTTTAAATAATTTATGAACTCTTTCCGAATTAAAACTAGTACATTTACTGAATGTTGTCATTTCATAATTTTTTAATGGAACTAATTTTGGATTTATTTCGTTCAGACAAATGGTTTTTTCAGATGTATTTAATATTTGAACTGGAATTCTGCCATTTTTTGGTCTTACTATAGTACTTGCAATTAAAATTCCCTCACTGATTTCATCCGTACAAACTAAAATATCCTCTTTTAAAGAAGTTTCGATGTAGTGGATACTCTCTGATCTCGATGGTACAATATATTTTTTATGTTGATTTGAAGTCAAACTAATTGAAACACTTTTGTTGTCGACTGTCCTCAAAGATAAAGTTTTGTTTTCATAATCAATGACCGATTTGTATTTGTTTAGAAAGTCATTGCCAATTATGCCTGTAGCCGAACATGGTAATGTGTTGAAAATATAAACCTTATGCTTGAACAACTCATCCTTCACTTTAAATGTAATGTAAACATATCCAATCGCTTCAACATTGCCGCCAATGCCTCTTATAATGCTGGTCTCTTTATGGTAAGGTATACCGAGTTGCAATAATTGTTTATATTTAATAGCTGAAATCGATGCTCCTGTATCAATAAGCCATATAAAATCGTTCTGGAAAATTTTTAATGTCGCAAATAATGAGTTACTGCATGAATAAATAAAATGGTTAAAGTTATTCACGAAAAAACTCATTGTAATTTTTCTCTGACTCTCTCCGTTCAGTTTCATCCGCTGACATCATCCTAATATTACGTCCGTTAGCCTTTGTATGATTATAATGATTGTTTGGGTACCTACCTCGCATGCTTCCTCGCGGTGCTGCTCGCGCCAGTGCTGCTCGGGCACCCCGCGGAGCGTAGGAACCTCTTGCACCTCCACCGTAGCCGTAGCTGAACGGCCGTCTCTGGGGTCGCGAGAACTGACTATTGTAGAAACTCATTGCAGGTCTTCTAAACGGATTAACTACATGGGGCTGTCTTACCTGGGACTGTATCCTTCCTCTGTAATTATAAAATGACTGGTTATTCCTCTGACAACTTAGAATTTCACCATTATTCACAGAAGAAGAAGAGATTTCTTCGTCTTGTGCCGCTTGGATGGCATCCTTAAGGAAGTCGTAGTTCCTCGCAGTAATAATTGTGCTCAACTTACGATTCCTAAGGCCATCGGAAAAACGCTTTATGGCAAATCTTTCATTAATTGGTTTCAAAATACTGTAGCAATCCGAATTCCCGCTGGCTTGAGAAATCGTTAAGTCATTCATTAATTCGGAAATTTCCCTACCATAGTCACCAATTGACCTTTCGTGCTGTTTAATATTCTGTAATTTAGTTTGAATGGCCATAGCTGACTTCTGTGGTAAAAGAAGGCATTTCATGTCTTTCACAAGCTCCTCCACTGAATTATAGTTTGAAGAAAGCTTTAACTTGGCATTTTGAGATAATCTGCTCTTAATAACAAACTGAATTAAGTTTTTCTTACACTCATTCTTGGTTAAAACAGTATTATAGTATTCTATACCGTCGATTAATTGTTTGGTAATCGTGTCACAATCATCCATTATAGGTAAAAGATTCAAAGCCACCCTTAAATCGAACGAAGACATTTTGTTATCTTGTTTTAATTCTTCACATAAAGAAAATTCCTCTGTTTCCATTTGACACAAACTTTGTACTTCTTTATATAATATTTGAAATTGAGAACTCAACTCGTTGCATAAACTAATATCTTTCTTCTCTAATTTCCCTTCTAAAATTAAACTACTTAATTCATCTAATAAGCTATTATATCGCGTAAGTATTATAGAACATTCCTCAAACTTTTTAATTAATATCTGTCCTTGTCTCCTACTTGGACCTATTTTTATTAAGTAAGTACGTATCTCTTTTAGTTCCTCATATATTTTTCTTAGTCGTATTAACATATTATTATTAGAGTATGTTGCATAATAAAAGCTTTATAATAAAATATACATTTATATAATTTTGATTAAACAAAAGATTTATTAATGATAAAATAATAGTAGTTTATTTTTATTTTTTATAAGCAATTACGAAAGTTATTTTAGGATCAATAATTATGAATATTACATAATCATATCTTTTAATTATTACCGATTTGTACGTCTTAAGAATAGAGTTCATTAGCTTCTAGCGCAATAATTATGGAAGTTGTTTTCATACCAGTGTCCATATTCGTCATACCGCTTCACGTTCCTTATGATTGTTAATATTCGCACTATTCACTTACTTGTTTCTTATATATTATTCATTGCACTTAACACATATTGTTACACCGTATTAACACCCGAAAAAGGTGCCTCGATTCGTCTCATCTGCATCACGCTCGCTGCTGCTCTCTGGTCAATGCGCCGGTTCAGGAATTTCGCGAAGTATCGCATCATGAAGAATACTCCAAAAATAATTACTGCATAAAGGAGTCCTGACATGTATGTCTTCATGTGGCTCGTATGTTCCAATATTTCTACGTTATGCTGCATCATGGTATTGGTATGCCCAATTTGAGTCAAAATGTCCTGACGACTTATTCCTTGATTTTCTGTAGGCGGTCTCGTAGTTGTAGCTGAATTACCCATGGTTACTATATTTAAATTTTACTTCATTACTTAATTAATTGTCCGCACACACTTAACGCGTTAGGCACATCTCCAATGGCACGGGTCGCCATGTAAGGAGGTAGCTAGAGGAGAGGAGTGAAACACGCGAGTACTGAGTAGATACTGATTTATTAGTCATAAGGTTACATACGTGCGCACGAATAATATAGATATAGGTAGATAATATATGTATTAGTTACTAAGTAGATCTTATAACTAGGTATACACCACAACACCTCGAGTTTTCATTTCTTTAGTGAATAGCTAAACTGATGTTGTTCGTAGTCTAGTTAGGAGTATAAAAAAGTTATAGATACGTTTTAACGGCTAAACTTACTTTAAACTTTATACTAGTTTTGAAACGAAGAACTATGCTATAATGTTGAAATATTTCCTCATAAGGGTAAGATAATGTTTAAAATTGTAAAGTTCATACATACACATATACTCACGCCCCATTAGTTGGCATAGGCAGAAACTATCGATCGCCACTTTGTACGATCCTGGCAAACCTCAGGAGTTTCATACATGCCCTTATATACTTAACACTTCGGACCTTTTTAACTACATTCTCTATTTGATCTTAATGTGTTATCTGAGGTCGTCCTCTACTAAAATTACCGTCTAAATTAACTCTATAACCTCTTCTATCAATTTAATATCACATAGGCGATGTATATTTTCAAGTGTCACAGTAATTTGTCTATTAGAGCCACTAAATAGGACTGTTCGAGCAGTAAGCCAGTGATCCACATACAATTACGGCTTGTCAAGAGTTGCCAACTGCTTGAAGCAACCATGGATCACTACACTGTAACCTCTCAAAGCAGTTCGATTGCTCAATTTAGTCAGTCAGTCGAGTGGTGCGTGTATCTCTGTACGTAGAAGACAGCAATTTACTACGTAGTAAGCAGTATCTGCAAGAATTATTTGATGACTTGTCAATATATTATTACATTAACAGCATTAAGGTGTTATGTCTTAGTCGATACTACTTATACATACATACCGTAATGTGTTTATTTTTATTTTACTATAAGTAAAGTCAAATTTCACTATTTTATCGATTGCAGATATATACCTCATTGAGAAAATATCATAAAGATTAACAATTCAATTCTTGAAGAATAATTATTTCTTTTAAATTTAATATTTTAGAAAGAATCTTATATGACTTGTTATCTATGTATAATTCATGGAAGGTAAAGTTGAGCTTTTATTAATCATTTAAATACATTTGAAAGGAAATCCATTACCAATTGAATCGAACAAGAGATTGAATCGAGAACTTTAATATCGAAATGTAATTTATACCCGGATACAATAAGTCAGTCCTAGAAAAGGAGTCGATATTTCAAGAAAATGGGTTCTAGAAATTACATTTCCTGAAAAGTAATATATTTGGACATTTCTAAATTTAAAATGCAATTGGTATCGAGTGAAAAGTCAAGATTTCTCTATACTTTGCACACAACTTTTTATCTTGGAAATAAGTTCAAGTTAAGCTTCAACGAATTTTCAATGCCCGAAGGGGTGGAAGAGGCCACTTTTTAGTCGTCTGCTTCTCAGAATACTTGGACAGTGAATATTCGTTTTTATGCTCTAAGTTATTTCTAGTTAGCTGTGTAGTGGTGTAGTAGCTTACAATATCGCTAACCTATTTTTTACCCCGAATGTCGTACAATGCATCCAAGGGTATTGGGGCTTAAAGTGATTTTTTCTTTTCGCTTTTTATTAGTAACTGAAGTTATTAGAGTTTAGGAATCTTGGTAAATATAAAATAATGTCTAATGATTTGAAGAGTCACTTTGGTCACGTTATTTTGCTATCTCGTGTAAATTGAATTATGGGCACAATATAGGCAAAGAATTTGTCTGGATTCTTTTTACAATAGGTAGCTCATATGAGTTACTAAATTACAAATAAAGACAAATTGTTTAAGTAGTGCGCCACCACAATCAAGCAATTGAATTATTATTATCTTAAAGTGTAATTCATATAATTAATAATAATAATGTGCTGAAGTATAACTATTAGTAACTTATTCATGTACCTCTTTAGCCTTTATCTTATTTTAATAATTGCAAATTTGCCCCCAAAATCCAAAATTTAGTGATAGTGTCCTCACAGCCCATATTTACCCCTACCGAAGGGCTCGAGCCTAACCCCCTTTATAGGGTTATGTCAAACAATCAAAAAACGTATTATGAGAAAAATGATAAATTAAATTGTTACGCTTCTCCAGAGTCAAGACTTCTAACTTCATAGGGATGATGGTTATAGGGAGACGTCTCCTAAAGGTGTAAATCAAAAAGATCATTCTGGAGCCCTTAAAACTATCACAGTATAACATTTAGAGCTTGGCTTATTGAAACTGAAAGTAACTGATTTTATTTTGCATTAATTTGTATGTAAACCTCATTTACACTATCTCAAATTTAAAATAAAACTTCTAAAAAAGTTAAATTATTTTTTATCTTTATTTAAACCTAACTACTAACAACGAATATCGAAATAGAATACTATACTACTATATTTATAATACTCACGCCATTATTTTACTTTACTTGCACTACTACAATGGTTATTAAAACAACGTTACACATCAGAATATTGATGGTTCCTTAAAGTAATAAAATAAAGTGTCCCTGTTCTTTCACTAACCAAAATTGCTTTGTACACTCCATTTTACCCCAAATATGCGTTATTACTCTTGGGAAATAAAGCCAAATTGTCGTGTTGTGACAAATTGTATTTACCTAATTATCAAGCCCGTTTCGCGACGACACGCATCATGGGCCCACATATAGGGATTATTACACACAGGAAACCACGTGCCTTTGTAATTTCTTTGTAAAAATCCTTCCGTGTTAGAAACTGCAAACATCTGCAAGGAAAATAATATTGTTCATTTTTCATTTATACGCGGATATTTTAACTTATTCTTGAATATTCCTAAATCAAAACACTGTTTTTATATTAAGACGTCTTCTTTTGAATCTATTTTATACTTATCAAAGTTATACTAAACTTGCGTATTTTCAATGCAGTCAATTTAATCATTCAGGAGACGGTAAAAGTTGTGTGAAAGTTTTTAAAACCTCATGGCTGGAGTTTTGTGTAACACGGTTTAGCTTTCAAACCAAAACTTGCAAATAAAAAGTTCTGCTTAACAGCAAAACCTTTTCCGTAATTCTAATGATATTTGAGCTGTTGAATACCCACAAACACAGAATTAGGAATTGGGGTCGAAATACGGTTGAAATTTAACGTTACCGGCTTTTCATGGAGGCTTGGAGCGAGCAAATTACATTCTAGCTCGTCCTTGTGGTTTGGGCAGTCCACAATGTTGTCGCATCTCTGCTCTTTCGTGAAACATGTGCTGTGAGAATTTAGGTCTAAATCCTCGCAGCTAAATGTACCGTCTGTGCAGCCTGTAAGGAATTAATTAAGCTTGGAATTCCCTTCATGTATGTGGTCACTTAGAAATCTATTATGATATAATTAATTTTATATTCATATAATATATTCGTACATACAATAATGATGATATTTTGTACGTTTTATGCCTTAAATATACTTTTATCATATCAATAAAAAAAAGTTTATTTTAGAATGGCACTAGCAGTATAATTTTATTCTATTTTCGCACGTTAATCAAACTTTAATTACTTTTTTATTTCTTTATGGAGTAACTAGCAGCCCGTCCCGGCTTCGCTCGGGCATGAATTATCATTAACATTTTGTTTTTTATTTTATTACATGTATTATTATTTTAATATATTTTTTTTAAGTTTTAAGCTATGTTATATTTTTTTGCTGTGAAGTGTCGGCTTAGAATAGCACTACCCCATTTCTTCCGGTGGGTGTACGTAAGAGGCGACTAACGGTTTTGGGGCTTTTGAGGGATTTTTGGGCGATGCGGTTGGTGACCCATCACCAACAACCTTTATTTCACCATCTTTTCCCCACACAACTTCCAAAAGTACATACATACATATACTCACGGCTATAAATCCCTAGAAGGGGTAGCCAGAGCTAAGGAATTAGAAATTCCTCAGCCACTTTTGGAAGTTGTGTGGGGAAAAGATGGTAAAATAAAGGTTGTTGGTGATGGGTCTCCAACCGCATCGCCCAAAATCCCTTAAAAGCCCCAATACCGTTAGTCGCCTCTTACGTACACCCACCGGAAGAAATGGGGTAGTGCTATTCTAAGCCGACACTACACCGCAGACTTCCAAAAGTGGCTGAGGAATTTCTGATTCCTTAGCTCTGGCTACCCCTTCTAGGGATTTATAGCCGTGAGTATATGTATGTATGTATGTTATATTTTTTTGTATTTATATTTAGATATATTTTTTTATTTTTTTTATTTTTCATAATGAGTAATTACATCAAAAGCCATTCAATTTATAGAGTTAGAGCTTCCCTGTAAACAATATTTGACGTTGTTGTATTTTGGGGCAGCAAAATAAATTGATGTTCAGGAGCTCCCACCCGCGACAGGCCAACGTACAGTTGACCGTGAGTAAAACAATTCTTTCGCAGGTCAATCCCTACTAATTTGAAGGTTTGGCCTTGGAACTTATTAATTGTTAAAGCAAAAGATGTTTTAACCGGAAATTGTAGCCGTTTAAATGGAATTGGCAGATCAGTTGGGATCATCGGTATCCTCGGTATATGAGCTAATTGACCGGTTGCTGGGCCAGTGATAATAGTCGCTACAATTAAATTTTGCTTTAACTCTTTGATAAGCAGCCTCCCGTACCCCTTCGTGACGCCTGCAACAACTTACTATGCATAGCTAATCGAGCGGAGTTTTATCTACTTTTTTAATTCGAGATAACTTTCGAATGGAATGTTCGAATTGAATCATTCAAAAAGTAATATAAGGGTATTGAAGTAGTCTAAAATAATATATACGTTTTTTATAAGGATTAGATAGGTACAAATAAAGAGCCTTTTCTAAAGCAGGATTTTAATTTAATTTTTAAATAATTTTATATAATGACGCTTGTTGTGAGATAACTATAATAGTTAGAGACATGCTGTCGGGGCATTTTTTTTAGATAATGATGTGTTCTATAAAATTGTAGTACATAATTTTATTCTATTGTCAATAGTTTTCGCAGCGCACGCGATGTAAGGATTTTTTTTGGTATTTCTTTAACACCTTGGGTTACATTTTTGAAGTTTACGTAAGGATCCCTAATTTTTTTGAAAATGAAATATAGCCTATGTCACTCGGGAATAGTGTAGCATTAAAACAGTGAAAGAATTTTTCAAATCCGTCCAGTAGTTTTGGAGCCTATTCAATTCAAACAAACAAACAAACAAAAAATCAAACCTTTCCTCTTTATAATATTAGTATAGATAAGATCTATTCACTTATTATCTTCACAAAAAATGCAGTTAAGATAATTAATTGAATCTACCTACTTACGCTTACGGTTCATATACTAATATGGAGTAGCCTGATTAAACAATTCACAACTATTTTAGGAACTTGAACTTAACACAGGTCTGTTAACTTTTTTTTAATTTTTAGATATTTTTAGCTAATTTAAAAAAAATACGTCTTGATCCTATTTTTAAGAAGATATCATGACAAAAAACTTATCAATTGCTCACCATGGCATCCCATTTCGTCTTCTCCAAACGGACAGTCAAAATATCCATCGCAAATCCTAGCGTTGTCGACTCTAGATTTGCAAGTACACTGAGCCTCATCACTGGCGTCTATACAGTCTACTATCCCATCACACCATTTAATAGACGCCAAACACACCTCACCATTATCACAAGGTATACTGCCTGCTGGGCATTCAGCTTCTTTACTCTGAGTTTGGTTAGTTTTCATTGTAGTTGTCGAACTGAAATTGGATTGATTACAAGTAAATGAGCTGTGTAGTGTCGGCTTAGAATAGCACTACCCCATTTCTTCCGGTGGGTGTACGTAAGAGGCGACTACCGGGCTTGGTGCTTTTTAATGGATTTTTGGGCGATGCGGTTGGAGGCCCATCACCAACAACCTTTATTCTACCGTCTTTTCCCCACTCAACTTCCAAAAGTGGCTGAGGAATTTCTAATTTCTCAGCTCTGGCTACCCCTTTTAGGGATTTATAGCCGTGAGTATATGTATGTATGTAAATGTATAAATTTCGAAGCTTGTACTAAAGTTTAGTACAAATGAATTAGGTTAGTAACTAAACTATGGTGCTCGTAACAAGTGAGTGATTGAAACGTATTAACATTTTAAATATTTGTATTATCATTATAAACTTTATACTTAAAAAGGTTCTATTGGCAGTAGCTGATGAATGTTGATTTATTTTCTTTTATAAATCTTTTTATTTGGATTTGCATATATATTTTTTAATGGATTTATTTAAGATGTCCTATTAGTGTTTCATGACAAGTAAAATGAAAAAATATATTCTAATTTTTCTCCAACAAACTTCCAAAAATGGCTGAGATGTATTTAAGAATGTTAGAAAAAGTATGAATCTATAAGAATTTTCGACGCTTCTTATTGAAATCAGTTAACATATTTTATTAAATATAGTTTTCTAATAATACATTTCTTACCTAGGTGTGTAGTACCGCATTGATATGTCTATATCTTGAGGGTGAGGTCTGTGGTCATGATCTTCAGAAACAGCAATTCGGCTTTGTGCATATGAAGGTTGCATGTGTGGTATATAATGCCTAGGAAAATATAACATCTTATTCCTTACAGCCGGCTTTGGTAGGTTATATTTACATTACAAAATAATTTGAATAACATTTCCAATTGAAACAAAAGTTACAATGTAAAAAGTTAGTAGAAGACAGTTAAAAAATATGCATAAGAGATTGAAAAGTGAATGATGCTATATTTGTTTGCTTAACTATTTTATTCAATCCATGCTATAAGAAAATAGCTTAGAATATAAGCTGGATTCAAGTTAGTTTTTACTTAATTTATACTTTTTTAAATTGCAAAAATATTACAACTTAGCTCAAGGTTTTTTAATAACTGCCCGGTCGCGGTATTAATCTCTCGCCATTAAATGCGGAACGAAAGATTATTACTTATTTGTGAGTAAAAGACTTAGCAAAAGTGAGAAATACGAGTATTAATATATTTTTTAGACCATTTATTTTTTATAATATATTGCATATTTTATGCTGCATCAAGATCTTTTGTTATAACGTACTTGGTTTAAAAATCCTCACACCAAATCTACAAATATACTTACGGTTCATAAGAAGAATGTGGAAAACTCTCAAAAGGCGGAAAATGTTGTGGTATATAATTAACAGGGGCATTGTATAGTCCTGAAATGTATAGAAAATATCAAACATAACGAAACATCAATGTTAGAACTTATTTATGACTCAATTTATACCTGTTAACTGATGTGGATTTTGTTTAAGTAATCTCGCTAATAGACAAGTATCAGAAATTGGTATTGGAGAAATGTCGTAGTTTGTGTGAGGTTCTGACCCATAGCCTGGTGCTGAATATTGGTTTATATTCTGAGTTTTGGTAATTATTGATGGATGATAATTGTTTGCTGCTTCTATTTGAGCATGTCTTGATTCACTATTGCTTATTTGGAATTCATGATTCTTCTCATTCTCTTTGCTTTTTAGAATTTCTTCTCTGCTTGATTCTTTTGAATGACTTTCGCTACTTAAAGAGCTTACTGATTTTATTTTATTTTTGTCAGTAGTTAAAATTTCTTTTGATTCAGTCTTTTTTATAAACTTTACATTATCGTCACCATCCGTAAGGCTGCTTGAATCATCATTTTCGATTGAAATTGATTTCAATTTATTGACAATGTTTCTACAAAATTCATTTTGACTATCAGGGCTACAAGGGGATTTATCTTCCATTATCAATGTGCGGGCCTTTTTAATAATAGCTTCATCTAAATTTAAGTCTGTTTCCATGTCTGCCTTTCTTTTTTGTCTAGACAATGTAGAATCTGAAGTTTTATTATCCCAGTGAAACAATACCCGCACATTGTCATTCGCAATGCTTATGTTAGGTTTACCCAAGCTATTGACAAAATATATTTCTGTTTTCCTTGAAGATCCTGCAAGTTGTATTTAATTTTTATAACGGTTACGTTAAAAATATACTATACAAACAAATAAAATTGTTGTATATTTTTGAATTAAAAATGATTAAATATTTTGATATTCTATTAATTCTAAGAAAACTTGAATATGAATTATTTAATTTGGAGTATTATAGTTAAAACCGAATTCTTTCGCTTTTAGGTTTGATTTTGTAAAATCATCTTAAAAATACATAAGGAATAAACAAGTTTTATTTGAATTCTTACCATTTGTCTGAAGTAATTTTAAAAACAGTAGGTAGACACTGACTGCAACCGTAGCTAGAATTATAGTTCCTAAAACTTTCTTTAACCACGGATGAAAGCATTTCTGCGCCACACTTGATCTACTTTCTATAAACAAACGATACAGATATCTAGTATTTGTCATTATTCACAACCCATTCTAAATGTATGGTATCCGACACATATTTCTTTATTCATAATAAGCCACGTACATTCATGCGTATAGGTCACGGATTTAAATTCCAAAAAGGAGTAGCTAAGGCCTTAGAATTGGAAATTTCTTAGATAAAAGTATATCACATTGAGTATTAAAAGAAAAACAAAAAATTATCAATATTAACATAGATATGATGTATATTTAATCTAAAACAGACAAAAAAGTCCAACGTGACTTGTTTTGCCATAATTTTTTGTGCGATTGCAATATTTATATTCATTATATTCTATATGCAAGAATATTTATGTCTCATTTCACATTTCAAAACAAATCTGAACTACTAGAATCCATATCGATTTCTAGGAATAATCCCGTGGGTGGCATACAATCAGACTTCAATCGATGAAAAGTATGTGAGGTCTTAAACACGTCTCAATATTTTTTCAGTTCTTCATTTCATTTTAACGTCATTGTCGCAATTTTATTTATTAAAATCGAATTAAAATATGTATTTTGATTGCATAATTATTTATATTTATAAACTAGAAAGAGTAGTAAGACTTAATTATACTAGATTATTTTATAATATTGAACGTGCATCTGACCGTACAACTTAGCCAAGAAAAAGAAACCACCTGCTGCATACATACATCTAGTACAAGCGATCTTTTAACTTATTTATTTATTCACACATGACAACCATCATTACAGGCATAGCTAACATACTCGTATTATAAAATATATTCATATTAAAATATTTACTTTATTGAGAAAACAGCTAATTCTAACATACATATAATTTAATACTCCAATTTATTCCCTTGTAGCAAATTATGTTTATTGCTACTATTGTTAACTCATTCAAAGTACACCAGAACAAGTCTGCATCTTCTGCAATTAAATTTAGTGTTCTAAGGGCCAAGTGACAGGAGCTTCCCCTAGTAGTTCGGTACGTGCCAGCGGTACAGCCGACGGGCCTACGACCCATGTACCTGTCTTGACTCAACTTGATATCGCGTGGTATAGAACAGCCATCTCTTTCGCTCTTACTTAGTATCGCATACTGTCGTCTCATTCTAACCGATATCGTGACGATAAAATAGCGCTCGTGCTAAGCCTCTAAATTGAAAATTTATCTTTGTCTTTACGGCTGAAGTAAGCTAAAAACAATTATGCTAAATTTTAAAGTTATAAACTTTTAACTTTTAAACTCACCTCGATCACTATATTTTGTGCATTCAGCTAATTCAATCGGCGGTAGACCCAAAGTTTTTTCTGATTTCTTTTCACTCATTTTTCTGAAAATTTTTAATGGATGTTTATTATAGTTCATATGTATTTTTAAGAGAGGATCAATGAAATTAAATTAGTAAAAGAGATATATAGAATCAATGGCAATGGTGATGTCAGTAGAGGAAGATCGCGAAAAACAAATGTGCTCATAAATACAGACATCCAAAGTGTAAAGAAAAAAAGGTATGTAAAAAATATAAATGAGTGTTAATGAAGTTTACCAAGAATGTTTCAAGTGGCTATCGACTGTCCTTATCTAACCCAATCGATATACACACATAAAAGATAAATAAAGGAAAGAAAAGTTCCGACACCGGCGGGGTTCGGACCCGCGACCTCGGGTATACGCCCCCGATGCTCTGCCAATTGAGCTGCAGTGTCAATACAAAAAATAAATAAAGACTTTCCTTTATTTATCTTTTATTTATTACTAATAATCCCCATATGAGGTTTTCATGTCAAAAACATTCAAATGATGATACACATCTATACTGATTTTTTTCAGAATTTTGTAGCAAATATAAATATTTTTTATAAAATAGCCAATAAAGCGCGTTTTAAAATTGCTTTGGCTTCGCAATTTTGTAAGTATTTACACATAGGCAATACTAAGCGATAAAATAGGCTTTTGCATATATGAACATTCCCTTCTATCCAATACACACTTGTTTTATTATTCTCGACAATATGACACATTATTATGATATGATACACGTAATAAGAAGTTCATAGCTGTGTTATAGCTTTTTTATGGGACAATAAAACAGCTCATCTTTCATGATCTGGCAAACGAATCCACTAGTATTTATGACTAGTGAAACTTTAACTCAGTTATGTATAGAACTACTGAATAAAAAAAAACTGATAAAGTTAGAACATACATACATATACTCACGCCATTAGTTCCCATTGGGGTAGGCAGAGACTACCGATCGCCACTTCGTACGATCCTGACAAACCTCTCTAGCTTCGTTTACATCCATAAATAAAGTTAAATAAATATGAAATTTAAATACAATTTTATTTACCCAAAAAGCTTGTATTTATTCAGGGCCACAAATCACAATAAAGAGATACTCGTAGGTTCAGAATTGACAATATCTTAGCCACTATGAAACTTTGATACGGAAATGACTATAAACACAAGAAACGACTAAATATTTTTTATTAAGCCAAAGCTGTACAAAGTCTGTGTCAGGAGATACTGTGATTCCGTTTAAAATGAAGGATAGTTTATAATAGCATTTTAAGAATCACAGTTCATAAAATTATTTCCTACTATGTCGCCTCTAATGACAACCGCAAGAAGAGATGGCTTAATGATATTTTAAGCCGAGGCTGTATTTTTTTTATCTGTACTTTTACGTAAATAAAGATAAATGAGAACAATTATGTCATATGAGAAGTGTGAAACTGATAGATTTTTCATACAAACTCTCAATACTCGCTCTCACAGGTACTGCTACGAAGGCAGTTTTTACGTTAGTCAATTTACAATTATATTATGAATCTTCCCCTTTTCTTCCGGTGGATGTACGTAAGAGGCGACTAACGGTATTGGGGCTTTTTAAGAGATTTATGGGCGATGCGGTTGGAGACCCATCACCAACAACCTTTATTTTACCATCTTTTCCCCACGCATCTTTAAAGTGGCTGAGGAATTTCTAATTCGTTAGCTCTGGCTACCCCTTCTAGGGATTTATAGCCGTGAGTATATGTATGTATTATGAATCTTTGTTCTTGACATTAGTACATTTATTAATTTTATATTGTAACACAGCCCTTAGTCGCCTCTTACGATCACCCACGGGTAGGAATGGGGTAGTGTTATTCTAAGCCGACACTACGCGGCAGTCTGTTTTTTTATCATTTACTAAAATAATTATTAAAACAAGAGTTTTTCATGATTTTTAATTTTTTTATTTTATAAATAAGAAAAGATATATAAAATGACGTGTTTCTAGAATCAGAGTGTTGAGAACGTGGCCACGCATGTGCATGTGTTTTTGTCAATGGACATATAGACTAGCAGATATTTTAACTCTATAATATATTATTTTCTGCTTAAAGTCCCTTCATAATCCATTAAAATACATTTGGGTACTACTGTAAAATGATATAAGTATAACGATTTTTGACATCAAAGATAAAACTTTTGTCGCTTTGATCAAAGTTGGCCAATTAATTGAACAACATTTCGTTTCTGAGTTATGTCGACACATTGTGGTAAAAAAGAAGTTAAATATTTATGAACTTAAATTGAAGGTACGGTTTCTTCAGAGTAATTGGTATAATTTTCATACTTTCAGCTTTGCCGGTTCGTATGAGTTGCAAACATTTTTATCCAATAAACTTTTGCTTCAGCATTTCTCTTACTAGAAATTACTTGTATATTAAAATCGGTTCAGACGTCACGAAGGAGTTTGGTGACAAACACTGTGACACGTTAATATTTTATAATAGATTTTAGCTGTGTAGTGTCGGCTTTGAATAGCACTACCCCATGTCTTCCGGTGGGTGTACGTAAGAGGCGACTAGCAGTATTGGGGCATTTTCAGGGATTTTTGGGCGATGCGGTTGGAGACCATCACCAACAACCTTTATTTTTACCACCTTTTCTCTTTTCTTATTTTTCCACGCAACTTCCAAAAGTGGCTGAGGGATTTCTAATTCGTTAGCTCTGGCTACCCCTTCTAGGGATTTATAGCCGTGAGTATATGTATGTATTATGAATCTTTGTTCTTGACATTAGTACATTTATTAATTTTATATTGTAACACAGCCCTTAGTCGCCTCTTACGATCACCCACGGGTAGGAATGGGGTAGTGTTATTCTAAGCCGACACTACGCGGCAGTCTGTTTTTTTATCATTTACTAAAATAATTATTAAAACAAGAGTTTTTCATGATTTTTAATTTTTTTATTTTATAAATAAGAAAAGATATATAAAATGACGTGTTTCTAGAATCAGAGTGTTGAGAACGTGGCCACGCATGTGCATGTGTTTTTGTCAATGGACATATAGACTAGCAGATATTTTAACTCTATAATATATTATTTTCTGCTTAAAGTCCCTTCATAATCCATTAAAATACATTTGGGTACTACTGTAAAATGATATAAGTATAACGATTTTTGACATCAAAGATAAAACTTTTGTCGCTTTGATCAAAGTTGGCCAATTAATTGAACAACATTTCGTTTCTGAGTTATGTCGACACATTGTGGTAAAAAAGAAGTTAAATATTTATGAACTTAAATTGAAGGTACGGTTTCTTCAGAGTAATTGGTATAATTTTCATACTTTCAGCTTTGCCGGTTCGTATGAGTTGCAAACATTTTTATCCAATAAACTTTTGCTTCAGCATTTCTCTTACTAGAAATTACTTGTATATTAAAATCGGTTCAGACGTCACGAAGGAGTTTGGTGACAAACACTGTGACACGTTAATATTTTATAATAGATTTTAGCTGTGTAGTGTCGGCTTTGAATAGCACTACCCCATGTCTTCCGGTGGGTGTACGTAAGAGGCGACTAGCAGTATTGGGGCATTTTCAGGGATTTTTGGGCGATGCGGTTGGAGACCATCACCAACAACCTTTATTTTTACCACCTTTTCTCTTTTCTTATTTTTCCACGCAACTTCCAAAAGTGGCTGAGGGATTTCTAATTCGTTAGCTCTGGCTACCCCTTCTAGGGATTTATAGCCGTGAGTATATGTATGTATTATGAATCTTTGTTCTTGACATTAGTACATTTATTAATTTTATATTGTAACACAGCCCTTAGTCGCCTCTTACGATCACCCACGGGTAGGAATGGGGTAGTGTTATTCTAAGCCGACACTACGCGGCAGTCTGTTTTTTTATCATTTACTAAAATAATTATTAAAACAAGAGTTTTTCATGATTTTTAATTTTTTTATTTTATAAATAAGAAAAGATATATAAAATGACGTGTTTCTAGAATCAGAGTGTTGAGAACGTGGCCACGCATGTGCATGTGTTTTTGTCAATGGACATATAGACTAGCAGATATTTTAACTCTATAATATATTATTTTCTGCTTAAAGTCCCTTCATAATCCATTAAAATACATTTGGGTACTACTGTAAAATGATATAAGTATAACGATTTTTGACATCAAAGATAAAACTTTTGTCGCTTTGATCAAAGTTGGCCAATTAATTGAACAACATTTCGTTTCTGAGTTATGTCGACACATTGTGGTAAAAAAGAAGTTAAATATTTATGAACTTAAATTGAAGGTACGGTTTCTTCAGAGTAATTGGTATAATTTTCATACTTTCAGCTTTGCCGGTTCGTATGAGTTGCAAACATTTTTATCCAATAAACTTTTGCTTCAGCATTTCTCTTACTAGAAATTACTTGTATATTAAAATCGGTTCAGACGTCACGAAGGAGTTTGGTGACAAACACTGTGACACGTTAATATTTTATAATAGATTTTAGCTGTGTAGTGTCGGCTTTGAATAGCACTACCCCATGTCTTCCGGTGGGTGTACGTAAGAGGCGACTAGCAGTATTGGGGCATTTTCAGGGATTTTTGGGCGATGCGGTTGGAGACCATCACCAACAACCTTTATTTTTACCACCTTTTCTCTTTTCTTATTTTTCCACGCAACTTCCAAAAGTGGCTGAGGGATTTCTAATTCCTTAGCTCTAGCTACCCCTTCGAGGGATTTATAGCCGTGAGTATATGTATGTATATATGTTTGTATTTTATATAGAAAGCTTATTATACAAGTGCTGATGACAAAATTGTCCCTTGATAGTTGGATGCAATGTGCATTGTACAATAGTTTTGAGATATGGGAACACTTGTAATTTGATTTTACGTGCTGCGAAAGGGTGCTTGGTGCGTGAAGTAACATTATGAATAATATAAATGAATAGTATAACTTTATAGAGTCGTGGAGTTAAAAGACTAGTTTATATATTCTTCACTAGTTCCATTTACAAACATGTTTTTAATATCATAATGTTTTGATAAGGTACTTATTTGGTCGTATGTATAGTATTTCCCAGATAATTAATGACATTTCGCATACACATTCGGTAGGTCCGAGAATAGTTTTACAACTGTTATTTATGCTTTTAAGTGATGCAAAATTTTATTTTTTTTTTTATTTTTTTTATTTATTATTTATTATTATAAAATGGCGATAAGCTTGTCCCTGTATCACCTTTCCAGTAAAAACACTACAAAACGTATTCATTTCTATAATTATTTGTGAAAATAAGAATTAAGTTTCCTACCAATCTTTTTAACGAACCTATCCTACCTGTCGATAGATCGAGATGTCCTCAAAATTTATCCAAGTGAGCGTATACTCATATAGGTTACCTTGCGCCATAGTGACCCTTATGTGTGGTTAGTTCGCACATTAATTAATGGAATGTGTCTGTCTACGTACGAGTGAAGTGTTTGAGTTGGACTAACAACAGCTTCGTCATTATTTCCTCGTTGCAGTATCAGTAAATGATTTTATACTGATACTATATGATATAGTTACTGAATGATATAGTTTTTTTTGGTCTTGCTGATATGCAAAACACACACTTAATATCAGAACGACTGTATAATCTACGATCTTAGAATCTTTTAATATTGAATGCGAAATGATAGATGTTTTATGGCTATTTAAATTAGTGGAACCACATATTGGTTTTTCAAACCAATCATGCTTTTCCAAATTTATTAATATGACATTTTTTGGATTATCGAGCCCGCTAAACTAGGTTTCTTGTTGTTTCAAGAAATTGCGAGAATGGTTTCTTTATGCAATGGTTCAACACAAGAAAGTTATGTTTAAATTTAATTATCCAGTTTAAATAGTCAAACGACTGCCACAAAAGTTGTAAAAAGTTCTTGTCAAAACTTATTCGATTTATTGAACTGTATTTATTGACAACGAGAAATCGTAATATCTATTTTGGATTATTGTTTGGATTCGAACAAACGTTTCTTTTTAAGTTGATACTATTACTTATACTTATTCAAACGACAAAAAGAATAAGAATAGACGTTATCAAATTTAGTAAAAGTTTTTTCTTATCTTTTTTTACTATAGGTTCCAGGGTTTTAGGTTAATAAGTATAATTGTTGATTCATACCAAGTCACAATATTTTCACACCCATTGAATTTAATTGAAGTGGGACTGGGTTTGCCACGTCACCCGTATGCAATCCGATCGATGCGCCAAACTTACAATACTCTGGATCCCAAACACGAAACGGGCACGACACGACGGTCGACCCAGGAATCGATGAAGTGACGAGGTAAGGTATCACAACAATAAAAGTGGGAGGTAACGCAGTTGCGTGAAGAGTGAGGTAGGGGAAGAGAGGCATTTGCCCAGCAGCGGGACGAATAATATTTTGTTTATAAATTTCATACTAAATTCCTTTTTGGTATTCATTATACGTCGTAATGACATAACCATCCTAATTGGGCCAAATCTTCCATCTACAATATTATCTCCAAACGATACTATAAGTCAATACATGTTAGAAGTGACCGATTCAAAAATATGGTACATTACGAATCGGCTCTCCTGTGAAGTATTTCATAGTAACAAAATTATAGTCCTATCCTAATTAAAAGGCAATTAACCAGAATACATTGTTGTTAGATATGAGCGAAAAACAATAGAATAACTTTGGATGTCACGTAATTTCATTACTTTTCATCGTAAAAATATATTTAAATATATCATCATCAACTTATAGACGTCCACTGCTGGACATAGGCCTCCCCCAAAAATCTTTACAAAGACTGGTCCTGTGCTGCCCTCAATTATCGGCTTCCCGCGATGTTGATTAAGTCATCAGTCCACCTTGTAAGAGGCCTACCCTCATTGCGTGTCCGGTGCATGGCCGCCACTCCAGAACCTTCGAGCCCCAACGGCCGTCGGTTCTGCTTGCAATGGGCCCTGCCCATTGCTACTTCAGTTTTGCAATTCTTGGGTCTATATCAGTAACGAGAGTTAAGAATGAGGTTAAGAAGAAAATAGAAAAGAAAAAGCGTGATCTGATAGAATGGTGTGAGAGGAAACTCTCTGATAATTTCCGGAATAAACAAAAGTTGTTCTGGAAATATGTCTGGAAAGAAAAGGGAGTTTCCCAAAACACGAGAGTGAATGTAGTGAAAGATGATCAGGGTGAATTGGCGACGGATGTAAGTAGCATGAAACGAGTATGGAAGAACTATTTTGAGGGACTCTTTGAAAAAGAGGATGCATCCGTTTCTTCGCCAATCGGCAGTAATGTTGATTGGAACGATGGGATGGGTGCCTTTAGTGAAAGTGAGATCAGTATGGAAGAAATAATGAAAGCAATGAAAAGTATGAAAATAGGGAAGGCGGCAGGGTATGATAGGATACTTATCGAAATGCTGAGGGCTGGTAAAGGGTTGGTGGCTTCTTGGTTGTACTTCCTTTTCCAAAAGTGCTGGTCGAGTGGCAAAGTACCACAAGATTGGTGCAAGGCGGTGATTGTGCCCCTGCATAAAGGAAAAGGGTCACGCCAGGAGGCTAAAAACTACCGCGGCATTAGCCTACTCAGCATTGTCGGTAAATTGTATTGATAAAGGTATTGATTGAAAGAGTGATGAATGAAACTGATAAGAAAATATGGGATGTGCAAGCAGGATTTAGGAAAGGAATGGGATGTATGGATCAAATCTTCTCCCTAAGGAGCATCACCGAAAAGTTCTTAGCTAAGAACCAAAAGGTGTATTGCTCCTTCATTGATTCAGAGAAGGCGTATGATAGGGTGGTAAGAAAGTGTTTATGGGAGGTGTTATCCAAGTTCGGTTTGGGGAGTCAACTTATACGTGCATTGGTATCACTCTATGAGGATTCTAGTGCATGTGTAAGAGTTAACGGGGAAAACACTGACTGGTTCGGAATCTCTAGGGGTGTCCGATAGGGATGTGTAGCTTCTCCGTGGCTCTTCAATTTGTTCATGGATGACTGTTTGACAGAGTTGCGTGAAAGTGATTATGGACTAAGAATGGGTGGATTCATCATTAAATGCCTCTTGTATGCTGACGATCAAGTGCTTCTTGCATCATCGGCAGAAGAGTTGCAAGAGATGATGAATGTTGCATGTAAGTCTTTTGTAAGAAAGGGAATGAGGGTGAATGTGGATAAGACCAAAACGATGGTTTTTGAGAGACAGGAAGATGTGACAGAATGCGTGATTGCGATTGATGGTAAGGATGTGGAAAAGGTGAAGGAGTTTGTATATCTGGGAAGTTTGTTTACAAGGGATGGAAAATGTGATGAAGATATTGAGAGAAGAGTGAAAAAGGGTAATGCGATTAATGGAGCATTGGATAGTCTAATGTCTAGTCAATCGGTGTCCGAAAGGGCCCGAATGGCTGTGCATGATGCCGTTCTTGTTCCTACGCTTATGTATGGCAGTGAATGTTGGGTGTGGCAGAAGAAGCACGAAAGCAGAGTGAATGCAGTAGAAATGAGGTCCCTCAGAAAAGTTTGTAATGTAAGGTTATGTGATCGTGTGAGGAACGATGTGATTCGTGAAAGGTGTGGTGTAAAAGATGATATTGTAAGTAAGGTAGAAAAATGAATGTTGAGATGGTTTGGGCACATCGAGAGGATGGATGATAGGAAATTGGTAAAAGGTATCTATAGAGCTAATGTGGAAGGTAATGTTAGTAGAGGACGGCCACAAAAGACACACTTGGACCAAATTGAAAGTGTGCTCAAAAAGGCAGGCGTCCGAAGTATGAAGAATAAAAGAGCATGTATGAAAAGATTGATGGATGTAGACGAAGTAAGAGAGGTTTGCCAGGATCGTACGAAGTGGTGATCGATAGTCTCTGCCTACCCCAATGGGAATTAACGGCGTGATTATATGTATGTATGTATATGTATGTATGTATATCAGTAACCTCGGTTCTTCTACGGATCTCCTCGTTGCGGATTCGATCGCGTAGTGAGACTCCTAACATAGCCCTCTCCATTGCCCTTTGGGCCCATTGTTAGAGGCCACGTCTCTGTGCCGTAGATCATGACTGGCAACACTCATTGGTCAAAGACCTTTGTCTTTAGACTCTGCGGAATTTTGGACGAGAAGATATGGCGCAGCTTCCCGAACGCTGCCCAGCCGAACTGGATCCGACGGTTGACCTCATTCTCAAAGTTGGCTCTACCTAACCGAATGGTCTGTCCCAGGTATATATATTGTTCAACATTTTCGGGCGTAAAGTCTCCAAGTTCAACGGGAATGGGTACAACATGACTATTCGACATGATTTTCGTCTTATCATAATTTTGTATTGAAGAGTAAATAGATTGATTGCAAATAATATATATATCTGCTTTCTAGAGGTCTATTAAATTTAATTTATTACAAACTTTCCAAACGTGATTTAAATCTTTTTGTTCATGAAAACCTCATGTGGGGATTATTACTAATAAATAAAGGAAACAAAAATTTCGACACAAAAGATTTAAATTATGTGATAGTTAGGCGTTTTCAACATTTACATTCTATCTGAAAAGATAGACAAGTGGCCGTCCGAATTAGTAAAAATTCTGAGGTAGGAAACGCAAACACTAGTTAAACGTGTAAAAGAAATAAAGGATAGAAGAATTTCGCGCTGGCAGCCAATGACACAGTGGCTCAATTGGCAGAGCGTCGGGGCGTATACCCGAGGTCGCGGGTTCGATTCCCGCCTGTGTCGAAATTTTTCTTTCCTTTATTTATTCTTTATTTATTTCCAAACGTGGCTGAGGAATTTCGTATTTCTTAGCTCTGGCTACCCCTTCTAGGGATTTATAGCCGTGAGTATATGTATGTATGTATGTACTTTATCTGCTTTTTTTACGCTTAAGAGTCGCTCAAGGATTTGACGACTATTAAATTAAGAGTCTTTATTTATCGGTGACCATATCTTGAAGTATTACTACTCACAATCCGTAATTCCCATTTGGGCAGATAGAGACTATCGCCATTTTGTACGATCCTGACAAATCTCTCTTGCTTCTGTCATATTTATCAATCTTCTCATACATGCCTTTATATTCTTTTCACTTCGGAATTTCAGCTAAGTAAGAATCTTTTTGATTTGGTTTTCTAAGGCCTTACAACTAACCGTTCACGAACGATACTATTTTTTACTCTGTCGCACATCCTTAAATTACGTATAATTGTGAAGGATCTCATTTCCATTGCATTTACTCTACTTTCATGCTTCTTTTGCCATGCCCAACATTCACTACCATATTTCAGCATTATGACAAAAGACATTTAAACTAAAAACAAAATAATGAAGAAAACATTTTTGCTAAGTATATGTGGTGGAAATAGTGTCGTTATATGCGCATTATTAAAACCACTACAAAACAGCTAAACCTTATTTTAATGGTGAAATATTGAAAACACCGTTTAAATTTTCTTTAGAAAGGCAACAGCGGAAATGAGTATGTGAAGCGCTGCAAACGAATGACAAAGCGTTTATACCTCAGAAAAAAATGCTTTGAGTTTTAAAATGAATTCTACGTGTGAATAAAATTATGTTAAGACAGTGTGAATTTTCTTTTATGAAATAAAGGTATGTTTTTAATATTTATAAATAAGACTAGCTTAAAGTGGTTTTGGTTTTAATACTCGATGAAATCACATCAAAATTCTGGCTCTAAAACTGTGGTTACCCTTTTTTGGGATTTATGGCCGTATTTATATGAATTTACATCACATCACAAATATATCTGCGTAGCTTGTGGCTAACTTTTATTAAACTTTGTTTCTACGTGGTAGCATAATTTATAAATTATAGGATTTGGGTCACAGTCATCCAACGGCGGAGATTGAAAACGGGTTCAGATAATTATCTCGTATTCATTAACCCTATGGCCTTATTAAATAGAGTAGAATTATTAGAAAATAAAGTTATCCCAAATTTGCTGTTGTTCGATATGTTAAGAACCTCGGCCAACGCCTAAAAGAACCGCCTGTGATGCAGAAAAGAGAGAAATATTCAATTTTGATAACACCACTGCGTCTTTGCATAAGAGTAATAACTATATTACTTATTTATGTGACAGTGAATACTTTTTTGCTTAAAATACTCGACCTACTCATAAGAAAAAAATAAAATACAGAGATAATCAGAAGTTGTAGCACTTCTGCCACTCTTTGGGAATGGAGTGCAAAAGCGATGATCTATTATATTTTTTATACATATATTTTTCTTAAAAGTTTTCAAATTTTATCGCTAAGGCTTACAATAGCGAGGCGACTATGGGTATATGTTTTTTAATAAGTTTTTGAGAGTAGTGATTGGAAACCTATCACCAAAACCTCTTTTTTTACTGTTCCCGCCAATCAATTTCTAAAAGTGTTGCTTTTGATACAATAGCTACCCCGTTTTATACATTCGTAGTGCGCCATTTGACGAAAATGTTATCCAATTTTCAAAGTAATCAGTCTTAATTTCCTTACTACAACTAATTATATTGCAGATACCACATTAACCCTATACAATATAAACAAGAGGGGATTTGGGAACATTTGAAATATTTCATAATTGAATTCTTGCGCTCTTGGCATTTATTTCTATTGAGAAGGAAGAAATTATTGACTCTTGAGCTTCATTCACATTCATTCATTGTTTTCGTTCTGGATAACATTGCGATATTGGTATATTTCAGAACATTCCTTGTATCCTACCCTTAGCGTTGGATGCGTCTTTAAGTTATATCGGTGACGTCACACAAAATCTTTTAAAAGGTCTCAATCAACTCTTACGACACTCGATGGAAGGGATGGGACTCTACACAGCCTATTAGAGATGTAGTTAAAAGCATATATATGTATATAGTGAAAATACTTACAATTCGATGAAGTATATATCTTCAGACACACAGCTGCACCACAATAATAAATATATTAAAACATTTTGCTGAAATTCGATAGCCCAAACAAATCAGACCGCGGCCACACAACTACTGATTCAATTTTGCTGATTCCTAACTTACGTTGGCTAACAATCATTTTGTAATGATTGTTAGCCAAGTTATGAATGATGACTAAGGAGGTAACTGAAATGTGCTTGTCGAAAAGAAATTTAATTATGTCGATTCTACATATTATTATTTTTTATTTTACGTTCCCAATTAAAATAGCTATCAATTAAAATATATTATTATTATTTGAAGAATAAAAGAGCTTGTATGAAAAGATTGATGGATGTAAACGAAGCTAGAGAGGTTTGCCAGGATCGTACGAAGTGGCGATCGATAGTCTCTGCCTATCCAGTGGGAATTAACGGCGTGAGTATATGTGTATGTATGTATACTAATAATCTATCATCTCAAACACATGATCATATAAATTCATTTTAGGAAACAATATCTTCCAAATATTACTATATCTTACTTTAAATTTCGAGCTACTATTTTCTACTGAAAGATGATTCAGAGTTCTGCCTATGCATTCAACGTTTGTCAAGTTAAGCGTTTAGCATGCAGAAATCTTTAATGACGTTGCGATGCGACGATGAAAGAAAATATTACATTCAAATTGGAGTTTATACTTCAGGCACATTCTGTGACATCTGATACAGAAAATGCCGTAGCACCATTGAAAGCCTAATGAAATCTACAAAGGTTTGGATAAGTTGAAAAATTTGTACATGGAATAGTCCATATGAGGAAATATAATGCTTTGACACAGCATCATCACCGCCTTATCTTTATAAAAAGAAACTAGTGGACAATTTGAGCTCCACACGGGTAGTATTATTTTTCGTAGGTTATATTTAATCCATGCTCACCCCTTTTAAAATTCAACGTGATTATTAAAAGCCCATATTATTTTAAGGTAGTTGGTTACAAAAGAATCACTAATTTAAAAAACCGCCGTGTAGTGTCGGCTTAGAATAGCACTACCCCGTTTCTACCGATGGGTGTACGTAAGAGGCGACTAACGGTATTGGGGCTTTCAAGGGATTTTTGGGCGATGCAGTTTGAGACTCATCACCAACAACCTTTACTTTACCATCTTTTCCCCACTCAATTTTCCAAAAGTGGCTGACGAATTTCTAATTCCTTAGCTCTGGCTACCCCTTCTAGGGATTTAAAGCCGTGAGTATATGTATGTATGTGTATGTAATTTAAAAAAAAACAGACAATGGTTTGGAAGGTACTCATAACGCACGAACAAACATACAAACAGCTATTTCCTTCATAATACATATTTTATACCTATATACTACGACTTAAGAAAGTACTCGAAGTATTTTTATACCACAATCTCTTTTTATCAGATATCATCAAGCTTTTAAATAGTTTGTCAGCTATTGAGTTAAATTGTGTAATAAAAGCAGCACTCGTACAGCCATACAAACACTTATATATTCTCTTTCGTTATCATGTCATTTACATGCTAAGGTATATAAATTGCATCTCAGCAAATTCATAGTCATTGACCCGGTCCAGTTAAAAAAGTATATCGACGCAAAAGTTAATTAATTGGACGTGTCAGCACTTAGGCATTTAAATATTGTTTCAATTATGCAATTTCAGCTGTTGGAAAGAACAATTATTAAAATATACTATATATTAATACAAGAAAAACGGTTTGAATTTAAAATAATTAATTCATACATACTTTCATATACTCACTCCATTGTTTCCCATTGGGTTAGGCAGAAACTATCGATCGCCACTTTGTACGATCCTGGCAAACCTTTTTTTCTTCGTTAACATCCATCAATCTTTTCATACATGCTCTTTTATTCTGCATACTTAGGACGCCACAGCAGACACAACAGGAGAGCCCACTCTCGACCTGGTCTAAATGTGTACTACGAAGTCGTCCTCTACCAACATTTCCTTCCAATTATTGTCAATTTATTGTCATCCATCCTCTATACATAGAGAGGATGGATGACAAATCAATTGACAATATTTGGGCACATGCCCAAACCATCTTAATTCCTTTTTAGGGTTCCGTAGCCAAATGGCAAAAACGGGACCCTTATAGATTCGTCATGTCTGTCTGTCTGTCCGTCCGTCCGTCCGTCCGTCCGTATGTCACAGCCAGTTTATTCCGAAACTATAAGAACTACATTATTGAAAATTGGTGCGTAGATGTATTCTGTAAACCGCATTAAGATTTTAAAATAAAATCTGAAAAAAAAACCAAAATTTTTAGGGTTCCCCATACATAGAACTGAAACTCAAAATTTTTTTTTTCATCAAACCTATACGTGTGGGGTATCTATCAAAAGGTATTTGAAAATGATGTTGAGGTTTCTTATATCATTTTTTTCAAAACTGAATAGTTTGCGCGAGAGACTTTTTCAAAGTGCTAAAATGTGTCCCCCCCCGTAACTTCTAAAATATGGGCATGATAATACTGAAAAAAATATATGATGTGTATTACGAGTACTATACAAACTACTAACGAAAATTGGTTTGAATGAGATCTAGCCCGTAGTTCTATTTTTAAACGTCATAAATCAAATTACTTACCTAATTTGGCTCCCATGATTTTCACACAAACGGGATTTTCTATATATATGATAGTACGGAACCCTTAGTGCGCGATCCGACTCGCACTTGGCCGGTTTTTTTTATATTTTTTACAGAATCGTCTTTCACACCCCACCCTTCTCGAATCACGCTGTACTTCATTCAGTCTTTATATAATCCCTTGTCATTTTTAAACTGTGTTTTTTACGCAACATTCTCTCTTTTAGAAAATCTTTCCCATTTGATAAAATGAAATATTTTAATAATATTACATTCGTAGGTGTTGAAAGCTAAGTTCTAGGAGAGCATAATGGAAAAACATATCACGCACAAAGAAAACTCTTCAATTCTTGTTGATCGTGGGTTGGCCTCCATTAGTTAATTGATACACAAGTCCTACACACGGGAAAATGTAAGTGTTAATGAAATATAAAATTGTCTTTTCACCGTATACGGTTTCAAAAGAAAGGTTTTCCATGTACTTATTCAGTTTTCTTAGATAGCTCTAAAATACTCTAAAGATGAATTTTATTATTTATAGGAAAGCCGTCTAAGGGGGGTATCATGATTACTAAATGTAATATATTATTTCCAGTTTATTTTAAACATATTCTTCAACATGAAAAAGAGTACGATTAAAAGCGGTTGACCTGGAAACTGGAAAAGAGCAATTTTTTGTTTTACGGCATTGAACAAAGATTGCCGTTCTTTTTCTTTGAAATTCAGCTTCTTTAGAATAATATCTAGTTGTTTCTAATATTATTAATTGTACCTATACCTAGTCACGATTATATAGATATCATAATATAGAGAATAAAAAAGTCTGTGCCACTTTTGAAAATGCATGGGGAAAAAATTGTAAGACAAAGGATATTGGTGAGGAAAATAGGTCATCAGCCACATCGCCCAACAAACATAAAAAATTTGAATGTTTTTGACATGATAACCTCATGTGGGGATTATTAATAATAAATAAAAGATAAACAAAGGAAAGAAAAATCAAAAATACATCAAATATTATTTTTTCAAACATATTTTCCTAAAGTGTAAAATCAACTTCCAAAAGTGGCTGAGGAATTTCTCATTCCAAAGCTCTAGCTACCCCGTTAAGGGCTTAATAGACGTGAGTATATGTATGTATGTATTTTCCTAAAGTGCAGTTGATGAAAAACGATTCACATTTCAAATCTATTTTGTTGGTTGATTGTAAAATTTATCGATTTATAAAATACTTATACATTTCTATAAGCTTTGATATTATAACCTAATTGTCTAAGATTTCGTATCATACTCATAAATTGAATGAAGATACGTTAAGAAAAGATGAATTGGTGAGGGAGGGCCCGGCTCGGGATTGGAACTAACGTTTCCTTCATTAGAAGTGATAGTTTTCCATTAAGCTACAAAGGCTGTGAAAAACGAAATATCTAACAGTTTTATGAAAACATATATCGTTTAAATTGTAGATGGTTTATTTTTGTCCATAAAGTTCATTTAATAAAGTGCAAATTTTTCACGTTTTTGGTATCGGCGATACTCTTCCAAAAGCATTAGCATGTTAAAGGGCCGATTTCGCTTGGCTGTTTTGTTATTAAATCCTCTCTTCAGTTTTCATTTCGTGAAATTGAAACAATTTAGGTTTGATCATTGGTTTTCACTTTGTTATTAAAGTTAAATTATATATCTTTGAGTCGAAATTAAAAACTTAATTATACGAAATTACAATTTATTTTCTTATATATAAAGGATTAACCATTTTCATTAAAAAATATCTCAGTGAGAACAGAATAATAAACACAAATTATCATTATTTACATTAACATATAAAACATAAATCAAATCTCTACTTTTGATTGATTTGAATTAACGCTTCGCTTTGCTTGGCTCTAGTTAGAATAAATATGAACAACCCTAAGCTAACCTTTTAATTATAAGACATATGTAAATAAATAATGGAAACTTAATTGAAAGCATGTGTATAAGAATCGGAAACGTGTCATTTATCGAAAATATATTTATTTAAGAAGTTGAAAAAACTCTTAGATACTTTTACTAGGCGGCTTAGAAACTGACCTTCAGCAAAGTCGTTAATTTTTATGTCCAACTACATAGCTGAGTGCTATTTAGCCCTTATATTAAAATCCGGCGTTCAATTAAACGACTAGTCGCTTAGTTATCTTGTAATTTAGTTAGGTGGCTGTAATAGGTTCTTATAAATATTACTTCTAAATTAAATTATTAGAACCAATGAAATATTTCTATATAATAGGGCTACTTGGAAATATTTTATTGATTTAGAAATGGTCCTTTGACCTTGTTAATTGGTTACAATTCTTCTCAATATAAATTATTTAATGCATGATATGCACAATTTTTTACTTGAAGTCTAAGTGTCCATATCTTTTCTCATTGTTAGAATTCACATTACACCAAAATTGATGCGCGCTTTCTTCTACATACATTGACATACATTTTACTTTATTGACTATTAACTTTAATGCATAACTACAAAACTATATACAATAGTAGTTTCAAAAAGAACACTAGCCTATACTTCTAAGAAAAATATGTTAGTGCATATAATCGTTGGAGTGCGTCGTCATGGGCCATGGACAAATTATGCGTTGAAGTATTTCATTAATACCATGGCTATGTGTTTTCAAACAGACAACCTGCTTTCTCGATGTCCCTTGTCGATAAAACTAAAATGGGTCGATTATTTGTCACTAGTCAGTGAGTGACCTTGACAGTGGATTGTTGTATACAGTGATATTCTTGTCTATATAGTGTCAGATTTATTTATAAGGTTTTTTGATATTTATATAAAAGGTATGTGAAATTGGATACATATTTATATTATTTTAATAATATTATGAGATTGAAATATTTGATTTTTATATCAAGCAGGGTATGCTGTAAGTTTAACAAGAAATATCTTCGTATTAGTATGTTTATATAATTTTTTGTGAATCTATCATGGCCAAACTCTAGTTGCACAAACTTAAAAAAATCTATAAAATAATTCTATGAAGTATGGCACCATTCAAAATATTAATATACCACATTTATCAATAAATGCTACAAATATATTATTTATCTATTTCCAATCTTCAGTCAACACCTATTTCAATTTCATTGAGTTCTGAAACTTTTGGTCCCAAACATACTTCACACGTTATTTGTAAAACAATAATAAATAAATTTATTGAATAAAAAATAAATTTATTAATAGTCGTCAGTAATGTCAGTAGAGGACGGCAACGGCGAACAATTTTAAATTAACTTCAGGGTGCGCTTAAAAAAAAGTCAGAAAGTCAGAAAATTAATCAACGCAGCCCTAGCAGAATAGTCTATTAAACCCGCCCGATAAACTGAGATATTCAATCATCAGCTTGTAATATATTTTATTGGTTTCTATAACACTATCACCACTACAAATATGATAATAAAGATAAGTTAAATGCCAGCTCATTAACAGAAGTTTCTTCAAGAAATTTTTGAAGATATATAGACATAGGAAGAGACATATGGTATTTTTTGGGGTAACCAAAATGGAATATTCCTTTTTTCATGGTTTTTGAATTTTGCAACTAATGAAAATATGATGACATCTTGTTAGAAATATACAAAATGTGATGTAGTTATATGAGGAAAAGTTCTTTAACACAACCAATTTACGCAGGTAGGAAAATTTGCATTATACTCCATTTAATTTTTTTGAGACAATGTAAAATGTTAACTTTGTTCTTCATAGCACATAGTGTATATTTATACTGAGGGACGAAATTACGTTAGTGGTTATAACAATTCTTCAAAAAAGGTTCCGCAGTTACTCCGTCAATAGTCAATCGATTCCTAAAGTAGTTTTTCTATTCGGTTGGATATGCTTTCGAGGTAGTTCAATTTAATTTTAATAGGGTTTTGATGAGTGATTAAAACATATTGCAATAATATCAAAATGCATACGTAGATGATTGTTGTTTATCGAATTTTGTATAAAAAGTTGGGTTTCCGTCAAATGACTAAGAAGGCGGTTCCTTTTTTTGACAAAAATATATTATTCTTACTGGTATTTTAATAGTTCTAGGGGAAGGTACAAATATTATAACTTTGGGATTTTCAATATTTAATAACTTTGGTTAATTTAATGTAATATTTAAAGATCTATCTATGGGCAACGTACATAGGTCTAAAGAAAAATATATTTAAAAACCGTAGAATTTTTGATTCAATTCAAAAATCGCAATGCGGTTACAATTTTATATATATTAACCGACTGCCAACTAAGCATTCTCAATAGTTCCGGAAAAAGAAAATTGATCTGACTAAAGGATACACACAGGCACTTATAACAAAACTGAAAGGGGTTTTTAATGTCATACTGCTACAACAATCTAAAAAATATCCTAAGCTGAAAACGAAATTTTAGAGAATTAATAGTATTAACTTAGTTGTAGAAAGTTAGACCATTAAAGGTCATTGTCCTTTAAATCCAAGAACAATTTAAATTATATTCAAATACAGTTGCCTATATAAACGGACTTTGAAAGACCAAGTTTTAAGACTTGTTTATATCTAACAAAAACTTATTCAAAACCCAACCTCTAAAACAACTTTGCTTCATAAAAAATAGAGCTTGTGGAGATTTTCAGTGAAGAATTCAATAGGTTTAAGACAGAAGTACAGTCCAACATCACGTAAAATTGATATTTTTTTTTTGTATGATTAACTATATATATTTATTATGATTAACTATATAGTTTATGGCGGCTCACAATAGTAATTACCCATTTCTATCCCCAGGGTTAGTAGGATTCGTCTTGTGAGATGAGGCTTTTCAATCTATTTTTACGCGATGGGGCTAGCGACCCATCATCACCAACAATCTTTAGTTTTCATAAATAAAAGATATTATTAAAGGAAAGAAAAATTTCGGCACTGGCGGGGTTCGAACCCGCGACCTTCGGGTATACGCCCCCGTCGCTCTGCCAACTGACACTGTATCTCAGTTGGCAGAGCGACGGGGGCGTATACCCGAAGGTCGCGGGTTCGAACCCCGCCAGTGCCGAAATTTTTCTTTCCTTTAATAACATCTTTTATTTATGTGTAATAATCCCCACATGAGGAATTCATGTCAAAAAACATTAAATAATCTTTAGTTTTATTAAATTTTCCCCGATTAACTTCCAAAAGTGACTGAAAAATTTCTTAACCATAAGCGCTGGCTGCCCTATTTGGGATTTATAGCCGCCAGTATATGTTTGTGTGAATATTTATTATATAAACACGTACACGCACCTATATACGGCGGTTAAAGTAACCACTTTTAGCAGGAAAAAAGAAGCACTAGAAAATTTGGTGAATGCACTCTCGAAATTGTGTGGGTCAGTTAATTCATTTACTTGGATTTTCAAATTGAATTATATGGCTGCGAAATGTTTTAGAAAAAACCTTTTATTAAAATCAAGCATGACTTAAAACATTAAATATGAAAAAACACATTATTATTGTCGGAAAGACGTTGCGGTGTTGATTTAATTTGGTAATAAGTATAAATTTAATCTTCCATCTTTTCCCCACTTAACTTTCCAAAAGAGGCTGAGGAATTTCTAATTCCTTAGCTCTGGCTACCCCATCTAGGGATTTATAGCCGTGAGTATATGTATGAATGTATAAATTTAGGGGTATTATTTTAATTCCTCTATATTTACTGATTGATTGGCATCGACTCATTACATAGTTAATTTCCAATAGTTTAATACTTAGTTATTAAACGATTAATTGAGTTCTTCATGGTTGTCTCCGACTTACATTACCATACAAATTACCTCTTGTGTATATCTTTATAAATTTGCTTGACACCAATTAACCTTTTTCGTCTCTTTATGTTTCCAAACAGTCTTATTATTCCATTTCGTTTTCGTCTCCTTCCAATTGTAAAATGTTTTTATACGAACTTTTTCCTCCAGTACTCAAAGTTTTCTTTCAAGTGTGATGTGGAAATTACATCGTAAACTTTTATCAGACTTTCATTTTATTTAATATATTATATGGAAAACATACTTTCCGAATGAGAAGTTTTCTAAGTTAGGCAAATATTTTAGAAGAGAGCGTACCTTTTAACATTCAATGTGAACATTTTAGTTGAAATAATTAAATAGACACGTTTGTTTTTTAAAAGGTAGTATTTAGTTTCTAATTACCTGCATAACGTCAATGTCACGTCTACAATCTCAGCAACTAACAATCATTTATAAAACCCAATGTTATCTCTTACGACAAACGCGGGAAAATATGAATAACTTCTTTTCTAAGCTGAAACTAAACAAAAATATTATAAATAAAAAGCCGTTCAATGCTTACTGTAAAACCACACATTCAAACGCAAATGTAATGTTAAAAGGGTTTTAGCCGCGAAAAATTCACAACTTAAGATATAATCGGTGACGACTGAAAAGCTTTTACAGCTTCACATTACCATAATTCTGAATCCCTTCATAGAATATATATTTATACAGATTTATTCGCGACGTAGTTGTAAAATGGCAAAATCTAAAAATAGTATATCTTTATAACAAAGTAACGTCAGAACCAATTTAATATTACAGGTCGCCTTAACTTCTGCTCGCACGAGTATCTATCAGAAATCCAATACAATTCATTCTTAATATGTCAAATATCATATAAGAGATGTATTTAAAATCGTTAAATATGAAAATAACTTGGTCTTTATTTCAAAGTAATTTAATATTACAGGTCGCCCCATTCTTTAGCTCGCACGAGTATGCCCACAAGTTTCTAACAGACATCCAATACAATGGTATCTACGTACATGAAGAGTGTGCTATTGTGTGCGATCTTTCTCATCAAAAGTTGCCATGGTTTCGAGAAACTGGATACCGATACGCATCTAAGTAATTACATCGCTGACCTTTGGCTGGAGGGTGCCGACGTCATCAAGATATTGTGGAGAGATTGTTCGAAAAAAGTTAGTATGACATTTTAATATTAAGAAGTTGTATAATAATTTTTCACTCACTATTTTTTATTACAAAGTTGAAATCTGATGAAGACTTGCTAAATGAACGAAATGGATGTAGACTAAAATAAGTTCCTCCTCATGTCTTTTTTTGTTACTTTATCAGAAGCAATAAAGTGTCTTAAATTTTTTTTTTAACCTAGATATATACTGCAATTAGTATATATTGCGTTTAACTAAAAAAATATTTAAAAGAAACCTTGATAATGCGCTTTCATGACTACACGATATAACAAAGCTACAAAAAATGAAAATGCAACTCGACAAGTGTGATTGTGGGCGTTGCTGGATGAAATTTGACTATAAGAGATTTTTGATATAACTATATGTTATTAGATGTTCGATTTACCATCAATTAAAAAAGCATTTCTTATTTATTACTTACTATATAATTTAGTCTAGGTTTGGTACTTTGCATTTTACTTATTTATTTATTTTTTATACCTTTATATATAGTTAACTGTGTACATATGTTTTTTTTATTGTGTAAATAAAAGCAGGTCAAACAGAAAGCATTTCTTCTCTAAAAAAATTCGATCTTAAGATTTACATAGTCCGCAAAAACCTCATAATTACCTATTTCAAAATGTTTAAAAGTTCTTACATACGGAATTTAATATGATTAAAAATAATGACCAACATATACGGAACGTTTTAAATGTCACGATATTATGTTATTTATTTTCTGTATACATAAAAAAACATAAGTCGAATAAAGACAACCAGACTAGTTTTCTATTCGAACGTTCGATTTTATGTTTCAATTTAAAAAAAACTCCTTTGAATCAGTACTTAAAACAGTAGTCCACCAGCCTAAACTTTAATTAAAAATTTGTTAAATTTCAGCTATTTGAATTAATCTTGAGTATTATCAAATAATATACTCAACATGCTATTTCAGTTTCTGTAGCTCAGTGCGGTTTCTGCCGATAAGATCAGTATTGTAGGTAAACCATCAAAGAAATAAGAAACTCTTTTCACACTGAGCTAATACATTTCTTTGTTTACGGAAACGATTTGGACTGATGCTTCCTTATTGACGAAAATACGTGATGAGGTGAATTGTTTTCTGGATATTCTTGGTTCCCAGTTTATTTTAGTTTTGTCCAACCCTAATTAAACGGCCTATCACCGTAACCGTATAGGTATTACGGCTATAAACTAGTTTTAGTACTTCGGAGACATTACTTGTACTTTCATCTTCTCATATCTTTGGCCATACTCATTGTTAATTAAGTGGGAATGGATAATTGACGATAGACAGGGAATAAACATGGATCTTTATTTTTTACAACTTTCATATATTTTGGAACATAACATAATTTGGTTACACCATGATGGGTACCCATGATTAATCGTACATTAACCGTACGGTTACAATGGGTATTTATTTGATACAACCTAGATTGGTTAAAAACTTTGTGGGGTGTTTTTTAAGATGATAGATGATCTGAAATAATTTAATACTATACTAGGTGTAATATCGTGTCTGCTCTTTTTCGTACATTGAAAACAAATAATGCAAATAATACAATAAACATTTGCAAATTTAAAGATCTAATTATATAATATAATCAGGTGATTGGAACCTGTAATATCCTAGTATCCAAAATACTACTTCTCACGGATTTTAATACAAAAGCTTGACAGATGTGTAATGTGTGTAATATTGCTGACAACGAGGAAAGCACTCCTGACGTCTATCATGACTCGCTGTTGGTTTTTCGTAATGGAATTAGGAATAGATTATGTTTGTGAAATTTTAATTATATTTAGTTTATTTTATATGCTTAAACTTTAAACTCTAATGTTAATTTATATTTATTATGTCTTAATTTGTTTTTTATTGTGTTTCTTAAATTTAATTTAATTTTAACAGTTTTAATAATTTTAACAATTTGTTCTTTATAATTTGTAAATACGTATATTATTATTTTTTAACATGCTGTGCCCACTATTAAGGTACAATTACTGAACTCATTTGATTAAATGTTGTAAAATATTATGTTAAGTAATTGTACTGTATGTGTGCCAAATTAATAAATAAATAGATGTAAAAACTGCTTAGACACTTTTGGAAGTTCAGTAAACAAATAATTATAAAATAAAGTTTGATTCAAAAATCACTTGAGAGGCCCCATATCTCTTGCCTACGTCCCTTGGGTCTTACAAGTTAATTTTGCGATCCCTCCCCCGGCCCTTTCTTCGGAATTTGATTAATCTAACCTAAGACTTCTAAAGATGCCACTAGACCTCAGATTCAGTTACGAACCCAGTTGCACTACTGCTACTGAGATATGTAATCAAGGTTGCTTGTTATTGGTGTTCTTAATAGCACAGTGGTCAATATTTAATTATTAATTATCCGTGCACTGCCAGCTTAGAATGTCTCTTCCGGATGTTGTAAGAGGCTACTAATGGTATGGGGCTTTTTTAAGTGGTTTTTGGGCGACGCAAATGGAGACGCATCACCAACGATACTTTATTTCTACCCTCTTGTTCCCTATATGTATGTAACAGAAGCAAAAGTGATTTGCCTGGATCGTACAAAGTGGCGATCGATAGTCTCTGCCTACCCCAATGGGACAATGGGCGTGAGTATAAGTAAGTAAGTAAGTTGTTCCCTATTGATTTCCAATCAGCCTCATCTGAGGAGTTTCTAGCACTAAATTTCTGGCTACCCCTTTTTGGAATTTATGGCCGTGAGTATATATTATGCATGTATGCAATTAGCCATCTAGGTTATTTAATCTCAGCTCACTTTGACTTATGTATTTATAATGGTTTTATTAAGTTGGAATTGGTACATATGCAATCTACAGTAGGCAAATCATGATGATAAGTGTTACGTACATTGACTTGTTACGTGTTGCACTGTGGAATGTGATACTTCTTGCACTGTCAGCAATTTTATGTATTGCAATTAATTATTTGCTGATATCGCATCACTATCGCCTGATTCTTTGGGTGATGCCTTAAGCATCAATTGCTAGTATTGAGAGCAGGAATGATTGCCATAGATGTTATTATTATTATTATCTTGTTCATTGGCCCTCGTATACAGTTTATACATTCTGCCAGCGTCAGAGTGAAATAGAAACAGGTTACTTTTTGAAATAAAACGAAACTTAATTATTACTGTTTTTAAATATCTTAGAGTCAGATGCCATAGATGTAATTGTAACAAGTAGAAATAAGTGACATTAGAAAAGTCAAATCTGACTCTCAGTTAAGTGACAGCTCAAGATTGATGGGATACTAGAAATCCCATTTATTGTGCAAATTCACACGTCCGCGTTTTATGATCGATAAAACACGTTGTTTTCGTTCCATCTCGTTCATCTTTGTCTCCAAATTCGGTTTTTTAGTTCTTTCATCTGATAGCGAAATCGCTCAAAGAAATCGCAGTAAGTTTTATTCTCTTCTTCTATAAATTTAGGTTCAATGAAAAGAATTCTGAAGGACGGTGGTTATAAAGATATATTAAACATCCTTGCTACTTTTAATGCCAGAGGTACCTCGTATTTGGAAAGAAGAGTTTAATTCTAACAGCTGTGATAGTCAAATGGGTAGAGCGACCGCCCGTCAATACAGCCAGGCGTGAGTTCAAATCTCGGGTCGAGCCTACAAAAATTTGTCTTTTATAATGCCATATGTGTGGTAAATTTATGAAGGTTGTTAACGGTGAGAGAAAAAATCGTGAGGAAACCCACATGACTAAGTTGTACTTTGTCAAGTGACAGTGTATTCGTAAAAACCAGCGATAGGCCTGCCCCTATCACGTGAGTCTGTACTGTCCAAGCAAAATGTGGGTACTCTGAACACCAGGTGACATAGTCATGTGACGTTAGTTGAAAAAAAATATTCTTTCCTTAATTGATTACATTTAATGGGTGTTTTTTTTTAGTTGGTGGATGTGAAAGATGTCATCGATCACAAAGAATACTTCCCGAAATTCATAAGATGCATGAAGAGAAAAACGCTGAGAGCTTTGGACCGATCCCTAGCAACTGATATAGTGCCTTTGACTGAAGGAGTTAATTTGGTTCGATTTGAGATGGTGGACAAATCAGGCAACTTAATGAATAACGACAATGAGACAAGGTACTTATTTGTATTTTATAATTTTTCACAAAAGAAGGACTTCTTGAACTTGAGTTGGAAAATGTGACATAAAATATAAGTGGTAGATAAAATTTTATTGTCTTATTTGCCTAGTGAAAATTATTTACACAAACATACTCACGACTGTACCTCACAAATACCCACTTTTGGAAGCTCAGCAGGGAAAACATTTTAAAGTAAATGTTATTGCTATCCAGCATTATCTTAACCCCAAATCTTAAGTTAAAGATTCCTGCAGGAAGACAAGGGTTAGTGCAATTTTAAGACGGTACTACTCAGTTATGATACTCGACCAATTTCTCTTGCATAAAAGTAGGTTAATTTAAAATTTCTACTGTTACTACAGCAAAATATTTTCAATGTTGTGAAACCTACGGGAGGATCAATAAGTCACATGCAATAAAACTAAAACCGTAAAGGCCATTAGCTAAACTTGAAAATTGGCTTGGCGACTGTAAATAGATCCAAAGGGATTAATCAGAAATTCCTCTACCCCCGCTATAAACTGGAGCTTACGCTGCATGTTTTATTTCTACACAAAAGCAGAAATGTTAATTATAGATGTGAAAAAGAAGAACAGGATACACTGTATCTTTTCTGAAATACTCGTATATATTAGGTGACGTTTTTATTATTGAATCAACTAAAATGGTTTAAAATGTATTACTGAAAGATGAAAGAAATCGAAGTTCGAGAGATTTGTCCGGATCTATTTGATTTGAACCTACGCTTATTTGCATCATACCATTTCCACTAAGCTACCGAAGCCAATCTTCTTAGTAGATAATATATCCATTTTATAACATTAAAAGGTATATTATACTTCGTTCACACAGACACACACACGTGTACAAATACACATACATTTTATGTATACTTTGGTTGTCGTTTACAGACAACAAATAATTATTGGACTTTTATGTAACAAATAGAATATATCATTTCATTTCTGTGTATTTCAAATTAAATTGAATTGAAAACATTTCAACTTCTTATCAACTTTCATGCTAGTGATATTACTAGATTTGTTAAAAAACTCGGGTTTGACTCACAGTACGGAGCTCGCGGGTTCGAATCCCGGGGGGTTAACTCATACCTACATAAAATTTACGCCATGTAGTACAACCCATTTTAAAACGATGTTGCAAGCGTGAACTATCTAATTATCTAAAAATTAAGATGGTTCCGCTTATTGAAGGGCACGATAAGCCATCGGTTAAACACTACTGTAACGGTAGTAGTAAATATTCTTCAATCGGCCAATTTTATTATATTGTATTGATTTTTTCTATTTGTTCTAAATTTACAACTAAGAATAAAAGTTATTATAAGTTATTGTTACTACTTACCCTATGCTCGCAGGGATTTTCCGTCTTTTTACGGAGTAGGTTTTATATGTAAATGTAATTGTTTTTGGTAAATAAAAATTATTCCATAATGGTTTGTGACAGTTAAACTCTGTTCAATAATAGTTAACTCTGTTTAGTGCACCTAACTCAGCAAGAAATGAAACTAAAAATGAATTTCCGACTTCCACCCCACGGCTTTCAGAATGAATCAAGAAACAGCATGTCTTGTTAATTCTCAATCAAGAAACCCCAAGTAATTTGAGTTAATCGCATAATGTTGGACGTTTAGTGACAAGAATTCAACTTTGTGCAGAGAATCGAAAATTTAACTCAGTGGAGATGAAATTTTAGTTACAAAGCTCCAGACACAAAGTTAATTAGAAAAAACCGATTTTAAACACCTAATGAAATATATTTTATATTGTTGATTTACATCATATTAATAATAGATTTTATTATGTTTTCATGGTTCAATTACTTAACTATAGATGTAAATATTTTCTTGTCCTATTTCAGTCATGAATAAATTGAATTTATTTCAAACTAGCTTTTTGCCCGCGACTACGTCCGCGTGGACTACATTTTTTGCATCCGGTTTACATCCAAATTACCAAAACACTATTTTAACTTCTGTTTTTTGTATTTATATTCCCGCGGGCGTTGTGATAGATATAAAGACCATTGAGGCTTTTTATGTGATTATTGGGCGATACAGTTGGAGACCCATTTGACTACCTTTTTCCCATTCAACTTCGATAAAGTATTACTATCTCGGAAGCTGTGGCTACCTTTTTTGGGATTTATAGCCGTTAGTATATACTCATGAATGATTGATAGATGAATTTCATATATTCCTTTTTTGTAGTGGTTATATCAGTCAATCGCATAAAGTTTCAAATTTCTAGATACAAAAATGTCAAAAATCTGTATACTATATTTCAAACACTTCGAGGGTGAGTTCCAAAAAACCTTTTTAATTGTTCATAAGAATCAGGAATGCTGTGTAGTGTCGACTATGCTGTGTAGTGTCGGTTTAGAATATCACTAACCCAATTTTCCGATGGTTGTACGTAAGAGGCGACTAACGGTATTGGGGCTGAAAGGGATTTTTGGGCGACCCACAGCCTTTATTTTACCATCTTTTCCCCACTTAACTTTCCAAAAGTGGCTGAGGAATTTCTAATTCCTTAGCTCTGGCTACCCCTTCTAGGGATTTATAGCCGTGAGTATATGTATGTATGTAATCATGAAACAAACCATTTTACCAAGTTTCTATGTTCAAAAATGAGAATATATTTAGTAAGTATGGATACAGCAGTTTGGCGCTGCGGTGTCGGTCCGGTGCTGCCCCTTACACTAACCGTTGGTGATGTGTGAGAGATTGCAGCCAATCAGTCATAGATGGCGGTACTAAATTAAAATTGAGATATGTGCTATTATTTACAAACTATGCATTCTGAGGCTTAAACTGAATATTAATTTATGCGTAAGTATAGCATTATATTTCTATGGAAATATTATAAATAAAAATAATTAACAAAAATAAAAGTTATAAACATATTCTCAGACCTACCAAATGAATAGGTACGTAAAATTCATACAATATATTTTCAATTATCTTTATTCATACATATTTGCATAGTTAATTATGAAAAAAAAAAGGAATAGTGCTTCCTATTATTCAAAGGTAACTCAAAAGCAAAAAAAAAATCGCAAAAAGATTGTGGTCCCCGAGATTCGACCCTGGGTCTTCCGTTGGATTAGTATTAACCAAACGGTATACCGCTCCGCCACGAAGACGTTAGTGTTTACTTCAAATTTTTGATAAGCTATATATCTAGAAGTCATACTATTGACAAACAATTAAATGGACATTTATTTTGATGAAAATGGATGAAACCCTGAATTTTTCGAAAAAGACCATTAATGAAGAGTCTGATAAAGTCATTCGATGAAAAAATGAATCGTGTAAATATGGGGAGCCATATAAAAATTATGTTTTTTCGATGATCCTGTTGGAACCCTTGCGGATAATTGATATCCTATATGTTGGCCAGGAGTATAAAAAATATCATTATATACTTTAAATAATTTTATAATTTAGGTTATTTGTTCAATTTATTATTTCTTAACCGACTTTTAACAAACAAAAGAACCAAAATCGTTGATCAATAGTATATTTATATGAGAAATTCCAAATATTGGTTATAGTTTACTTAATTGGCTTATATTCTAGTTAGTTAAAACAATACACGTGATCTAACAGTTTTAATACTACTTTACGTCAATGTTAATATATGGCAAACAAAATGAAGTATTTAAGGATCATTTTAATATACTTGCTTACTTACTTATACTAAAGCCAATTGTTTCCGTTGGGTTAGGCAGATCTCGTGCTTTCCTTACATTCATAATCTCTTCTCATACTGCTTTTTTTGTCTTTTCACTTCGGTCGACCCTTATAAAAACTTTTTAAATCTGGTCTTGAAACGTTTTACGAGGCCCTTCTCAACCAATAATATGACCACAGATAATATTTTAATATAACTAAGCTGAGTTAGCTTAGCTCATAGTTTATAACAATGCGTTTTGGATTATTCATAATATTTAACCATCAGTCCGTTGAAAAGTTAGAATATAGTTTCAAAAACTGAAAACTGAAAAACACGCTTTTGAAGCACATTTAACTAAAAAGTAAAAAAATATTCCCAAACATGAAAAAGCGTGGGTTGCTCGAAATACAAAAAATATGGCATTTTCGGAATTCATGTGGGGACGAGTATGAACACACGTTTGATTTTCACTTTGCAAGAGATTATTTGTCATTACTCTGTAAAGTCTTTTGTTCGCTAATGGAGCACGTTATTACAAAGTTAAGTAGGTACACCATTTTTCTTTTATGTTGCTTTGTTTTATTAGCTCTTTGATTTTACAGTATTTTTTAAATACGATTAAATTCTAGCAACTGAAAGTGTTATAAAAAAAACACTAATAATAATTAAAAATATGTCTTCAGAAAAAAATTGACAGTATCATAAATAACAAACAAATAGAATGTTTTTTAAAGTTTCTACAGGTTTTTGTAACTATTAACCGTACTTAATTAAATATTTCATACTATGTGAATACAAAATAATTTATATAAAAATTTGAAATCAGGATTTCCCGTTTTTTTAATAGAGCCTATATAGTGGCATGTACTATACATATACTTCTTATATCAAATAATGTTATACTTCGAAATGATGAATATAAATAACCACCTAAAACATAGAGCTACGATAGGACTCGTGGAATCAGTAGCCTCTTCCTACCCCAATGGGTACTTAAAGGCGTGTGTATACGTATCATGTTTTTATAACAGTGTCTGTTTGTGATTACGACATGAAACGTCGTCGTATCGTTAACATTTGTAAAGTAAAACTAAAACAGAACATAATTTCAAAATGTCTGTGTAACATGTACTAAACAAATTAAACAGAGAGGTCGTTGCACTCATGTATGTTTTTAAACGTAATTGCTTTAGTAGCTACGGAGCTCTCTCCACTAAGCGTCGCTGGTTTCTGATTTCAAAACAGATGAAAGTCTGAAAATGCTTATGTAGTTGCCATGTAGTGCCGGTTTAGCATGTCACTACCACTTTCTACCCACGGGTGTCGTGAGAGGCGACTAAAGGTATGGGGTTTGGTTGGCTTGGTTTTAGGGCAATGTAGTTGGAGATCCATCAAATAACGATACATTATTTCCACCATCTTGTCCCAATCAACTTTCAAATGTGGCTGAGGAGTTTCTAGCTCTGAAGCTTTGGATTCCCCTTTTTGGGATTTATGGCCGTGAGTATATGTATGTATGTACGAATAATCATTTAGCTATTTTATATTGAACTTGTCTTAGTTATAATTTAAACATTTTCTGGGTTCATGTTAGTTGTCATGGAAATTGTTACTTTTATCTCCTTTTATTTTTGTCACGTTCTTCTAACTTGTTGGAAATTCTGACAACAAAGCACTCTTGTATTTCAAACATAACATAACATAAACGTTCACGCCGTTTATCCCCGAAGGGGTTGGCAGAGGCACCAATACTCCCGAACTCTTATGGCAAGCGCCATCTAGTTTCCAGAGAAGGTACCCACGTTTTGCTTAGACAGTTTACTCCCGTGATAGGGGGCAGGCCTATTGCCGTTTATTTCAAACACAAGTGAAATAGCTTTTTTATATTATTGAAATACTTAGCCCCAGTCAGTATGGGAGGCGTGGTTATTCTTTAACCACCCTTATTGAATGATAAATGGTTTACATACATATATATTCTTTCTTATATACATCCTAAAAAAGGGAAGCCAGAGCTTTAGTATTGGAAGTTCTGGAGCAACTTTCGGAAGTTGAGTTGGGATTGTAAGAAAAATGTCGTTAGTCATGGGTTTCAAACTGCAGCGACCAAAAATCAATTAAACAGCCACAATACCCTATGTCACCTTTAAGAACACGAGAAGAAATTAGTTTGTGCTATTTTGAGCTGACACTACACAGCTTATATAAATGTTTTAATATAATAAGATAAGTTAAAAACAACACTCCAGTTCCCTTTACAAAGTTATGTTATATCGTTAAATTTAAAGCGATTCTTACTTACTAATAGGTTCATAAGAAGTTGCTTAATTTGTCCTACAGTACTAACTGTTAGATGTTATGGGCAACTGACTAACTGTTGCTACAAATCATAATAGAGTGATTTGTGTTCAAGTGATTACATTTAATATCTGTCTTCATTTGTATTTGTCGAGTTAGATCTAGTTAATTATGACAAGTAAATATTACAGTATTAGTAAATAACTTTTTAATAATGTTCAAAGAAACAAATATAAGAAACATTTTGTTTTATACCCTGTAGTGCCGGCTTCGAATGTCAATACCCCATTCTACCCACGGGTGTCGTAAGAGACTACTAAAGGGGTAACTAATGGTATGGGGTTTTTGGGTGATTCGATTGGGAACCCAACCTCCTATCAAGCTTATTTTATGCTGTATTATGTGAAAACAATATTATTTGAACAATAATATACTCGTACATCTAAAATAACTTCCTTGTCTTTTTTTTAGTTTCTGGACAGAACAAGAGTTAGAGGAAAGCGAATGGCGCACTTTAGCCTTACAGAGAATGGCTAAAGTACTTCGTACACACGTAATCAAATTTGATTTTGATAAAAATGGCGTGGCAGCAGGACAAGGTAATTTGAGTAATTTCAATGTACGACGATTTATTCATTGATTTATTGCTTCAATTACATACATACATGTCGCGGCCATAAATCCCAAAAAGCGATAGCCAGAGCTTTTGAGCTAGAAAATCCTCAGCCTCATTTGGAAGCTTATAGGGCAAAAGATGGTAGAAATAAAGTATCGTTAGTGATGGGTATCCCACCGCATCGCCCAAACACCACTTAAAAAGCCCAATACCCTTAGTCGCCACTTACGACACCCGAGGTTAGAAGGGGTAGTGACATTCTAAACCGGCACTACACGGCATTATGATTATGATATATATTATTTGATTAGTTTTGTAGTAGAATAGCGACACGATAGTCCAGTGGGTAGAACGCCCGCCCGAAAACAGAAGGGCGTGAGTTCCAATCCTGGGACGGGCCTACACCAATTTGTCTTTTCTAAAGTCATATGTGTGGTTAATTTATCATGGTTGTTAACGGTGAGGGAAAACATCGTGAGGAAACCCACATGGCTGAGTTGTACTTAGTCATGTGACAGTGTATTCGTACAAAACGGCGATAGGCCTGCCCCCTATCACGTGAGTACACTGTCTAAGCAAAACTTGGGTACCTTCTTTGGACACTAGATGGCGCTTGCCATGTGAGTTCAGAAGTATTGGTACCTCTGCCAACCCCTTCGGGGATAAACGGCGTGAACGTTTATGTTATGTTATGTTTTGTAGTATGGTTGAAACTGTTATTTATTTTTCTAAAGTCTGCGTTTTCTTTGGTCAATGACCATCTCACTGATATTCTTTGCCAAGTTCAATTCAAGTAGCTCTTATATCGGTTCTTTTGAAAATTCAAAGAAGTTAGATGCTTTTATCTCTATTAAATTATTACGTTTTAGTTCTTCAGGGCTTTCCTATTATTTTTATCATCAAGTCATAACAGGTTCTGTTTGTTTGTTTATTTGCTTGAAACATGGTAAAATAAAGATGTTACAATATTTTATGGAACCACATGTTCCGTCAAGTTTCTTGCCATACAAATACATAATAAAATTTAGACAAATACATAATAGTTAAATTGAATTAAAACTGTATAAAACTTATAACAAATTAATAAACAAAAACAAAAACTGCACTGCTCTTTATATCATACATTGTATTTGTATATTAATTTTTCATACAAAAATATAGTGAGGATAAAGCAATTGGAAAATGAAATTCGTATAGTCAAGATCCAACAAAAACTTATATATAAAGGTGATCTTTACGCTGTTAATACGTATTTTGTACTAAAAGAATAAATTTTAAATGCCTCTTATGTAATTAATCAACCAGACCTTTAGAAAGGTGATGAAAAACGTAAATTATCTATCATGTTATCAATATAAAACTGTATTTTACTATAACACCCAATTAACTTGAATTTTATTAATTTATTTGTGTAGTGGCGGCTTTTAATGACACTACCATTATTTTTCTCACGGTCGGTGTACGAGGTTACCAAGATTGTAGGTTTTTTTTTTGTGGTAGTTGGGTGATATGGCCGCACACTCATCGCTAATACCTACCTTATTTTTACAATTGTCAGCCCAATTTTCTTCCAAATATGCCTTTTTTGAGATTTATAGCTGTGAGTATATGTATGTAAGTATGTATGTTAATTTATTACTGTATCAGAACTAGCTGAAAAAAGCTGAAAATAAACTCCATTTGGTACTCTAAAGGCTTAATCTTGAATAAATATTATTTTCAGTGGAATACCGCGGAAGAAGACGACACCAAATGATGACGATGATGATGTTTGGAATCGTCTCGATAGGAATGGTCCTCATACCAATGGGTTTCCAGTTCTTAGCTGTTCTTGGTGGGAAAGCGTTATTGTTAGCCAAAATGGCACTTATACTTGCTTCCATTCAGGGATTGAAAAAGGTAAATATTTCTAAAATCATTTTTATCAAAAGTCATAACTATTAACATAACTAATAATAACTAAATTACTGATGTTTAAATATATTAATAGTTAACCATAAAACATATAATTTTATAACATGTTGACAAATCCAATAACAAGCACATGGGCTTAACAGAATTAACATTAATTTTAGGTTGACACCTTGGAAAGTTATCTAGCAAGGCCGAAGGTATGATAATACAACATACCCCATAATTCACTTCTAATCTTCATCTGCGACCTAGTAGCTAGTACGAGCGATCTTTTAACTAGATATCGTGTGGTAAAAAACAGCCATCTCTTTCACACTTACTTAGTATTGAATACTGTAATCTCATTCTAACCGATACCGTGACGAAAAAATAGCGCTCGTGCTAGATCTCCTGTTCTAATATGATAATCGAGTTCTAATACAAAGGTCTCGTTAAATATAATAAATCCACACAATAGGCTTTTAATGCACTGCTACTAATTCGGAGGATAACCGGTTAATAGGCTTTCTGTTCCAGATTGCTTCAAGTCCGTTAAGCTATGGATTCTACCACACTTATCCGCCGTATGATCACATAGAAAAGCGTAGTAGTGATTGGCCGGGTTCATCGATGTCTGTCACGTCATTCCCTAGCCTGCCCTCACACAATCTCCGGCCGAGTTCTGAAAATATCAAGATAGAAAAGCGCGAAACAAATAAAGTGCCAGAATCCAAACCTCACGGACTATCGAAAGAAAAACCACGTCTTTATCCTGTTTATATACCAGAGACATCTTCGCCGCCTTTTTATGGTACAATTGAGTCACCTTCACCTTTAACTGATCTCACTACAACACCTGGAGAAGTACAAGCGGATTATTCTATAGATTTCCCGTACAATGGGTTTCGCTTTCAAAGTTCCACTCCTGTCGTTTCAGCTTAATATTTTCGTGCGTTTGTTTATGGCGTTGTATCATGTTATAACAGGAATATTTTCTTATTTAGGCTCAGTGCTATATCCTAACAGACATGTTTATAATATTTATTACTAGTTAAGTTAATTAAGAAATGTATTTAATAAAGAGTTAAAAAATTGTTGTTCATTTATTTACAGCCTAAAATAAATTATAGTTAGTATTCCTTTTTTCAGTTACATAACAATAGAAAACAACCAAGTACTAAATAGTAAGAAATAAGTTTTTTAATTAATTATGAGTACTCTAATTAACACTTTAGGAATTTTTTTATTCCACTCGCGTCAGTTCAACCTACTTAAATCTTAAAATTCTATTAAATTAATTTGTGAATCGGTGCCAGCCTGCGTGATAATTTATAATCAGTGTGTATTTCGCACTACATGTACATGTATAATGTAGGATACCTACATGGTAGGGTAAATTGATTTTTATATTTGATATTTAAAACGTTAGGCGATAGATATATATTGTTTAGATTGTAACAATAATTAGGGATAGATAGTAGGGTGAATTTAATTTTGTTTGCCTGGCACCGACTCAAAAAACAATTTCAGAGCATTTTAAGATTTAGGTAGGTTGAACTGACGCGTGTGGAATAAAGAAATTCCTAAAGTGTTAATCACAGTACTCATAATTAATTAAAAAACTCATTTCTTACTTTTTAGTACTTGATTGTTTATTTTCGGTTGTTTTTACAACATCGAAGTCGGTTTTCTTTTTGTTAAAAAATAATTTATTTTACGAGTTTTAGAGATGGGTAGACCTGGCAAAGATGCCTCCCTGATGAAGAAGCAACGGTTACTGTATATTCTTCGTATTTCCGGAATTTTTATTATTCTATGAATTGAAGATTTTGGCATATTGCACAGTATTAAATAGCTGTGTGGTGTCGGCTTAGAATAGCACTACCCCATTTCTTCCGGTGGGTGTACGTAATAGGCGCCTAAGGGTATTGGGGCTTTTAAGGGATTTTTGGGCGATGCGGTTGGAGAACCATCACCAACAACCTTTATCTCACCATCTTTTCCCCACTCAACTTTCCAAAAGTGGCTCCAAGTCCGCTAAGCTATGCATTCTACCACACTTATCCACCGTATGATCACATAGAAAAGCGTAGTAGTGATTGGCCGGGTTCATCGATGCTTGTGACGTCTCCCCTAGCCTGGCCTCACACAATCTCCGGCCGAGTTCTGAAAATATCAAGATAGAAAAACGTGAAACAAACGAAGTAGCAAAATCAGAACCTCACGGGCTATCGAAAGAAAAAACACGTCTTTATCCCGTTTATATACCGGAGACATCTTCGGAACAGACATGTTTATAATATTTATTACTAGTTTAGTAACTGTTAATTAAGAAAGGTATTTAATAAAGAGGTTAAATATTGTTGTTCGTTTATTTACATCTTAAAAAAAAAAGTATTTTGTATTATTCTTTTTTCAGTTACATAACAATAGAAATTAAAAATATTGCCATTTCTTCAGGGAAACACGACTGCTGTGCCATTTCTTCAGGGCGTGAACACGACGTGAACGTTTGAGTTTGGTAGTACTATTAACAAAGTTTGTTTTAACAACCAACTTTTAAGTGATAAAATACACGCAATAGTATTACATCGTTTTGTGTAATCCGCAACACTATAATGTTAGCCAGGCCAGTGTCTTATCAAGTAACAGGATATCACTGGCTATGACTGTAACTGGCGCGTACTGGAGCCGCACAGCTCTTTATAAGTATGGTAGTAGTGCGAATCATCCACGTTAATATAACAACATAAAACATTAAGGGAAAAATAATACTTTAGCTAGTGCTGGCTTAAATATATTGACATCTAAGCGCTTTTTTCGTTGTTTTAGACATATCTTGAAGTATGACCAACACCAAAACATGAACATTACTTTAGAAAGATGTGACACAGCATTAAGTTAATGTTCTATATTAAGATTTCATGCTCAAGGGCTAATCTCTGTTGATTAATTAACAGCTACTATTTTATTATGGTAGACTGTCAAAGGGCTCATAGAAAATCAGCAACTGAATATCAATTTCATAATTAAAGCCTTAGAAATCTTAAGTCAACTTCTGATCGTCTATTTTATTATGGGTGTTATTTAAACGGTTAGCAAAGTATTGGCATATTTGTGAGCAGAAATATTTAATTGGTAAGCTAAAATTGATAGTTGGACAGCAACTTGTGTTCAGCAAATATTAATAAATCAGTCTGCAATATATATCATTCTGAACAGCAGTATTTTTTTTTTGTACAGCTGTGTATATATCAAAGCTGCAATGAGTGACCTGTAGTTAATTTAATTTTGGTAAGCACTCAGAGAAAAAGCAAAAAAATCAGTTTAGTGCCGCTTAAATTAGTCTAGGAAAAGGCACTAAATGGGCGCATCACTTAATTACTGATGATTCATTTATTCATTCTCTCTCAGTTAGTAGGTTACTTTTAGTATTATGGCAGAGATATTTTGATGGAATAATAAAGAAACCGTTTTAGTTTTATAATTATAATATTCAAGAAACAGTAACTTTTTTTTTTATTTATTGTATAATTAATGCTCGTTTTGATTTTGAAGGCCGGCCACGTTTCCTCTTTTCCCCTATATAATGAATATTATTTGCTCCAATTGGAGGCATGCTTTAAGCGGATCGCTAAGACAATCAGGTGTTTACATACGTAGAAATTAAAAAAAGCTGGACAGTCACATATTTCCTCTCTTCATTCCTTTGTGTCAATTGGCAGTGGGACAAGCCACTTACTGAAATTTTGTTTCTTGAAATCAATAAAATTTTCCCACTGTGCGTCGAAAACTTCACAATTAGTAGCGATTTTATAACTGATTTTTCAATAAATACGCAAAACAATTATTTAAATTGCCATCCAAATTTAAAATATGCTATACAGTCAAATAAGTTGCATGTAGAAATGTTTTCTCTGCTGACCTAATGTACAATCTTGCTGCCCAAGTAATTATTCTGCGGAGTGACTGTTTATTTTGCAGATACAAAATAAAACTCGCCACCAGTTTGTGTTTAAATTACAGACCATTGTCATGATTATTTGCAGAACACGAATTGCAGCCTGATTTTAATTATTGCTAACAAAATCTTTGTATGCTAACCACATGATTTATTAGCGGTTATTTCTTGCAAACCTAATTTTTAAATGGCATACACAGTAATTACTTCTCTTTTATTATTAACTTAACAATAAGGCTAGAGTTATATTGTTAAAAGGTCAGATAACTAAGCAGTGAACAGTTTGTATTAAGGCACTGATAAAAGTGATAGATAGACTAATAAAATTAATATAAAATAACCTACAATACCAAACAGACTTATAATCTCATAGTAGACATTGTTTCCTAACAATGTCGCCGTAGCGCTGGGCGTATACCTCGCCATGCTGCAATCAATGACATCATCAGACGGGCTCTTACCACTGTCAACATTCCAGCTATCCTGGAACCGTCAGGTTTGCTACGCGATGATGGTAAAAGGCCAGATGGTATGTCATTGATTCCATAGAAAAATGGGAAGACACTAGTGTGGGATGCAACTCGCGTCGACACAATAGCGCCGTCCCATTTATCGGGGTCTGCGTCTAGGGCTGGTTCTGCGGCTAATGATGCTGAGGGTCTCAAGAAGCGAAAATACAGTACTCTGATGAAGACCATAATATTTTCACTGCTTTCGCTGTTGAGACCCGAGGGTCTCAGTCCATGTGCCCAAGTGGGCGTCGATTTTTCAAAGAAATCTCGGCGCGCTTGGTGGAGACGTGTGGCGATCCAAAGGCTGGTGCGTATTTTGCCCAACGTATTAGTTTGGCTATACAAAGGGGCAATACCGCCAGCCTCCTTGGTACCTCACCACCGAGCGGCAGCGATTTTAAAGATTTTTTTGTATGGTGTAGTTCTTTTTTATTACTATTATTTTATATTGGTGAAATTTGTACAAAATTATATTTTATTTAAATAATAAGTGTGTATAAATGAAATATTAGTTAATTTGTAAATAAATTTTCTTACAAGTTTTCAGAGTTACTGCAGTTTTACCCAATCCTCAGATCTTGGTTGAAGACGCTTAACTAACCGATTTAAAGTTTGGGGTTACAAATATTTAAAAAAAAGTGTGGTATTAGTTTATATACACATTAACAAAGAATGATTTAAATATCCTTAGTACCCTAGGTAACCTAAACCTTGACAGTAGTAGAAAGACAACTACTTCTAATGTAAGAGACGTTGCTTAATTTTAAAAGTATGGAGAGTCAGGTCTACACTTATGTTATTTTTCTTAAGTCATTTGTATGGTTAATTTATCAAGGTAGCTAATGGTGAGGAAAAACATTGTGGAAGAACCCACATGGCTGAATTGCAGATAGTCATTTGACTGTGTATTCAAAGAAATTAGCAACATGTCTGCCCTGTCACATGAATGCATTTTCCAAGCAAAACCTGTGTGCTCTGACAACCATGTGATAATAATGACTTCTCTGCCGCCCCCTCGGGTATCAGTTGATACTGAACTGCGTGAACGATGAAATCTACCAATGCTGGCTACAATTCAATTTTTTTTGGTATAACTGGCCTTGTCCTTAAGTATTTAACTTTCAATTTGAAATGAGTTACTCGCAATAAAAGTTACTTATACAATCCATGAGACTTGTCTTGTCTGTCTAGACAGATATTATAGCTGACATACAACGTTTCACTTAAAGTAATAAATATTACAGACCGGTAATAACTTCAAAGGTTGCCAATATCGATTATGACTGTGTGCACTCCACTTTTAATAAGTTAAAGTGAACTTAGTTGCCTCTCATATAAAGAGCTTTTTCAATTCACTCAAATTGTATCTAAGTGGGTAGTGGAGGCTGGGACGCCAACTCATACACAATGAGTGTTACTAATAACAAATTAGCCTTCTTTGAAATGTTGTCTTGGACAAAGATGAACATGAACTATGTATATTTGCTACTTCTTTGTAATGAGATTTGAAGTGGATTCGTAATAAAAGGAATGCTAGAGAAATTTCCAAGAATTGTTTATACCTCCATACCATCAGGTAGCACATAATATGCAATAAATATTACGTGCTTCCTGATGGTAATCAATAGCGTGAGCATAGGTATTTACCGAATCCCATCGAAAACATTCTGTAAAAAATTAGTTAAGTCTCATTGAGCTATAAATAGTTTGTCTCTAAAAAGTAATGAAATCGAGACTAAGTCGTGCCAAATCTAAGGTTTTTAACTGCGATTTCTTTATTATAATAGTTAGTGTTATACGACTGCCCGTGTACTTGTATCCACTAACGTATAAAGAATTTCCAACGGCCAAATTTCTGCGTTCTGGTCTTATCCAAAGGTTCTCAAATAGGGACCTGAAAATGCAATCAAATGGTTGCAGTAAAGGATGGTACGGCAGTGTTTGTTTCGCGCTCAACTTGACGGGGGTTACTACAGCCGAGCCGTAAAGATTTATGGGGGATGATGACAAAACATTATTTTAATTACTATCGTTTCTTGATTACAACAATGTTTTTCTTTCTCAGCTTCTGCGTGATTGCGGTTAGGATTGTGGTTAGAGTATCATCAGTTTGTCTCACATATATATAGTTGTATGGTTCTAAATTTGTTTCCTAAAAGTTTTATACCTGCAATATTCTGAAGCAGTATGAGCAAGAATTTGTACTGTCACGAAATGTCTGCTCAAAGTACATTTCACATTAAATTTTGTCGGAGAACATTACAACCGCTAAAGTGAATATCGCAGCGAGGGTAAAAAAAGTACAGTCGAGGTCATAGATATTTTTAATGGTGCAAGGTTCTAATCTTTTTATTTTTTTAAAGTATACGCATAATATGGCCCACACATTATTACAATGTAATGTGACCGTTTCTTCTTTTTAATAAAGGTCCTAAAAATATAATGAATGATGAATACCTTACTTAACCCAAACTATACTCATGGATAAAAACGGGTTGCCAAAGCATCAATACAAACAATTCCTCAGCAACTTTTAGCATTAATTAGGGATACGATAGAAAAAAATAAAATCTACATCGCCCAGCGTCGACAAAAGCCCCTAAGCTTCCTCGTACGCCATCGGCGGGAAAAAATGGGTTAACATATCTATGAAACAATGATTAAAACTTGTTTCCGCCCCCTTAGTTTGCCAGTAAATATGGGTTAAACTGTATGGTAACATATTTATACATTATTTTTCATATATTTGTATGTTTTATTTGAAAAACCCTAAAGTATAAAAATAATTGTGGCCTCAGCTGTACATGAAACGTTAGTGATATTTATAAGGTAGCAAACTGATAAAATAGACTATTTGAAAACCAAGCGTATTTCAGGTGGCACTTTCATTCTGTCTCTCTTCCGAAATGCATTGTAATAGTTCCTTATATTTTTAGTAGTAGTATTTATAGCAGAGGACGACCTCAGAGGACACATTTGGACCTAATAGCAAGTGTGCTCAAAAAGGCAGGCGTCCGAACTATGAAGAATAAAAAACCATTGAGTAGATAGATGGATGAAAAAATAGCTCGAAGGGTTTGTCAGGATCGTACAACGTGGCGATCGATAGTCTCGATGCCTACCCCAATGGGAACTAATGGCGTTAGTATATGTATGTATGTATATTACTGAATAGGCAATGATTTGATTGTTATGAGGCTTGGAACTTATAATCCAAAATTGATATAATGAAGTATTTACCATTTTTGCCAACAACGCACTACAATCCGCTCCTGAATCATTATTTATCCCATAAAACTATGATTCGCTAATGGGCCGGTTACTGGCTATAAAATATTAACTACTCTGCTCCATCTCAAGAGAGTATAATACACTGACTTTATTGGGATTTAGTTTCGAATTTACAATGCTGACTTTGTATTAGAATTACATTAAATACGAGTATGTATGTTAAGTCTACATTTATAAATTTCAATCCATTCTGCTCGAGGAAATAGTATGATTCGTTTTTGTTTTGATGTGAATGATGACTAAGGTAATTTGAGTGTATCGAGCGGATAAATGAATATAAAGTAGCGTAAGACACATACAAAACCAATGTGGGTGGTATTTTTCGTAGAAGATAGCTAGAGGGAAATAAAGATACTTGAAATGACGAGAGTAAACAATATGTATGAGAAGAAAGATGAGCTGGCATTATTAGCGTCTTTGGAACTCAATTTAACCGTTGGTTATTCATTGGCAATTTAAATCGGCTAATACAATAGAATACTATTGAACTCTTCCTTTTTTTCGGGGGCTTTCAATTTTTTTAACAATCATTTTCACAACACTACTAGTACTTCAACTGTGTACGCTTAATATAAGCAAGCAAAGATAAGTAAGGTTTTATCATATTTGAATAAGTATAAATATTGACGAACTAGATTCTCTTTGATAACACGTTTATTTGCACTCGTGCTCACAATTAAACTAAAAACTAAGACGGCACTCTTAATTACAGAATAACAGCCTCTAGACCTATTTATCATATATTTCATTTAACTTAAGGCAGTGGATATAAACAATGAAGTGAAACGTGTATTGAATTATAAAGCAATAGTGATGTTTCAAGAGCTCTTAGTGCAAGAGTTTGAAAGACGTTGGTGTTTTAATATGAATGGCGTGTAGGGAGGGTGCGCAGATTACGTCACGGGCCCTTATATAGGGCGGTTTCCACCAGGACAGCCATTCAGGAGGGCGGTCGCGTATAGTTGAGAGAGGCTCCGCGCTTACTACAAAGTTTCCGATCGCAGCTTTTTAAAAACTCGCTGAAAGTGTTGGTGATATAATTAAAAAATGAGAGCGTTGGTTTGTTTGGCGTTTTTTTTGTTTACATGCAGTGGCATTTCTGGATTAGTTTTACCGGTAAGTAAATTTTGTTGTTAGATTTAAACTTTGTATGAAAATATTCTTTCTATATTTCTTGGTGATTTCACTCATTCCATACATTTTAAAATTAAAACTACATATTAAAATAAATGATTAAAAACGAGTAGAATAATCCCAAAACACAGTAATAAGTTCTTGAATAATAACCGTTTCACATTTTACTCAACAAAACTAAATTAGCACGAACTTCTTTGTACATTTAAAAAAGAACATTTTAATTAACAAGCGCAATCTTAATTTATTTAGATAAAATAAAAAACAGTATAGATAAAAAAAAGTATTTTCTAAGATTTTCACGATTGCACACTATAATTAATTGCATGTTATTACATGGTTTTTTTAAAGCCCAACGTTTCACAAAATATCACCCCATTAAATATACAAAAGTCAATAGTTGTTTTAATTATATTAAAATGATTGTATTTTTTTTGTCAATAAAAAAAATATAAATATTGAAAATCCGTGAAAAATAATTATTTGTGTATTTAAATATAATTGACAATTTAATTGCCACTATTGCTTTTATTGGACCCTATTATTGAGACTTACATGTATATCCGTCCCTTGGTCCCCCCTATCTGTGACCGACCTACACTTATGAACCACAATAGTCCGATAGCGGAAATATCACAAATACTCGTATATGTATTTCCGTTGCCCCTATAATGACATGTACATCCACAATTTATAAAAAAGGGAGCTTTCGTGCATCATTTTTTACTTTTTACGGCAACAGGTGGGAGTTTGGTCAATGATCTTAAAAATAATGGCTAAAGTTATAGAATTTATGAAGTAATAACATACTCACATACATATACTGTCGACAATAGATATTTTAAAACGGAAATTCCTAAGCTACTTTTGGCAATTTTGTAGACAGACCTTTGTAAAACAGAATTGATTATGATGAAAATGCGTAGCCTAGTCGTTCCTATATTTTGATTTGAAATTAACTTAAGAATAAAACAAAATCAGATAAACATTTACAGCATACATCATAAATTTGTTTTTATTAGAATATAATAAATTAATTAATCAACATTGATTTAATTTATGGCATTTTTATTACTTAGTTTTCTATTTTTCCTACACAATTAATTAGAAAATACAGGAAAAATATTAGTGACTTAAATTAGTAAGATTAATAATTCTCAACTCAGTGATTTCAAACTAAATTAAGATCACCAAAACGCTTACATAAATCAATTTTAATATTTAAAAACAGAAACCAACATGTGCCCAAACCATCTCAACATTCCTTTTTCTATCTTTCTTACAATATCATCTTTGGGCACATAGAGAGGATGGATGACAGTAAAGTGGTGAAAGAGATCTATAGAGCCAATGTGGAAGGTAATGTTAGTAGAGGACGACCTCGGAGGACACATTTAGATCAAATAGAAAATGTGCTCAAAAAGGCAGGTGTCCGAAGTACGAAGAATAAAAGAGCATGTATGAAAAGATTGATGGATGTGAATGAAGCTAGAGAGGTTTGTCAGGATCGTACAAGGTGGCGATCGATGGTCTCTGCCTACCCCAATGGGAACTGACGGCGTGAGAATATGTATGTATGTATGTATGTAAACCAACACATAGCGATGAGGTATTTTAAGATTTTCTTTAATTACATATCACTATGCTTTTTTAGTGTGTCATTGTGTCTTGAAAAATTCGTACAATAGATATTAACTCAAGAGAGAATAATAGGTATTAACAAATAATGAACTAATAAACCAGTAAAAAAAAATACAACGGAGTTACATTGAAAAAGAATGATAAGATCTTTTTTATGCAAACTAATCGTCTATCGGCCATATCGCCTTAAAATCAGCGGAAAGAAATAGTGAAGTGCTATAAAATGGATCAAAATAGTATCAGGGAGTAAACAAATTGCAAGAAATTATTACATATTTGCCTCAGTCCAAATATCACTATAATACCTAGATTTAAAACGTTATCTCAATAGCAACATTAGTTATTTACTTAAAAATCGCCATTAACCATACCAGCACAAAATTAAATGAGGTAGTTTATTTTGAAGTTACAGCGTTTATTTCTTTTTTTATTTTTAAAACACTTACTAACATATATATACATAATAACATAACATAACATAAACGTTCACGCCGAATATCCCCGAAGGGGTTGGCAGAGGTACTAATCCTTCTGAACATCACGTGACTTTGTCACCTGGTGTTCAGAGTACCCACGTTTTGCATGGACAGTGTACTCACGTGATAGGGGGCAGGCCTATCGCCGTTTTGTACACACACTCGCCATTATTTATCGTTAGGTAGGAGTTGACTATCCATCGCTATCTTGTATGATCCTGGCTCGCAAATCATTAACTTCAGTAATGTCAAACATGATGAAATAATGAATAAAATAGTAAATAAACCATAAAATTTTATAGAAATAGTGATAATTGGTTATTGTTAAGTGCAGGGTATCTTAAGTTTAACCGACTGAATTATGAAACATTTTCGGTTTTGGTAAATGATCATAGTGTCACCTCCGTCAGAAATATACAGCGTCATTGTATGAGTATGCAAAGAAATATCTTAAATTATACAACAATTGTATTCAATAAAAATAATCTTTAACAAAAAGAAAACCGGCTTCATAGTTGAAAAAACAACCGCAAATAAACAATGAAGTACTTAAAAGTAAGAAATAAGATTTTAATTAAATATGAGTACTGTGATTAACACCTTAGGAATTTCTTTAATCCACACGCGTCAGTTCAACCTAGCTAAATCTTAAAATTCTCTTAAATTAATTTGTGAGTCGGTGCCAGCCTGCGTGATAATGGACAATAAGTGTGTATTTCGCACTACATTACATGGACAATGCAGGATACCTACATGCTAGGGTAAATGGATTTTTGTATGTATTATACATATTTACCATTTAAAACGTTAGGCGATAGATATAGAATGTTTAGATTGTAATAATCAGAGATAGATAGTAGGGTGAATTTAATTTTGTTTGACTAGCACCGAATCAAATATTAATTTAGGAGAATTTTTAGATTTAGGTAGGTTGAACTGATGCGTGTGGAATAAAGAAATTCCTAAGGTGTTAATCACAGTACTCATATCTAATTAAAAACTTATTTCTAACTTTATAGTACTTGATTGTTTATTTTCGGTTGTTTTATAAACTATAAAGTCGGTTTTCTTTTTGTAAAAAAATATTTTATTTTACGAGTTTTAGAGATGGGTAGACCCGGCATAGATACCTCTCGGATGAGGAAGCGACGGTTACTGTATTATTCTTCGTATTTCCGGTATTTCTATTATTGTACGAATTGAATTGAAAATTTGGCATACGAGGGCTGCTATTTATGTATCCGGAACTGGCCACTTACAGAACAATAATTTAAAAAGTAATTACATCATTTAAAAATAGAACTCTTTAGCTTTAGAATACATTTATTTTTATGTGACTGTCAATTGTTTTCACATCGTAGCGTCATTTTGAAAATTGCGTGTCTTCACCACCATGGATTTAACTCGTGAACATTTTCGTGCCATGATTTTTTACGATTTTCGGCGTGGTCTAACTCAAAAACAGTGCATCGATCAGCTTACTTCGACTTTTGGGGATGAAGCACCCTCAAAGACCACTGTGTATCACTGGTTTAGCGAGTTTAATCGTGGACGATCTAAGCTTACTGATGAAATTAAAGAAGGTCGCCCTAAAACGGTCGTTGTACCTCAAAACATCGATGCTGTCCGGGAACTAATAACTCAAGATCGTCATGTTACATATCGTGAGATAGAGGCATCTCTGGGCATTAGTATGACGAGCATACATAAGATACTTCATGAACATTTAGCTGTAAAAAAAATTTGCTCCCGTTGGATTCCGCACAACTTGAGTATTGATCAAAAACAGGCTCGTGTCGATTGGTGCAAAGAAATGTTAAAAAAATACAACCGTGGTGCGTCAAAAGCTGTTTATAATATCTACACAGGTGACGAATCTTGGATCTACGCTTACGACCCCGAAACTAAGCAGCAGTCCACGGTGTGGGTGTTCCAAGATGAGCCGAACCCAACAAAAGTTATTCGTGCAAAAAGCACATTGAAGCAAATGGTCGCTTGTTTTTTTGGTATAAATGGCCATGTAGCTACAGTGCCTTTAGAGAATCGTAAAACTGTTAATTCGGAGTGGAATACGACCATTTGTTTGCCGGAAGTCTTTGAACAAATAAGAAAGACTAACCGACAACGTAGAATCATTCTGCATCACGACAATGCTAGCTGTCACAGGTCGGCCGTCACAACTCAGTTTTTAGAAGCTCAAAAGATCGAATTGACAGGTCATCCGCCGTACAGCCCTGATTTGGCACCCAATGATTTTTATTTATTTCCAAATGTGAAGAAAAAATTACGTGGTCAACGTTTTTCGAGCCGCGAAGAGGCAGTCGATGCGTTCAAAATGCACGTTTTGGAGATACCTCAGTCTGAGTGGAAAAAGTGCTATGAAAATTGGTTTCAACGCATGCAAAAGTGTATAGATCTGAGCGGCGAATATTTTGAGAAGCAATAAAACCATATTAATTGATATATGTTTGTTTCTTTTTTTTATTCCGGATACATAAATAGCAGCCCTCGTATTGCACAGTATTAAATAGGCTCAACCATATGTAACTTTACATTGTTCTTGAAATCCCTCGAAAGGCGATGGTCTACAATAAAAAAAAAAAGATAAAAGATAAAAAAATATTTATTTCAAAATAAAAAGAATTGTTCTCTATTTTTTGAACGTCACAAACTTACGTATAAGTTAAATCTTACTCTACTGACTCTACTTCGGATTCGGAAGGTGTATTGTTGCGAGAAGAACCCGTAAGAAACTCAGCAACACACATCTTTTCTTAGTCAAATTACAATATTGGTGTATGTCTGGAAATATCCTGAATAGAGCCCTGGTGACACCAAGCAGTTTCATCTATCATATAATCATTTAAACTGTAATAAGCTTTTAAATGAAGACTGCGTTTTATAATTACTTTGAATTTCTTTTCTGTTAGATTCAAAATTTCATCAGGTATTTTATTATAAAATTTTACACATAACCCCATAAAAGATGTATTTATTTTTGACAATCTGTACTTTTGAATTGAAATTTTATTATTATCTCTAAGACTTCTAGTATGTCTGTCACAGTTTTTGGAAAATGCTTTCAAATTTTTTCTCACATACATGTCATTATATTTATGGTTTTAAACAATTCTCTAAGGGAATCTCGTGAACCTAAATTATAAATAGCTCTTATTGCTCTTTTCTGTAAAATGAATATTGACCCAACATCAGCAGCTCTGCCCCAGAGTAAAATGCCATAAGACATGATGCTATGAAAATAACTATAGTAAACTAAACGAGCGGTCTGTACATCAGTTAAATGTCTTATCTTTCTAACGGCATAGGCAGCACTGCTTAGCCTGCCAGCTAGCGCGCTAATGTGGGGTCCCCATTGGAGCTTTGAGTCCAGATGTATCCCTAAGAAAACTGCGCTATCCGTAAATGGTAATTTTTCATTATTTAATGTAATTTCATTATCAACACTTTTAACATTTGGTAATGCAAATTTAATACATTTGGTTTTTTTGGCATTTAGTACAAGATTATTTGAAGCAAACCATGTTTGAATTTGGGAAACTGCATTATTTACATCGTCAATATTTTCCGAATTCCTTTTAACGTCAAAAATTAAAGAAGTATCATCAGCAAATAATACTATTTCAGACCTTTTCTCGACCATGAACGGCAAATCATTAATATATACTAGAAACAAAAATGGGCCTAATATAGATCCCTGTGGAACACCCATTTTTACATGAGTTCCAGATGATTTTATTTTATCGATTTGCACTTTTTGTATTCGATCTGAGAAGTAGGACTTTATTAATTTAAGTGCGTCACCTTCGATGCCATAATGTCCCAATTTTATGAATAAAATATTATGATCTGCACAATCAAAAGCTTTTGTAAGATCGCAGAACAAACCGATTGCATCATTCTTAAGTTCCCACGAACCAAAAATATGTTTAATTAGGGCAACGCCTGCGTCAGTGGTAGAGCGGCCTTTCGTGAAACCAAATTGTTTAGGGTGAAACAAATTGTTGGAACTAAAATGCAAGAGCAGTTGATTAAGCATAAGTTTTTCAAATATTTTACTCATAACCGGTAGTATAGATATAGGCCTATAACCTTCAGGATTATTTTTATCACCTCCAGATTTTAGTAAAGGTACAATTTTACTATGTTTCATGAGATCTGGGAAGATACCATTACTTATACATTCATTAAATATTTTCGCTAAATAAGGAGCTATTATTACAATAAAATTAAAATTATGGCATACTTTTACTGACATACCCCAGATATCCTCAGAATTTTTCAATTTCAGTGATTTAAACACTTTAATGATATCTTCGGGACTGACAACTTTAAAATTAAATATAGATTTACAAATTGCAACGTTTTGTTGCAACAGCTCTTGAGCTAACGTAGCAGATGAATTTAAGTGTTCAGTGGTCTTAAAAGGTATATCAGCAAAATATTTTTCAAAAATACAAGCAATTACATCATTTGAAGTAGTCAAACCTCGATCAGACCGAATACAAAAGTCCTGATCACATGATTTGCTTTTGCCAGTTTGAGTGTTGATAATGTTCCAAACGGTTTTTACTTTATTATCAGATGTTTTAATACGTTGGCTCAAGTATCTTGCTTTAGCCTCCTTACAAACTTTATTAAACATTTTTGAGTATTTTTTTACATATTCTATAAATTCATCATTATGTGAGAACGCTTTTTGATCGTATAAATCAAATAGTATTTCTCTAGATTTATATATGCCTGGTGTTGCCCACTCACTAAATTTAAATTTATTACATATAGTTACATCTTTAATAGTAAATATTTTATTAAATTCGTCTATCAGTACTTTAAAGAAAGTATTATAACTATTATTTGGATTTTTATTTATTGAAGAAGTGGGCAGCTTATAACTGATTAAGTTTATATATTTTTCAACTTTGAAAGCAGTGACACTCCTTTTTTTAACTATAATTTTTCGGTCTGGTGCCTTATGTGGAAAGTTTACAAAAAGACCACTGTGATCAGATTTTAGTTTATTTATTACAGATTTACTTATGAATTCAGCATTTGTAAATACATTATCTAAACATGTTTTGGTTCTAGTAGGTTCCAAGAATAAATTTTCTAAATTAAACGATTGGAATAAACTCATCAACCGTGTTTTCTGAGTACTATCTTTTAAGAGATCTATATTGAAGTCTCCACAAATAATTAATTGTTTTTTACTCTTGAAAATTTTAGTTAATACATCTTCCATTACACTTTCAAATCTTTCATAATTTTGACTATAGGGGGCTCGATATACGCTTACTATAAAGTAGTTTAGCAACTCTATGCAGGATATCTCCACGACTTGCTCAACGCTCAGTTTTACAATATCCTCACGATTTTTACATTTAATACTATTTTTTATAAATATAGCGGAGCCACCACAGGCTTTAGAATTGCGGCAGTAGCTACTAGCTAAGTTGTAATTTTGAAAACCAAATATGAGCTCGCAATTCTTAAGCCAGTGTTCTGAGACACAGAAACAATCAATTTGATATCTTTCTAAAAACAATTCAATTTCTAATTCTTTACAAGAAAACCCCTGAGTATTTTGAAATACTAATTTAAATTGTGGGTCTCCTTGTAAAGCACGGTTTTTAAATATTTTGCCAGAAGAACCTCCTTCCTTGTTTACAATGTTAATATTAATTGAAGGTGACGGCTTAAGGATGACAGGAGGCTCTTCTATTGTCTCACTTAAAAGTTTAAATTATGGTTTCCACCATCACATATTGTAAGTAAGTTTTCCCTTATATTAAATAAGGGAGGGTTCGATATATGATATGCTAATAATTTAGCAATGGTACGTTTTTTATTTAAGGGTATGTATATAGTACCCGATCGTTGTCTTGAATAAGGTATGAACTTATTCACGTCCAGAGTAAAGAAAACGTCGCTTTGACGGCTGGTCATATTAAATATATTCTATTCTACATCTTGACTCACAAAAGACACAAACGTTCACGCCGAATATCCCCGAATGTGTTTGCAGAGGTACTAATACTGCAGAACATCTCGTGACATTGTCACCTGTTGTTTAGAGCACCCACGATTTGCTCGGACAGTGTACTCACGTGATACAGGGTAGGCCAATCGGCGTTTTGAACAAATACATGATTGTGAGTTACGACAGTCCTCTCCATTTTCTGGGATGCCATCATCAGATCCTGGTCTCATGCTACTTTCTCGGTAACATACATACATATACTCACGACTATAAATCCCTTAACGGGGTAGCCAGAGCTTTGGAATGAGAAATTCCTCAGCTACTTTTGGAAGTTAATTGGGGAAAGGATCGCCCAAAAATCACTTAAAAAGCCCCTATACCCTTAGTCGTCTTTTACGAGCACCCACGGGTAGCAATAGGGTATTGTTATTCTAAGCCGACACTACACGGCTCGGTAACAATAACATAACAAAAGAAATGTTTAGTGAACTTGTACTTCTCTTCATAAAAGCAACGAAGAGGATTATAAATCTATATATTAATATTGAAAGAACTATTTCCTAACTCTTAGATTGAGGACCAACACCTTCTATCATCAGCTCAGCAGCATAACATTATGATTTTCAGAAGCAAATGCCAATATAACCTCAGAAAATATGTTAAACGCGGTACATGTGCCTACAAAATTTGAGGGTTCCCCTCGATTTCTCCAGGATCCCATCATCAGATCCTGATATCCTCATCATGGTACTAATAAAGGAGTATCTTCTTTCCAATAAAAAAAAAATGATCAAAATCGGTTCATAAATGGCGAAGTAATCAGCGAACAAACAATACAAAAAAATACGGTCGAATTGAGAACACTCCTTTTTATGAAGTCGGTTGAAATTGAGGATTGCCAAATAAATGAAATTAAATGAGTCTTTGAAAAATTTAACAAAAACATAAACATTGGTTTGTGGATTAAAAGTCGATTCATAGCTAAGCTGAAACAAATGGAAAGATAAATATTTAAATATCCAAAGAGCTCAACAGGGACTTATCTAAAAATATGTTTTTCGTAAGCAGCTGAGTAGTGACTTGCTCATTGTAACATAAGGAGAATAGGAAGCTCGTAAGCATAAAAAAACCTGCCATAGGAATATATATTTTTACTTTTTAATCTTTACTTTTAAATTTGTTTTGTATATAGTTAATTTTAAATGTGTATTGCAAGAACGCAACCTTAACTTAATCCCAAATTTGTTTTCTCACTATCAACTTATTCTTCACTCTTCTTCGACAAGTATCGTTAGATGTGGATAATACTCGTACAATGCTAGTTGTATATTCTAGAGAAAGTGCTTAAAAAAGCAGGTGTCCGAAGTATGAAGAATTAAAGAGAATGTATGAAAAGATGGATGTCATCGAAGCTAAAGAGGTTTGCCAGGGTCGTACAAAGTGGCGATCGAGCGTGAGTATATGTAAGTAGTTGTCAATTTGTACAACATATTGACATTCATTCTTTAAATATCAGGGGGGCAATTCTCACACGGTAGAGACTATATCACTTTCAATACTTATCTCTTTTGTGATATTTTGGGATCGATATTTGACTTGGGCTATTTTCACTACATCCGATTGTTATATTTATATTGAAAACCAGTCGATATGATGATATATATCAAAGGATGATATCGAGTGGTCACGATCAGTCGATATGATGATATTTAAAGATGTCATGCGAACGGTAGCCATTTTGTTTGAATATAGATAGAAAATTAAAATGTAGGTAAATATATTAAATGGATCATAGATCAAATAGTTGTAGAAGTTGTAAATAATGTCTTACTGTAATAATATACTTGAATCAACGTTAATTATATTATTAAATTGTAAAAAATATATTATTACAACATTATAAAATTTCAAAAACTAAAGCTGGTTGTCGGATGCTCCAGTTGGGAATTCAGACTTTGATAGTTACTGACAAAGTGCCAGTTAAAGGAAAATTTAAACATACCAAAACATATGTAAATATTGACAGATATGAAGACCTTTTCATAACTAAGATGACAGTTAAACTGACCTTTCATTTAATTCATTCGCTTGGATCATTGATTTCGGTCTTCATTCTTTAATGTCTAAGGAAAAATTACTACCGTGAGCGGGAATACAGATTCAATCTGTCAATAGAAATATATTTCACTTTGTGATATTTTGCACACGACATTGAAGACTTGATATCATTTCTATGATAGTAATGATATCGAACTTGCGAGAATTGCCCTCCAGATCGTTATCTATATATAATATTACATCGTTTATTTAATTTTTTCACCCTCAATCGACCAGTTACTACTTGTCCTACATCCGTTATACCCTGGACGTCTTATTTGAGAAAGCTTAAATAAAAGCTATTGACTTTTCTGTAATCTTTTAAGTCCTACCCTTCACAATTGCAGTTTTATAGAAAAACTTTTTCTAATTTTCTCTCAGACACAGCTAAAAGGTTAAAGTTTGTATATATGTGTAGAAAAACGTTCACGCTGCTTATTTCCGAAGGATTGGCAGAGCTAATATTTTTTTAACTATATTTATACAAGTTTTCGATTTTTTAGTGCACCAATAGATGGATAGCCTATCACTTCTAGTTACGGATACATTATTACCAGACTTGACTTATATATTTTTTAAACCATCCCTGTTGAATAAATAAAAAATAAGTTTGAAAGTTCTAACATGCATTTTATGTCATTTTTATTATAACTGATCCAAATGTTATTAACAAGAACAGTTTTGCGGAAACAAATTTGTAAAGTCATATTTGTAATTTATTTAACCCTTAACTATCCAGTAGGGCAAGCACGAGCGCTATTTTATCGACACGATAACGGTTAGAATGAGATGGCAGTATGCGATACTAAGTAAGTGTGTAAGAGATGGCTGCTTTATCGCACGCGATAACTAGTTTAAACACCGCTCGTGCTTGCCCTTCAGAAAGCTTTTGTAACGTAACTGACCAGTAGTGTCCAACACACTCATTTTATAAATTTAAGGTAATGTAAATGTAATATTTTAAGACAGAAAAGAAAGTTATTTAAATTGAGAAAGTCAGTATAATGCATACTTATGACATATACTCACGGCCATAAATTACAAAATGGGGTAGTCAGAGCTTTAGAGCTAGAAACTCCTGAGCCATATTTGTAAGTCCATGTCCAGGGGACAAGATAGCAGAAATAAAGTGCCGTTGGTGATAGGATTCCAACCGCATCGCCCAAAAAACACTTAAAAAAGCCCCAAACCCTTAATCGCCTCTTATGACACCTATGAGTAGAAAGGGGTAGTGACATGCTAAGCCAGCAATACACGGCAAAAGTAAGTATAGCAAAATGTATAATGTATCTGGGCAATGTATTTTGACACTTATTTACAAACAGACATTACAAATATATTTTAATTTTTATTTATTTCCTTTCGTACTACGTCTCCGTTTATGAGGTGTTACCAACTCGGTTGCGCTTTCACGTAAGAAAAGTTTTCTAAGTCTATTTTTTTATTGTGAGTTCCAATCAGGATGTTTATTTTTCCTAATAATTAGCAATGCAATGCCAACTAAATTTATAATATTTTGAAAAATGCAATTGGCCACCTATGACCAATGTATTTTTTTATGAAACCCAAATACATTAGACACATATATACATATCGCGGGTCTCCTTAGGTTGAAAGTCTGGAGATATTCCAAATTTCGAATTCGAATATTTCGAATCAACATACGGATTCGAATAATCCGTTGATACGGATCTCAATATTTGATTCGAGTCCCATCACTAGGTTTAACTAACTCGCTCAGCTCAATTAATTTTAATCGCAATATCCACGGAAGTCCTTATAATTCTACACTACATACACGGTTCTTAAAATAAAATTTGCTATCACTATAGCGAATTTGTTTTTTTTTACATATAATGGTATTTTATACTTTGCTCGAAATTTTCTCATGTCTTTTTGTTCCTTTTTATTGTATTAGCAATTTTACCGCATTAGTGCTTTGTGGTGTGCAAATAATAAAAGAGTCTTTTTGATCTTACTTAAATCTTTAGTGCTCATAAATATTTCAGCTCTTGTTAAAAAATACAGCTTGCTAAATAACATAATGCTTTCCCAAAGGCAAAATCTACAGTATTCACTTCCGGTTAGAAATCATTTAGAAAGCCTAATTTCTTTGCTGAGGTTACTTTTGATTTAAACTTTATGAAATTATTTATTACCTCAATATTGTTCACTCTGATTTGAGATTATGTTATATATAGCCTTAAGGAATTATTTTATCATCATATGTATAATATTATATCAGTTTAGAATAGCACTACCCTATTTTTTTACGTTGGTGTGGTACAAATTGACTAAGGATACTTTAGCATTATTTGATCGGAGCCTAATGTGGTTGTAAACATCCTGGTAGTCAGACCTTATAATATATTTTCCTCCTCTTCACTTCTCTAAAAAGTGGTTGAGCAGGTAAAATTTTCTGGATTATACATACCTACAAATGTCTATGTGTAACTCGCTCTGCAACACTATTTTGAAATTTTGTTACTTCATATCAACTTATAGAGCCCTGTTTTCTGCTAAGTGAGGCAGCGATACAGTAAATGCTTTTAGCGATTCCAAACGCTTCAAAACCGATCAAGTCAAATTATGTTAGCTCGGTCGTCTATGAAACAAGATGTTATTTTCGAGGTGAATTGTGAAAGGTTGAAAGCTTTACTTTTAGGAATACGATAATGACATAAAGACTTATGAATTATATTCACTTGAACAGGTTTAGTTAGCAATTCACAATAATTCAAAACAGGGATGAAAAATCAATTACTCAGTTTAAACTTTTAATTTTTGATAATCAACAGATTTTTTAAATAACATATGGTTACAATGTCCAAACTCACGGCATAAAATAGCTAGTCCTATAAAGAAAAAGTGGCTCAACATACCCTTCAGAATACTAGCTTTTCTGCTAAAATAACGAAACTTCATTCGAAATCGTTTCTCGTACACCGTGATAGCTCAGTGGTTAGAACATCGCTTATCGTGCAGACGATGAGGGTTCAAATCACGGGTAGGGCCTACACCAATTTAGGCTTTGTCGTACATGAAACCTCATTTAGGGGTTATTTTACTAATCAATTAAGGAATTTTGCCGTGTAGTGTCAGTTTTACCGTATAGTGTCGGTTTAGAATAGCACTACCCCATTTCTTCCGGTGGGTGTACGTAAGAGGCGACTAACGGTATGGGGATATTAAGGGATTTTTGGGCGATGCGGTTGGAGACCCATCACCAACAACCTTTATTTTTACTATCTTTTCCCCACTCAAATTTCCAAAAGTGGTTACCAAAATTTCTAATTATTTAGCTCTGGCTACCCCTTCCTGAGATTTATAGCCGTGAGTATATGTATGTAATTAAGGAAAAAAACATTTCGACACCAGCAGGACTTGAACCCTTGACGTCCCTTCACCAATTCTTCTTTTCTAAAATCATATGTGTGGTTAGTTTATTAGGGTTGTTAACGGTGAGGGAAAACATCGTGAGGAAACTCACATGGCTAAGTTGTACTTTGTCACTTGACAGTGTATTCGTACAAAATGGTGATAGGCCTGCCCCCTATTCTATCCTGTGAGTACAGTGTCTAAGCAAAACGTGGGTACTCTGAACACCAGGTGACATAATCACGTGGTTTTTAGAAGTATTTGTACCTCTACCAACACCTTCGGCAATATAAGGTGTGAATGTTTGAGTTTGAGTTGCTTTTTGTTGGGAATCATCTTTAGATGGTAATTACAATTCGGAAGAATCACTTAATATGACATGAAAGAAGAGAACGAAACCAATTAAGAATAAATATATACGTACCTCGAAAATAGAAAAAGGCGAAGCCAGTATTATAATTACTTAGTGGTATGGAATACTAAATCGACGATAAATTATTAGTTAGCCAGACTAGTGAGCACGAGCGAACTTTTAACTAGATAACGCGTAGTATATAACAGCCATTTCTTTTGCACCTACACAGTATCGTGCATTTTTATCTTATTCTAAGCGACACAGTATCGATAAAATAACGCTCGTGCTAGGCCTCCAAAATCTACAATTTATCTGCTATGCAAATATTTAACCTTCAACTACCGACCTATACGTCTCACAGACGTAACAACTTTTAATTTTAAATCATTTCTAAAATTACGCCACCTTTGGCGCTGACCCCCCGCTACCTTCTTCCCTCCGCGTCACTAGCCATCAGTCGACATCGCGTCCGTGGCAATAGCACACATCCTTGAATCGAAGAAATCGACGTCTCACAGACGTAAGTACGTAGTTTTGGTATACAAATTTGTAAATGTAAGTTAGCTTATAGTGTCTGATTGACGTCACATCGGTTTTTATAATGTAATAGCAATTGATGAATGCTTATAAGAATAAACATCACGTTTAGTCAGCAGAAAAACCTTGCAAATGATGACGGTTCAGATTCCATAAGTGTACACATCTCCAAAAACAGTATCAGTGTTTAAAAGATAAAGATATATTTGATAATCTCATAGACGAGAGTGATGACAACTGTAGCGATTTTGAACAATGTAGGCGATCTTGATTTTACTTTAGAGAGCAATCACAACATGTAATACAATCCGAATAGGCTGACGTTAAAGTCACCTGTCTCCATGTTCAAGGAGTTTACCACAGAGAAATAAACCATAATTACGAAGATAAAGAACACGAAAGATAAGTGCGAGATGATAAATGCATAGACTTTCGAGAACAGAACTAGATCGTGGATGTACTTGGGCACTTGTTAATAATTAAATAAAGGGGGAGATCCCACCAAAATTATACGAGTAGCCTCGCAAAGGTAAAGTGGATGGTTCATCGTTGCATGGATTCACTTAAGACAGTAATATTCTGTATTTTGTGGCTAGGTTTAAAAAAAGCTTCATCTTCTGTGCACCATATCAATATTACTGATTCTGCATCTAATAAGCCTATGGTGAGGTGGATGAGATGGACAAAAAGGGTTCGAATTACGCATGTTTCCGAAGAACGTACGTAGTAAATGTACCAAATATTCAAGTGCTGACATTTTTTTTATTTTTGGAATAAGAAGTAAGATTAATATTTTTTTTGGTAATTGATTATAAAAATTAACATATCTTAACCCTAGAAGCCTAACCTTTCTAAAAAATACATAAAGCCTTAATATACGGCTCAGAGGCGTACATACGTAAATAACATTTTGTGGGTAAAATATTATTATTGATCAGTACATTTTTATTTTGTTGTCAAGTTTGGATTTCAATAGATAATAAAACACAAATTAATCAATCAAATCTTTTATCTCAGATTTTTTTTTAACAAAACAAAATTATCTCCTTAAATTCGAACAAAAACGTTACATATTTTTAATTGACGATAACATTTTATTACTACTTATTTTTTTTATGTTATTTTTTACTATTAATGAATTGTTCTAAGATCGATTATTGAATTTAATCAGACTTTTATTTACTAGCTTAAACTTTTGAACAGTCTACACATACATCAACTTTGTGTTCGCAACATACAGGTTTTTTGCACCTATGACAGACTAATTTTGACATTCTCTTCTTTTTGTAAGAACAAAAGGAGCAATATCTTCGTTTTTTAAGGCTCTGGTTCTTCTGCCAGAACTTCTTGACTAGAATCAGTTGATTTGACGAGAATTTGATTTATATTTTCGCGTAGAGATCTCTTCAAAGTCGGCGCTTCAAGTCTCTTCTCCATCCAAATCTTCACCAAATCTGTACTGAGCTGCTTCATAAATTCTCTTCTGTTTAGAGGTTTCTTGTTCTTTTGTATCATGTTGTAACCGTATATAACAGCAGAGAGCCAATAAACACATGAAACAACAAAAAAAAATACAATATCAATATGTCCCACACTTTGTTAAAAGTTACGCAAAGCCTAAACATACGCCTCACAGGCGTACTACACGTCTATAAATCAAAAATGGTGGAACGTACCTAAGCAATACGGGCACCATTCGCAAGCTCCCGACGGCCACTGAGTTGGCAAAAGTGCACGAACCCGTAACTTTGCCCGTTAGAAAAAGATAGACAATTTCCGAATGCGTGTACGCCTCGGAGGCGTAGATAAGGCTTCTAGGGTTAAGTTCAATTTGTTGTAAATTACTTAAGTTTTGAAAAAAAGACAGAAGTATATCCTTAAATTTTGGTGCCAAATAATTGTGATCTCACGAATAAATGTTTATTTTACCTCAAAAATTACGTGAATATTTTTAAAATCCCGTAGCTTAGTTACCTTAAAAAACCATCTTTTCAATGAATAAAAAAGAAAAACGTAGCACACAAAGACTCTTTTTATTTCATAACTTGAATTTTGAGGTCTCTCAGTCGTCACGTTCGGCGTAAGTGCTACGCTTAAACTAGGTTGGCAGCTAGAGGTTAAAATTGATGTATAATTATTTATGATGTTCCTAGTTCTGCTATGAATTCTTTCCTATATATATATGTCGTGGCCATATCGTAGATTTGAACACATCGTGAAGTGATCGGTCATTTCATGAAATAGTCACATTTCATGAAATGTTCAACTGTTTATTGGCCACATCGTGATGTGGTTTGGGCAGATCAATGATAAGAAATCGTTTCTCGATATGGCCAACTAAACGTGCGGCCGCTTCATGAAATGATTAAGATTATTTGGTCATATCGTAAAATAGGTACATTAATTACCGGTAGAGGCGCTGAAATCGCTTTGTTTATGAGTGAAGATGGCGGCCGTTGGCGAAAGTGTTGTTTCTCGCAGTGAAAAAGTTTGTTCATTGTTATTAAATGAGGAAGAGAGTTATAACAAAAGAGTTTACGACGAAAAGATTCTCGGGTACTTTGCAAATTACGAAAAAACTGAGCAAGATGTTCAAAATCGTAGAGTTTGGATAGCATTTCACTGGTCGCCCTATTTCTACGATCTGGCCAAGCGTTGATGACCGAATCGTGAAACGTTGACGATTTTATGATCTGGTCAAATTAAGTTGGCCACATCATGAAATGTGACTATTTCATGAAATGATCGATCATTTCACGATGTGTTCAAATCTACGATATGGCCACGACATATATACAAACAAATCTTGCTGAGTGATGGCATAAGATTTTTTTAAACTTTTCTTCAGTTTTATGGCCTCTAGTATATATTGCTTTAAGATGTATTAATCGCGATGTAGTAATTAGTAGATTTAGTAATTAATTGTAGTAATTATAGTAATAAAAAAGCAGTAACATTTACAAATGGACTCTTCTATCAGTTTCTTTACTTTGGTTGGTCAGAAATTGTCACGTGTCGCGGGGTAAACGGAAATATATTCAAATATTTAAAAACAATTCGACATATTTACTATCGGATATTTGAAAAAAAAAATACTCCTACCAAACCATTTATTTTAGATTTTTAATAATTACTTTGAAAAACGGTGTATTGTATAAAATAGCAATTACTTAATCAACTTACTTTTGCTCAATAAGATCATATTTATATTCGCATATAAAATAAAGTAAACCAACCGGCCATTTCAGTAAAGATTAATCAAGTCAAAGACTCAAACAATCACGCCGTATATACCCAAAGGGGTTGGCAGAGGTACTAATCATGAAGTGCTTTTCTGTTTATGATATATTCAGTTTAAGCTATTTTATTTGGTTTCTGTACGGACTCGAGCGCCTCAAAATAAACTGTTGGGTCATACGGACAAAGAAGCATGCTGAAGCTACAAGGGTTTTATTTTATTTTTTTATACTTTGTAACTCATAACAGTATGCAGATGGATCACTGATAAGTGCTGATTGTTGCAGATTGTTTCTACGCTCACATTGTAATTTTTTATTTTTTTAAAAAAGTACACAGGGTTACTGAGATAACTTATTCAACTGCTTGTCTGAAACGATTATACTATAACTTCATAAGGTATCTATGATAACATTGAAATAATATTTGATTATGATGTAATATTATTCAATACATGGTGCTATTAATATCTTCTTAGTATAATGAGTCTCATTGAATAAATATCACACAAGTTATATGCTGTGAAGCCACAAACGAGATATGAATCACTACACACCATGGACAGGTCCAGGGTTATTTAAATTTAATCGTTTTTTTGTCTGAAACATGAAGAGGGGTTGATAGCAATATCCGTTGTATATCATGTTTGTTTTTTTTTAAAAAAGAGGCGCTAAAAACATAGCTTGTATAAAACAAATATCACAACAATTTTTTTTGCGTGCATAGTTGTGACACCTAAGAAGCGTAATTTATTTACTCTCTAATTCCTTATATTTTTAATCAATGTAATATGTCCGTTTTTTGACTTAGTTACTTACTTACTTAGTTACTCTTAAAATTCTATCATATCAAAATATACTATAAGCGTAGGAGCAAGAACAGCACCATGCACAGCCATTCGGGCCTTTTCGGACTCCGACATCCACGGAAGATGCAAATAATACTTGATCGTTAGAATATTAGAAGCTTTTAATGATAAATCCACCCATTTTTGGTCCATAATCTATAACCTTTCTCATAACTCAGACAAACACTCATCTATGAACAAATTGATAAAACAGGGAAAAACTACAAATTGCTGTCGGATACTTCTAAACATTCCAAACCTGTCTGTGCTTTCCTCGCTTACCTCAGAGACAAGCACTGGAGTCCTCATAGAGTGATACTTATGCGCGTATTCGCTGAGTCTCCAAAGCAATATTCGACAACACCTTACACAAAAACTACTATCATATCTTACGCCTTATCTAAAATTAAATAATTTACATCTATGAAGGAGTAATACTCCTTTTAATTTGTTGCTAAGTATTTTAGTTAAATTCACTTTAAAAATTAGTTTATCGGTATGTGTATGGAACATATCATTGTTCTTTAAATCTTTCTTTGTCATCTCAAACTTTCTCATCAATTTCATTCATCATTTTTTCATTCATCATTTTTTCATTCCATACAGTTTACCGGCAACACTGAAAAGGTTGATTTTGCAGTATTGACAGCTTCCTGGTGTGACTCTTTTCATTTAAATAAAAGACCCATCAATTCTCTGCTACAATCTTTAGGTCAAATGAAAGCAAGAATACACAACCTTTTACCGGACTTTAGCATTTCGATATTTATCCTGTCATACCCTTTGATACTTTCGTCCATTCTAATCTCATTTTCATTAAAGTCACCCATTGGGTGATTCCCCACAACATGTCTTAAAATAATTTTCTATTTATAAAATATTGTTTTTCACCATGTAAAGTTCCTAATTAACAATTTTCCAGTAAAGTAAGTCGTGTTAATGTTTCTTCGCAGGAGCTAGACGCGTACAGAGCTCGAACATCCCCTCGGGCAATGTCTTGGTACTCGAGAGTTCGCCGGCTTCCGAGGATCTCCCACCGGATCATCAACCCGGCAGAAGGTAAATCATTAACTAATAACTAATAAATAAAGAATAAATAAAGGAAAGAAAAATTTCAACACAGGCGGGGGCAGGCAGAAATTTTTCTTTCCTTTATTTATTCTTTATTTATTAGTAATAATCCCCACATGAGGTTTTCATGAACAAAAAGATTTAAATCATTAACTAATAAGTTTAGTTATAAGTTTTATTTGAAATTTGAATTGTAATACTTTACAGCCTATCGAAGCTAAATCGATCGCAAACTTTCACAGTTTAGGCACAGTTTTTGATGTGTTTTGGCTTCGATATCACTATCATAATACCGCTACCAAAATACCTGAATCTGTTTTTTTGTAGCTAATATTACTGTATTTTTTTCTAAATCTGTATAAATTGGTATAATAGTAAAATATACGAATTGCTTATTGACCATATTTAATTTAGATTGCTTCCTGGTGACGTCAGAGGAGGGTGAAATCTTTTTCAAATCTCCATCCAACGAAGCTACAGTGTGTGGGATATACATCATCGCTGAACCGGATAAGAAAATTCAAGTTACTTTTAACTATATGGACGTCTCTTGTGACTACGGAGGATTGGTTGCGGTAATTTTATTTTAGACATACATAGCTTGGATAAAAATTTTTAGCTACTGAATCAAAGAATAGACTAGGTATACAATACAAAACAATTGTATTTTTTTTGTTCTGGATAGCAGATGTCGATTAAATTTACTTTAATATACAACACTAAATACTAATTACCTATTTAGTCAATTGGGAGATAGCTTGATTCAATTTGCATAATTATTAACATCAAAATACAAACAAACAGTTTGCATAATTATATAGTGAAACAGTTTTAAAAATTTAAAAGCATAGTTTAATTTGTAGAGCAGAAAGTAGCTATTCTTAAATTGAGGAGACAATACGAGGGGCATGCCAAAAGAAACTAGATACTCAAAAATTATAAAATTTATTCTTTATTACAAGTATCGATCTTTTCAAAGTATTCACCCTGAGCACGTCTGGAAAACGTATACGTATGTACATACGTACGTAATTGGAAAATACCTGTGACCACTCTTGTTTAGATACCTCATAAATCTCGAAATTACAGGCAACCAGCGCATCCTCTTTGCTTTCAAACCTCTTCCCCTTTAGTTCTTCTTTGATTTTTGGAAACAAGTAAAAATTACAAGGCGCTAGGTCAGGGGAATATGGCGGGTGAGGGAGAATTGACACATTTTTACGAGTTAAAAAAGTCTAGTGTTCTGGCAGACGTGTGCGGCGCCACATTGTCGTGGTGCCAGAGAAGGTGCTGGATTCCTGACTTCGGTCGCTTGTCACACCAAGCTGATATTACTGTTGGAGCACAAACTGTCACATACCATTCGAAGTTCACTGTTCTTGCATTCTCTAGCACAATAGTAGCAATATGACCCATTTTGCAGAAAAACGAGGCAACCATTTGTTTCTGTGTACTTCGTGCATGGCGACATTTCGTTGGAGTTGGCTCGTCTTCAAAGAATCATACAGTCGACTGTCGCTTTGATTCGGAATCATAGTTATATAGCCATGTTTCGTCATCAGTCAGTATATCATAAACGTTTTTTTTCTCGCCTCCGTTGAATTTATCTATCATGAATAGGCACCAATCCACCCGACGGTTTTTCTGCTCATCGGTAAGTTTGTGCGGCACCCATCTCGAACAACGTTTACGGAGAGAAAGGTGGTCGTGAATTGTGGTTTGCATTGCTGCTGATCCAATTCCTAGTTTTCCCTAAAGCTCTACATATGTGATTCGTCGGTTTTCGCGAATAAGTTTTTCGAGTGCACGAACGTTTTCTTGCGTGACCGCGGTTTGCGGCCGTCCTGTCTTCGCTTCATCTGCAAGACATCGCCGTCCTCTTTTAAATTCAGCAAACCAATTGAATACTGTTGCTCGGGAACAAGCAGACTCACCAAAAGTAGAAGCCAAAAGTTCAAAACATTCTTGAGGCTTTAAACCTTTTTTGAAGTCATAATAAATCATAGCGCGAAAATCACGTCGACTGAGCTCCATTGTTGCAAGTGAATTTCCGCCAGATTCTCGGCATTTGATACTCATTCAAATAAAAAAATATAAAAGAACTGTGTTCTATATTCAAATATGTCAATAAAAAACCAGCCTATAAGATGGTGTATAGCTTGCCAGTGTCAATTAAATGACAAATGAGTATCTAACTTCTATTGGCATGCCCCTCGTAATGTCATGTCCGCTTTAACAGTACACGCTTCAAACGTAATAATTGATAACGTTATTTATATCCGGTTAGAGTTAGTTTGAAATAGCAGTAATGTCTTGCCTACTTCCAATACAATATATGTATCTGTTTTACGTGAACTTACGGCATTAATTCCCATTGTGGTAGGCATAGCGAGTTTATCGCTACCACACATTAATCAAATTTCGCTCAATTCGCCTTTAATTCTTCTTATTTTGGACTCCTGCAATAGCAAAATTTAAATTTTCCATCAGGTTTTGACAACTTGCTTTTCCATTATAAGTCTGTAACCAATTTGTTCTTGTCTTTGTCGTGCCACCTAGACATTTCAATTTTATTTTTATCACATCATTATTATATCATAAAAAAAGTTAATTACATAAATTCCACTATTCATTTCTTAGCGTGTCTTATAGTTTTTACGTTGCATAAACTTACTAGGTCTCCGCATTTACTCTTTTTAATTTTTTCTTCTATACCAAACATTCACTACCAGCGTAAAAGCCAGAAGAGCTAAAATTTGTATTAATTTTTGAAAATTGTTGTACACCCGACTGTTCCTAGTTCCATCCACTGCATATCCCATTTTCACTTTACTTCTTATACTTTCCCTTCCCAGTAACAAACTTTTTAGTACACAAACTATTTTATTTCTATCTCTTATAATCTAACATTCTACCATATTTTTTTGTCTCAAAAACCATTGTTTTATTTCAATTCACCATCGATTAATTCACCATTATTTTTAATGTCACACAAGTTACAATTACAATTGATGATACAAAAAATCTTGTTCAATAGAAGAGCCATCAATTTTTTTTAACTTATTACAAAGAGACATAAAAAATAAATAAAATAAAAATTGGTGATGAATAATTCTCAATTATAAAAAAACTGATTTCAAAAGCCTGATGCAGTTTCTTTCTTCCAGTAAATTTTGTCACTAGCATTGCACAAGAAAACTTTTAGCTTAACTTAATTTCCCTAAGTAAATTGGTTAAAAACCATCAGTATTTTCTTTGTTGCAGAGTTTTAAAACTATAAATTTTTCTATTATTTACATTTGCTTTTCTTAAAGGATAACAAACTTGTTATAATTTGTATGTTTCTCCTCTTTCTCTTGAGATCAATAATGGTTATTATATTATTCAGAGGAATAAGAAATTTTGTTCTATCACGAATAAAAATAACTTATTATAAATTGAGCCCAATTGGAGCAAAAAATAAAACCATTTCAAAATATAAAAAAACTGCAGTGAAAAAGTTTTATATGAAAGGTAGCATATCTCTCAGTTAGGATTTGTAAATTCATAATAAATGCATAATTATTTTGTGTTATCATTAGTTTGTAGTATTAGTAACGAATTCATTTATTGTTGAACATAACTTTTGCACAAGCATTTACATAATAATTAATTATTGGGAAGAAAATCTCTGCATTTGACATAAACCAATAATCTATGGCGATAATCTGTACTGCAAACATCTTTCAGTGGGTAGATGGTTGGGAGTTAAACGGTCAAGTATGGCCAGCTGATTCCTGGGACGATGATCGAGTGATAGAATTTTGCGACCAAGGACCTCGGAAGAAAATTATATCGAGACAGAATGCAGCTTTGATTCAGTACCGAGTTCCAGCTAAAGGAAAAGGATTTTCGGTTACTATACGGCATTTGAAGAACCCAAAACGTGAGTCTTAATTTTGTATTTATCACTTAAAATGCAAGCCACTAAGAAGTAAAAATTTTCTAAATGAGATAAAGTTCATGAATCGTCAGAGCTTTGATAGGACCACAGAATGTGAAAATCGATATAGTGTACACCAAATAAGAATTAATAATGTAATGTTATATAATGAATTAATAATAATATATTTCTACTAAATTATATATAACCTACAATAGTAATACAATAGACTATTAGAACTTCGCCTTAGATAGTGTTCAACGGAAAATTATTGTAAAGCTAGTCTATTCCTAGTAAATCTCATTAAGTTATCACTTATTACAACCCGTCAGCGTCGCGTTGTCGCCTTGTTCAATCACTTAAGTGGCTTATGGAATAATCCTTGGCATCCCAAGAACTTGACATAATAATTTAATATTATTTTTCTAATAGTAGGCAGGTTACATATTAATTCACAGACAGTGTCATATTTTCCTTAACTGTGAAAAATTATGACATGTTTCTTAAAAGGTTTTGTGCTCTTTGTCAGTAATGGTTTTTCTTATGTACGAGAAGTAGGACTGACATTTTCATTTCATATTAGTAACTCGTAAAAGCTTGTTTTTTATATTATGAAAGATTTCGTAAATGCGAGCGTTGGTGTCATTTTATGAGTACCAATGTTAAGTGAATATTATTACTAATATAAGAATCCATAACGAAAAAATCGCATATTTATTCTGTATACATACTACTACTACTACTCACGGCTATAATTCCTTAGCCACTTTTGGACGTTGAGTGGGGAAAGGATTGTCAAACAATGGTTTTTGGTGATGGGTCCCCAACCGCATCGCCCAAAAATCACTTAAAAGGTCCGAATACCCTCTCTTACGAACACCCACGAAGAGGAATTGGGTAGTGTTATTCTAAGCCGACACTACACTGACAAATAAGAAAAAGATGACACGAAAACAAATAAATATACAAATATTCTTTATTGTTCCAAATTAGTTGAAAAAATCATTAAATTGTAAAATATAAATTCATTTTAAATGTGCGGGTCTACATTTACATGAAATCAAGCATAAAGAAAGAAAGAAAGAAAGAAAGAAAGAAAGAAAGAAAGAAAGAAAGAAAGAAAGAAAGAAAGAAAAAATGTTTATTTGGAACAAAATTTTTTGACAACACACAATTTACAAATTAACAAGCGGAAAATGACAAGTTTTGTACCAAATAGGCTCCAACTCAGCATGTGCATGGAAGAAACCAGGCGGATGATTCTCCCATACGCTGGTTTTCAGCTGGCGCCCAGATTATTATATAAATATACTAACTAACTAATTTAAAAGACTATAACCTAACATAAATAATACTAACTAACTAATTAAAAAGACTTAATCTAATATACAAACAATTGCTAAAACAGAAACTTAACAACAAAAATTTAAAATAAAACAAAAGTAAAGAAAAATAATGCAATAGGTAACCAATAATTTGTCAACAACCAACCAAGCACCAAATGTCACTTATTTCTTCAGAGTATACGTATAATACTAAAACATATTGACTTATAAATATATATAATCAAACATATACACATATTTGTACATAAACATGAATACAAATATTACGTAAAAAAATAAAATAAAAAATAAATGAAGAGATACGGAAAATGTAAATAGCTACATACATTACATATATAAGATTGATATACAAATTATACAATGAATGAATAAATAAATAAATTGAAACAATTTGTTATGCATTAGGTAAGTTCCGCAGGAGTAAATTCAATTTAAGTTTAAACAAAGGTAAAGAGTTCAGAGTTTTTAAGGGTGGGGGCAAATCATTCCAGCACTTTGTGGCAGCAAAACGAAAACTGCCACGGAATGCTGTTGTGCGGTGAAGAGGTGTTATTAATAAATATTACCACGCGTAGTGTATGTGTTGACATTTTCTGACCAAGTAAGTTTGTCATATAAGTAGGATGGGCTTGCCCGTTTGATGGTTCCAAAGAGGAGTGTAGCCAGGTGTATTTTACGCCTTGATTCCAGATTCAGTATATTGTTACTATTTAAAATTGGTGTTATGTGCGATCTGGACTGGAACCAATATCGTAGCAAAACCTAATACATGCGTTCTGAACCCTTTGTATGAGACGTTTTGTACGATCAAGAAGGCAAGGCCCATACACTACATCCCCATAATTTAATTTGCTCAATACCAAAGAGTCGCATAGTTTAATACGTAGTTCAATACTAAGATAAGGCCGTATTTTGTATAAGACCTTTAGTTTGTAAAAACAATTGCGGATTTTATCTAAGACATGACATTCGAACCTCAGGTCCTCGTCAAATATCAATCCCAAGTTGCGTGCCTTTTGGACCCTCTCTATCTCAACGTTGGCTATTGTAATTTTCGGGTTCTTTTTCGAAACTTTTGCTCGTTGTGACTTGCTGCCTAGGATAAGAAATTTGGATTTATTGGGATTAAGCGATAGTGAATTGTTTTTGCACCATTTGTCAATATTAATTAGATCTTTATTCATAAATGCTATTGCAGTATCATAATTTTCTGGGTTAATTGAGGTATATACTTGTATGTCATCAGCAAAAAGGTGATATTTACAATGGGTTATGTGAGAGGTTATATCAGAGGTGTACAAAATGAAAAGTAATGGAGCCAGGTTAGATCCTTGGGGCGTTCCTCTGGAGACTGCATATTCATCTGAATACAAAGTTTCTCCATTCCTTTTAGTAAGCCTTACAATCTGGGAGCGTGAAGTGAGATAACTATTGAACCATTTAACAGTAGAGGGATCAAAACCGTAGTAAGCCAGTTTAGCCATTACTAATGCGTGATTCATTGAATCAAATGCACGGGTACAATCTAACAGTGTAAGGAGAGTGGCCTGGCCTTTATCTTGAGCTGCTAATATGTTATCAACCACATCAAGAAGGGCAGTAGTAGTACTGTGCTGCCTACGAAAACCTGACTGCAAGGTGGGAAGAATTTTATTCTCTTCAAGATATTTGGTCATCTGCTCGCAGACAATTTTTTCTAAAGTTTTCGAGACAGTAGACAGGAGGCTTATGGGTCGGAGATCAGCGCAAGTTGTAGGGTTGTTTTTTTTTAGGGATCGGCAGTACTAGCGCTCTTTTCCACAAGTCCGGAAAAGTGGAGCTTTCTATCGATTTATTTACTATATGCGTAATTATTTCTAGCGTGTCAGGTAGTGATATAAGAAGCATGGAGAGAGAGACCTGATCGGAACCTTGGGCATTTGAATTAAGGATTTTAATAATTTGTAGCACTTTGTCTGATGTAACTTTGTGTAATTTAAATGTGGACGAGCAGTACCTGTGATGTTCAAAGTACGTGAGATAGGATATATTTACTACATCATCCCCAGGAACTGTTAAAAAATGTTGGTTTATAATCTCAGGATCATTAAAGTTTTCAGGAAGTATGAAATCTGTGTGTTTACGTAAGACTGTGGATTTAAGGTTTTTCCATAATAAGTTGGGGTTTTTTATATGTTTATTAATTTGAGTCTTAAAATAAGCTTTCTTTTCGTAGTGGAGAGTGACATTAACGAGATGTTTCAAATCTTTATATATTTTTTTGTCAGTGTCTACATTAGTATGTCTACATTTATTATGAGCGTCATCACGTAAAGACATTAATAGTTTCAGATTTTCCGTTATATATGGATAGGTTTGCTCTTTAATAAGTATAGTTTTGTAAGGCGCATGCAAATCAAAGAGAGTTGTAAGGTACTCCGTGAATGTAATTACCAGGTCGTTCATATCTGATAAGTTTTTCAGTTTAGACCAATCAATAGTTTTAAGGTCTCTTTCAAAAGTGACGTACCGAGGTATTTGCCTCGGCTTTTTAATATTACATTCTATGCTAATGAAGGCATGACGACCCAAGGAAGGTACGGATTTAATCTCAACTGATCGCACCTGTAGGTCAGTAATGACAAGATCAATAGCTGTTTCACTGTTCTCTGTAATGTGTGTTGCTTGATTTATTAGTTGGGTTAAGCTGAAAGAGCTACAAAAATCATTAATAAGATTATATTTGCGATCTGAATGACACAACATATCAATGTTTAAATCCCCCATTAATATGAGTTTGTCATAATTATGAAATGATGTTATACTATCACTCAGTGCATCCAGGAATATATCAACGTTTTGCCAGGGTGGTCTATATGCGGTACCTACTATAATCGTAATTGTGTTCACTTTGATGCGCAGCCACATTTGTTCTACGGCGGAAGTGGTAGAAGTTGGGTGTCTGCAAACACGAACATTGAGATCACTCCTGATATAAAATCCTACCCCTCCACCGCGAGAACGACCCGAGCTGGCAGTGCGCGGTATGTGACGCAACCGATACCCCGGCACGACAGGCGCGCGCTCGTCCTGTCCTTCCCTCAACCAAGTTTCATTAATAGCTAAAATGTCAGTGTTCGTTCTTTGGATCATAGCTATTAACTCATCTTGCCCTGTACCTAGCGATCCAGCATTGAATAAACTAAACGTCATGAACTTTTGTTTAATCGTTTATTTTTCGTAAAGTATTCAATCAAAAAGAACAAATAAAAAGTGTCTGAAGTGTATTGACGAAGATGTGAGAGAAAAGTGAGGTTTAATTGTGTAGTTAAGCAAATGAAGACTAGGTAAGTTTTTTCAGAATGTAAGGGGTTTCGAAAAGGTAAATAGGTTAATACTGAGAACAAATCCATACTAATATTATAAATGGGAAAGTGAGTTTGTTTGTTTGTTTGTTCCGCTTTCACGCCGTAAATACTGAACCGATTGCTTTGAAATTTTTCAGACGTGTAGTTAGAAGTCTAAATTAAATAATAGGGTACTTTTTATCCCGGAAAAAATATGTTCCCATGGGAAATAAAAAATATTGTTTGCTTACTAAATGCATTGGAGATGGCGCTGTGTATCGTTTAAAACAACGTAAAATATTGTAAACTAATATAAAAATCAAAATTTAGAAGCTTAATGGTACGGTAATGGATCCCCGAAAATAAGGAACTCCCGAGGGATGATGTACTATTTTTTCATCGTATACATTTTTTTTTACATCTACTTATATTGCAAACGAATATTAACATGTAAATTTAGAAGCTAAATGAAACGACGACGATTCCTTGAAACTAAGGAATCCGCAAGAGTTCTCATAGGAACATCAAAAAACCTTAACTCATATATGGCTCAAAATATTGCAGCGATTATTTTTATCATCGATGGAATTCACATCAGACACTTTGTTAATGTTCATTTTGGAAAGATGAAGGGGTTTCGTCAATTTAAATGACAAATTTGTTTATCAATAGTAAGACTCATATGAAATAAAGCGTAATAAAAATTTGACACCGCCCCGGTAACGTCTCCGTGGCGTAGCGGTATAACTAACTACTATGAATATTTAATTAGAACTATTATGAATCAATCGTCCCGGGTTCGTATCTCAGGTAATTCAAGCTTTTTGTTAATAAATGTTTTGTTAGCTTAAAATAACACTATATATAATAATAACAAGCACTATCCCTTCAATTTAGCGATTATTTTGGAAGGAGATCCACCACTAATCATCCTTATATTGCCGAGCAATCGCTGCAAGCTCTCCCACTATCACCAACGGTCAGTGTAGGGGGCAGCACCGGGCCGTCGCCGCAGCGCCAAGCTACTATCCGTATCTGTACTTACTAAAGATATTCTCATTTCTGAACATAAAAACTTGGTAAATTTGTTTCATGATTCTTATGAACAATTAAAAAGGAATTTTTTGAACTCAACCCCTAACGGGTTGATATAGCAAAGAAAGTTAATATAGAGTTTTTTTTACATTTTATAATAAAACTTGGTGCGATTGAATTAATGAAATCCATCTATCAATCATTCATGAATATATGCTAACAACCATAAATTCCATAAAAGGGTAGCCATAGCTTCGGAGATTCTTCATCCAATTTTGGAAATATATTGATAAAAGATAGGTTAATAAAGGTTGTTAGTGATGGGTCACAAACTGCATCGCCCAACAATCACTTAAAAAGTCCAATGTCCTTTATGTCATTTACTATGCCCGCGGGATTATAAATATAAAAAACAGAAGTTGAGATAGTGTTTCGGTATTTTGGTATTATGTAAACTGGATGCAAAAAATGAAGTCCACGCGGACGAAGTCGCGGGGCAAAAAGCTAGTTATTTATAAATTGCATCTTTCTTGATGAACAATGAGAATGACAGATATTTTTTTTACATGTAGGGTAGTAAAGATTTAGGTATATGTTCGTTTGCCTTAAGTATGTTATGATATGAGCAATCGACGATTTAAAATATTGATGTTTATTATATTTGTATATACTAAATAATAAAGCATATTCTGTGTACTAAGTATCGGGAATTTGTCAATAAAACAAAAAATACAAATTATTCATCTAAATTTATTTTATCGCCTTCAAAGTAGGCCCCATCGCTTGCAATACAACATCTCCACCGCTTCACCCAGTCTTCCATACATTTTTCATAGGCTATTTGCGGTATGGCCTTTAGCTCATTCAGCGAATTTTCTTTTATGGCTTCTATCGATTCAAAATGTTTTCCTCGAAGTGGTAATTTTAACTTGGGAAATAAAAAAAAGACAGACGGAGCCATATCAGGTGAATACGGTGCTTGGTCGAGAACTTTTGTTGAATGTTTCGCTAAAAACTCTTTCACTATAATGGCTGTGTGTGATGGTGCATTATCATGGCGCAGCATCCATGAGTTGTATTGCCACAAATCTGGACGTTTTCAAAGGATACTCTCACGCAAGCGCTTCATGACTAGTTATTAGAAACTCTTAAAATATACTTCTGCAGTGCCTTAGAAAAACTTACTCGGATCTTTTACTGAGATATATTGCAAAATTCAGCGATACGAACTTAAAGCTGCTTAAAATATCAGATAAATAAATAAATAAATAAAAATCACTTGTGAAACGCTGACAACTTCGACTCTATTGTATGTTTGTTCTTCTTAGTTTAATGTATTGGAAAAGACATTACAGTAGAGCAATCGCTTCCTAAATAACACGTTACTATAATAAAGAAATAAGTTGTAAGATTCTCAACATCAACATCCAAGAAGAATAGTTGCTCATTAGTTACACTAGATGGTGCTAGTTGCATTGTACATCGCGGTATGAATTCTTTTATTTCTGAGTATAAATACCATACCTTTTTAATATACAAGTACTCCGACGACGACACCACCCGCCCCGACGATGACACCACCCGCGAGCTAAAGATGCGCTAACCATGTCCACGAAATGACCGAACATGGAACGATTCTTTGCCAGTTCGGAAACATGTCCGTCCTTTAATATACTCCGCGGAGTATACCTATCGGAGTATACTTTCATCAACCTCTCCGATCCGAACCAATCAATTCCTTCATATTTAACATTAACTAGGCTTAGGACTTTCAACCCAAATTATATACCTACAATACAAATGATATGTTAAGAATTATAAATTGATTTGATAACATATAAATATTTTTTAAACAAAAACTTGTGAATACTAATAACAATAGATTACGCACATTGAAATCGAAACACTATGCGGATTTTTCTAGTTTATGATGTGAATGAAAAACCTATTTTCTCATTTAAAATAAAATTCGTAATCCAAGTCCATGCAAAATGGCATGGAAATCAAATATCAAAAGAATAAAATAGTTGTAAGTATTGGACTAATATTCATATAAAACTTTGAACAACGCCATCTTAAGGGAGATAAAATGTATTTAACATAAAACACTAGAATATGTCTATGATGATAAAATCTTAACCAAATAGTGTGGAAGCGAGATAGATATAATGCAGCTCTCGCCGTTCGGTCGCGACCGGTGCGGTGGCGGCGCGGCGGCGAATTTCGCTAAATATAGTCCGCGGAGTATACTTTACGGAGTATACTTCATCAATCTCAAGTTTGAATCAATCTAAAGTGTTTACCTAACCTAACCTAGTTATACCTAAGTCATTAAAGTGTAAATCAAAAAGTATGGAAGCGAGATGGAATCAAAAAGTGCAAACAGCCATCTCCGCTCGGTCAGTTGTTTCGTTCCGCGTTGCGTTTGTTCGTCGACGTCTCCGGACATGGTGGAGTATATTTACTTCAGCCATTCGGACCGGAGCTAGATCGTTCCGACTGAAGACATGTATCCGTGAACTATTACTGTCCGGAACGATACAACTCTACCGCGAGCTCGAGGCCTCAGGGGCCACCGGCGCTCGCGGTCACACCAACAACTTCTATCACTCCAGACACCGACCCCGCCGGCGAGGTCGTAGAACCCTACACTAACTTTAGAGTCACACCAGACTCAACTAGAGTCTATTTTATTTTTATACTCACCCTACTCGACTTAGCTTAGGTACACTCCTATTCCCCACCAGGGCGGCCTTCAGCCGCCCGGCAAAAACACCAAGGTGACGCCGCACAGGCCGCAGGGCCAGCAGCACCGAACCGGTGGGGTTTTAGTCGGTAAAAGTCCGACATACCGACCGACGGGGGATCCATGAGGATTTCCCCACCGGTAAACAAAATAAAAAAAAAATATACAAGTACTCTTAGTCGTCTTTGTACGATTATTGGACCAGAGCTGGTGAAGGTATAGGAAATAGGAAGCAACGTGAGACTCACCTCTTACGTAAATAGTTTTTAGAAGTGTTGACTATTGTATGTTTGTTCTTCTTAGTTTAATGTATTGGAAAAGACATTACAGTAGAGCAATCGCTTCCTAAATAACACGTTACTATAATAAAGAAATAAGTTGCAAGATTCTCAACATCAACATCCAAGAATAGTTGCTCATTAGTTACACTAGATGGTGCTAGTTGCATTGTACATCGCGGTATGAATTCTTTTATTTCTGAGTATAAATACCATACCTTTTTAATATACAAGTACCCCAGTGTTGCAAAAGTTCCCGATTTATCGGGAGACCTACCGATTTTGGCCTTTCCCTCCCGATATCCCGATTTAGTGACCATATCTCCCGATTTTTTGCATTTGACATTAAAGTAATAGTTAATATAGCATTCTAAAGTCGGAAAACATCAAGAATCACCTAGTAACACTGACCACGGGATTCTCACGCACGGGAATTCCCATAAAATTTTCACAGGGCCTTTTTACACGGCAGTGACGTCAATATACACAAAACATAATATTACATCGAAACGCTTTGCAATAGAGTTCATTATTGTAAAATAATTTAACTTGTGAAAATTTCAATATTCATGTTAAAATACTAATCAATGGAATGAAAAACGGAATGCCGCGGGTTCAATTCCTGCTGGTGTCGAAATTTTTCTTTCCTTGAATGAACAGTACAATAATCCCCACTTGAGGTTTCATGCCCAACAAAATCTAATTATTGATGAAAAAATGATTACTAAAATTGTAAGCAAGAAGTGGTACTAAAATGATCAGTACTACCTATATATTTTTATATACTTAAATAAATTATTTTAACTAGATTATTAGCATAAAATACTGATGTTTTATTAAGACTAAAAAATCTCCCGATTTCTCCCGATTTTTAACTGGAAAATTACCCGATTTTTTAACTTTCGCTTTTGCAACACTGAAGTACCCTTAGTCGTCTTTGTACGATTATTGGACCAGAGCTGGTGAAGGTATAGGAAATAGGAAGCAACGTGAGACTCACCTCTTACGCAAATAGTTTTTAGAAGTGTTGATATAGTATATTATATATAACACTTTATAAATAGCTAACTAGACGACCATATCAACCGATTTGGTATGTACTACTCTGTGTAAAAAGTATCGGGAATATGTCAAAAAAAGACCCGCGCAAAAGAGGTCGTTCAAATTTTTTTACTGCATGTTGGTAGCACTGTACTGATTTAGCGCGCAAAATTTGAGCGGGATCTGTCATTTAATTTTTTTAAACTACATTTTTAGGTTGGTCATAGTTTTGAGTCCTCGGCGATTTTTACAATGGGAAATATTGTTGAACAAAGAGTGTGCCTTAAATTTTGTGTTTCGAATGATATTTCATATAGTGAATCACTAAAAATGTTGCAAAATACCTACGGCGAATCGTGTATATCGAAAACAAACCCTTGTTTTCGATACTTCTTTAAAAAGAAGGCCGAGAAGTAGTAGTAGTAACTCGCCTCGTTCTGGTAGACCTTCAACCGCTACAACCAAAGAAAACATCGACAGAATCAAGAAGCTAGTGCTCGAAAATCGACGTATGAGTCTGAGAGAGTTGGCTTGTGAGGTGAACATATCTTTTAAGTCCGTCCACAACGTTCTCATTGACATTTTAGCCATGAAACGCGTCGCCGCTTGACTAGTTCCAAAAGAGCTCAATTTTGTTCAAAAAGCGCAGCGAAAGCATGTCGCTGAAGACATGGTTTCCCGAGCTTCTACGGATCCGACCTTTATGAAACGTATAATAACTGGCGACGAGACATGGGTTATGAGTACGACATGCAAACAAGCCAACAGTCTTCTCGAAAACGAGCCGAAACCCAAAAAACCGCGGCCAAGTCGCTCCAAAATCAAGGTGATGCTGACAGTTTTTTTTGACTACCGTGGTGTGGTTCACTCCGAATTCCTTCCAGAGGGAGAAACAGTGAATAACATATCTTTATTACAAATAGATTAAATTATGCATATACGATTCTCAGTCTTTCACTTCATTAATGTAATAAATAAAACAAGGGGTGTTATGGTACTGCTAATTACTTATTTATGTACGGCGGCGCGGCGGCGTAGGTATACGTATAAATACTATTTAAGTTAATATTATTTAAATACTATTTATGTATATTTTTTGGTTTAATAAACTTTAGTAGCAAAACCACAAGTTGATCTGAATAAGCACCTTGTTTGTTTATTTATTTTTAATTCTTACTAATTTGTTGAGATAATATTTTTTTTTTATTTCCAGTTCGCATCTAAATGGTACTGATATTTAATCCAATACATCTACTGTACTATTATCTCCGGCAATGTTTATTATGTACTCTGCTATTGCAAATCGGCACACTCTTTGTTCAACAATATTTTCCATTGTAAAAATCGCCGAGGACTCAAAACTATGACCAACAAAAAATGTAGTTTAAAACAAATTAAATGACAGATCCCGCTCAAATTTTGCGCGCTAAGTACAGTGCTACCAACAAGCAGTAAAAAAATTTGAACGACCTCTTTTACGCGGGTCTTTTTATTGACATATTCCCGATACATTTTACACAGAGTAGTATATGCTTGTTTTCATGTAAATGTAGACCCGCACATTTAAAATGAATTTATATTATACAATTAAATGATTTTGTCAACTAATTTGGAACAATAAAGAATATTTGTGTATGTATTTGTTTTCATGTCATTTTTTTCTTATTTGTCAGTGTAATGTCGGCTTAGAATAACACTACCCAATTTCTCTTCGTGGGTGTTCGTAAGAGAGGGTATTCGGACCTTTTAAGTGATTTTTGGGCGATGCGGCTGGAGACCCATCACCAAAAACAATTGTTTGACAATCCTTTCCCCACTCAACGTCCAAAAGTGGCTAAGGAATTATAGCCGTGAGTATATGTATGTATACAGAATAAATATGCGATTCTTTCGTTATGGATTCTTATATTAGTAATAATATTCACTCAACATTGGTACTCATAAAATGACACCAACGCTCGCATTTACGAAATCCTACATCATATTTACGAGTTACTGTATTTTCTTTTCACAAGACATTGTAACTACATATAAATAAATATTACAATAATGTATATGTACAGACAAACATTACGTTCCTATGAAACTTACTAACTCGACGATGTATTTTTAATACTACAATAGTAGGTAGGAATCGGACAATAAGCTGCCAATAAAGGAGCAAAGCATTTACATATTATTAACACCGTGTAACACGAACGCTCTCATTGAAATCAAAGACATTCACATCGGCAGTTATATCACTTTGAAAGATACACTTGCTTATTGAAATTGCTCTACATTGACAGTGGCAATTTTGTATAGTAATCCATACTAATATTATAAATGGGAAAGTGAGTTTGTTTGTTTGTTTATTTGTGGCGCTTTCACGCCGCAACTACTTAACCGATTGCTTTGAAATTTTGCAGACATATAGTTAGAAGTCCAGATTAAATTATAGAGCACTTTTATCCCGGAAAAATGATATTCCCGAGGGATAACAAAAATATTGTTTGCTTGCGCTGTGTGTCGTAACAAGGTAATATTTAGTTCTCAAGGATAGCTAGAGATGGGGCTGGGTATTTTTTAAAACGTGGTAACGATGTATTTTTAAGATACATAAGAAGTGGGTTGATATCTTACGCTTTAACCAGCGGCCGGAAACTTTCCGACATCCTCACTTTAGGGATTTTAGCAGCGCAATCTTCAACCTTTCAGCTGAATCCTTATAAATTCTTAGAATTTTCTGTGGAAATGAGAAGTTTTATACTTTATACCGCAATATAACCTAATTCCACGCGGGCGAAGGTATGGGCGGAAAGAAAATTTGCCACCGCCGCATATTTAACTAGAACTATTATGAATCAATCGTTCCGGATTCGTATCTCAGGTGATTCAAGCATTTTGTATTTTTTTTTTGTTTTGTTAGCTTTGAATAGCAATCTATATATTATAATAGCAAGCACTATCCCTTCACTTCCGCGATTATTTTGTATGGAGATCCACCACTAACCATCCCCATCTTCCCGAACAATCGCTGCAAGCTCTCCCGCTATCACCAGTGGTCAGTGGCGGCAGCACCGGATTGCCAAACTACTATTCGAATTTGTATTTTTACTCACTAAGATATTCTCATTTTGAACATAGAAACTTGGTACAAAATGGTTTGGTTCATGATTCTTATGAAAAATTAAAAAGGGTTTTTTTGGAACTCAACCCCTAAGAGGTTGTATCAGAAACATAAAACTTGGTGCGATTGAATTTATGAAATTCATCTATCAATTATTCATGAGTATGTATTAACGTCCATAAATTCCATAAAAGGGTAGCCACTGCTTCAGAGAAAGTAATTCTTCATCCGGTTTCGGAAATAGACTAGGGAAAAGGTAGTTAAATAAAGGTAATTAGTGATGGGTCACCAACTGCATCGCCCAACAATCACTTGAAAAGCCTCAATGTCCTTTATATCCTTTACAACGCCCGCGGGAATTAAAATATAAAAAACAGAAGTTGAGATAGTGTTTCGGTATTTTGAATGTAAACCGGATACAAAAAATGAAGTCCACGCGGACGAAGTCGCGGGCAAAAAGCTAGTTATTTATAAAATGCACAGTTTTTAAAAATTATCTCTCCTTTAGAACCATTTCCCAATGGCCCGAGAACATTGTGAAAAATAGATTAAAATTGGTCAAACGGTTTAGTAGGAATTGAAGGACTGGACCTTGGACGTCGAACATTATGGTTAAATGCTATGTTGGTACAGCCTATAACACTACACAAAACTAAAATATACACCACACTATACAATATAAGGCCATACAAACTTGACTCGGAAACATATTTACCATATGTTTCCGAGTCAAGTTTTCTAATTCCCCAGCCACTTATGGAACTTGTGAGGGGAAAAGATGGTAAAATAAAGGTTGTTGGTGATGGGTCTCTAACCGCATCGCCCAAATATCCCTTTGAAGCCTCAAAAACCGTTAGTCGCCTCTTACGTACACCCACCGGAAGAAATGGGGTAGTGCTATTCTAAGCCGACACTACTCAGCAAAGCAAATATTTACCATAAAATTCCAAAAGTCGCTGATTTAACTTAATAGAATAATGATTAAAGTGTTGCAATGCTGAGGCTTTTCCACTGCACCTTTTTTATAGAATAAAATCACTTATATTTTTTATAGCTTGCAATGTGATGGTGTTTGGGTCTCAAGGTGTATATACTCTGAGGAATCATGGTGCTAGTGGGAACTGTTCTCTGATCACCGTATCACCAGCTTCCGTACGAGTCTTGGACATCGACGTCGGCCAATCTGTGAACCGAGGCAACCTTCTCAATTTTGAGACTGGAGTCATTCATCAGGTAAATATTCTATGGTACTAAGACTTTCACGATTGCACATTATAATTTAAACAACTATTGACTGTCGGATATTTCAATAGCGTGTTATAACATGGTTTTTTAAAGCCCGACGTTTTGAAAACTTTTCAGTTATCATGGTCACGGGAAGACTGAGGTGTTATTTGTCATTTTACAGTACCATAAAATTATTAATACTAACTACCTCCACAAAATTTAAGTTAAATTTTCGTTTAATATTTTGCTAATTACAAAAAGAGCTAACGTTATCTGGAGTCTTGCTAGTGTTTTTCCCTTGCTTGGTTGTGCTTATAAATATTCTATTTTGCTTTGTGGCGCATAAAAGTGGAGGATGACAGAATATTGGTGAAAGAAATAAATAGAGCCAATAGGAAAGGAATGTTAGTAGACGACGATCTCGGAAGACACATTTGGACCAAATAGAGAGTGTTCTCAAGTGTGTTCGAAGTATGAAGAATAAAAGAGTATGTATGAAAAGATTGATGGATGTGAACGAAGCTAGAAGTTTGCCAGAACCGTATAAAGTTGCGATCAATAGTCCTGCCTACCCTACTGGAAACAAACGACGTGTATATGTATCTACGTATGTTGCTTTAGTATAAATTATTAAACTTCTAAGAGTAAAGTTGTTTGATGCCTTTCAAGGAAGTATTAATTGGTTCAAAGCTTTGTCGAAGAAAGTTGTTATGATATATATACGTAATAGGAGAAGTATTGAGCGAGAAGCCTTTTGTTAAAATAATAATATTCAGTTGAGATGAGATCTCTCGGAATGTATGCAATGAATAAGAGTGCAATATGGGGTTGTGTCCAAGGATGCAAATTGGCATATTCTACTTACATATACTCACGGCTACAAATGCCTAGAAGGAGTAGCTATAACTTTGGATTAAAAAATTCTTCAGCCATTTCTAAAAGTTGAGTAGAGAAAATGTTTTTAACATAAAGGTTGTTGATGATGGGTATCCAACCACATCGCCCAACATTCACTTAAAAAGCTCCAATACCCTTAGTCGCCTCTCACAAACACCCACGGGTAGAAATAGGGTAGTGCTATTCTAAGCCGGCACTATACAACTCATTATATTGGTATACTCTGAATAGTGTAAATGGAATATTTAAGCGTAATAGTAAACCACTCTGACACAGCATGAAAGTTTGAGTTGAGTAAAATTAAACACCCTTACTGAGTACACTTGCTCTAACAATCTATTTACCCTAATCACACCCTTACTATCAACATCAGTCTTAATTACCTATTGACAAGCACTCAACAATGTAATTACAAAACAGAGCCTATTTAATTTACATTGGGTGAAATTGTTTGGTAACACTGAGAAAATAAACAATCGTAATAGCTCAGTGGGATGTACCCCGCCTATTATGTAGAGAGACGTGAGCTCAAATCCCGGGTTGAGCCTACGCCAATTTGTCTTTTCAAGAGTCATATGTGTGGTAAATTTATCATGTTTGTTAATGGTGAGGGGGAAACATCATAAGGCAACCCATATGTAAATATCCTGGGCAAGCAAAGCGTGGGTACACGCAATGTCACGTGATTCTCAGATTGTTTAAGGATATACGGCCAGAGTAAAATAATCAATGCAACATAACTTGACGACAGCCGTGGCCGAGTGGACTTAAACGGTAATCGATATTTCCAATAACATTACCTAGATTAAAAATAACAAAAGAACAAGTGTCTTCATAACACACAACTGATTAAAAAAACTGTTAATTGAATTTCCTCTGAGAGATGCTAAAGCTCGTGTTGACGTCGCATCGTCGTCGGGGCGAATACGGTGTTATCGAACGCAGCCTCTCTTGAGAACTCATTGGATAAAAAATGATAGGAATAATTTCATCGGAATAATTTTTAATAGCATTCAGAATGACATATATTCGATGATTTTTACTAATAACTTAGTCAATGAATCAGAAAAATATTTTAGTTGCAAGAAACTGACACAATAAAAAACATTACACACTTTATTACAAGGACGTTCATAAATAATCCTCATAATAAAATTACGTCGCTTGTTTTCTATCACTTGAATAGTTGATAACATGGCAGGATGTTTTACATCGTATTGCGAAGACAACGCAATTTAATCACAGAAGTAATCCAACATACATACATACATACATATACTCACGGCTGTAAATAACCCTTAACCCTTAACGGGGTAGCCAGAGCTTTGGAATGAGAAATTCCTAAGCCACTTTTGGAAGTTGATTGGGGAATAGATGGTAATAATAAATGTTTTTGGTGACGGGTCTCCAACCACATCGCCCAAAAATCACTTAAATAGCCCTTTTTCCCTTAGTCGCCACTTACGATTACCCACGGGTAGAAATGGGGTAGTGTTACTCTAAGCCGACACTACACGAACTAATAAACCAACTAGACAATAAATTATCTGATTTACCTGAGATGGACAATATTTTATCTTTATTTATCCGTCTTCAAGCAGATTTTCTCTGTTTGCTCTATTCTTCCTTGAAGCTACGCTTTTGAGGAGAATAGCTTTGAAGGGATTATTTTGTAGTTAATGTGAATTTCCTTTCTATTTTCGGAATTCATTGTGGACGTTCATATTTTATGACAATGTCTTATATGGAGAAAATCCTTATTTTCCTTAGGCTATTGTATTTTTATTGCACAGAACTATGGAAGGTACGTAATCATTATTAGTATTAACTTCAATTATATACAATTTTTATTAACTTGCTCTAAAATGGTCTACAACCAAGATAGTTCAGTTACTAGACAATGCGCTCGTCAGGCAGAAAGGCATCTCGGTTCGATCCCCGAGTCGGTCTTAAACCTATATGTCGTTTTATTCACCATGTACAAAGAAAAAGAAAACGAGACCATTCTAACTCTTTCTAACGCCTTTCTGCATGATAGGTTCTGCTAAGCTATCGTGGTTATCAGGCGTTAATATAGTTATTTAATTATTTACAAGATGTTTCCGTAATTTCGTTATTGCTCGTCGAGGGGCTCGAGCCTAGCTACAATTGAGTGATTTGACCATAGCCAACCAGGCTAGGCTGGTCTAGAGTTGGTCGGGGTCAAACACGATAGAAGTCGTTACCTGATGAATATCAGGTTAACTTGAACAATATCAATAATACTGAATAATTAATATAAAGTTAATAAACGTTAGTTAATAAAACGTTAACGTTAATGTGTATTTTAAACGTTGTATCAGAATACTGCGACATTTTGTGCAGACGGTTATTAAAGTAAATGATTTTTGGTCAATGCGGTTGGATCCCCGTCTCTCGGAAAACGTTAGCATAATACATACATACACAAAATCACGGCTGGAATGGGGAAAGTATTGTATAATAAAGATTGTTGGTGATGGGTATCCAACCGCATCGCCCAAAACACCTTTACCTCTTATGAACACTCAAAAACGAAAAAAATAAGGTATTGCTATTCTAAACCGACACTTCACAGCAAATATTGTAGACTAGTAAAATACAATCAACAATAATTGATTTCTTAAAATATTGCAATCAAACTTTTATTAACATTGTTCTACACTTAGATTTGTTACAAAAATATAGAATTTATGCTGGGTTTAAGATAATGTTTTTATGGCTATCTAAATGTTGAGTAATGAAACATAATTTACCTACTATCAGAATCCAAATCTGTAAGTGAAAAACGATCCATAAATATGAGAGCTACATACTTTATTTGACTTCACTTGAAAACCCCGCCCTATAAGGGTATGGTGATGGAGTACCAATATAAATCTTAAATAAATTAACACTCAGAAATACTAGTCGGTCAGTTTTTTTTCAACTAGATAATGCGTAAGTATAGTGACCAATAGAAAAATATAATAAATGAAAAAAATATATTTATAGTTAGTTAGAATATTTAGAACGTTTATTATTATCATAAAAAAATATATTGTAATGTTAGATTATGTGACCGAGTGAGAAATAGTGTTATTAGTGAAAAGTGTGGTGTGAAAGATGATATTGTAAGAAAGATAGAAAAAGGAATGTTGAGATGGTTTGGGCACATAGAGAGGATGGATGATAGAAAATTGGTAAAAGGGATCTATAGAGCTAGTGTGGATGGTAATGTTAGTAGAGGACGACCACGGAGAACACACTTGGACCAAATTGAGAGTGTGCTCAAAAAGGCTGGCGTCCGAAGTATGAAGAATAAAAGAGCATGTATGAAAAGACTGATGGATGTAAACGAAGCTAGAGAGGTTTGTCAGGATCGTGCGAAGTGGCGATCAATAGTCTCTGCCTACCCCAATGGGAACTAATGACGTGAGTATATGTATGTATGTATTATTATTGCACACACATGCACACTCACACAATACAATACACGTTTGTTAGTATAGTAGTAATTTAAACTTGATTTATAATTTTTGATTTTTAATTTTCATTGTTAGTTATAGTAGTAATTTAATTTTAATTTTCTGTCTGTTATAATAGTTTTGATTTAAAATCTGTATGCCAATCATGTAAGGTCACCTGCAATACAGGATTTTACCTAGTGTGGGGACCGTTGATTCTCGTTGATGTAAATTTTGATAAAAAAAAAAAAGATTTTTGATTATCATCTTTTCCCCAAGCAACTTCTAAAAGTGGCTGAGGAATTTATCATTCCAAAGCTCTGGCTACCCCGTTAAGGGATTTATAGCCGTGCGTATATGTATGTAATATTTATTCATATTATAGTTAGTATGTTAACTCTAAATATGATGTGAAAACTAAGTATCAACACTGTGTTAACTTTAAATCGCATCGTATAAAGCTGCTTGCACGATCGTTTGATCATAAATTAATAGCGAAGTACACAGATTAAGTTTGTTTATTCCATTACTCTCCCGAAGTCATTTGTTCGAGCCACGTTAGAGCAACTTATCAGGCTTTTATAACAAACACAATACTGAGGTACTCAAAGTCAACATTCAAGCTGTATATCCCCGAAGGAGTATTCAGAATAGACGTTTGTGATGTCACGAGATAGGGGGTAGGCCTTTCACTTTTTTGTACGTTACATGAATAAGCACAACTAAGCCATGTCACTAACAGCACTTACACAAAGCATTTCGTGAAAACCTTATTTTCAATCACGATATTTTATTGTACATCCTAAAACAAAGAATAATTTAGTTTAGTTTCTCTACAAGAATTTAGTTTCAATACAATACTTCCAGTACTTACTTAGATACTTTTCAAGTCGTCTTGTTTATATTGTTTGAAAGGATTGTATATCAGAAAACAAGTTCGGTTTACTAGTCGAGAAGAATTTGAAGAGAATGGTGTCAGAAGCTACAAAGGTAACTTGAATCTGGCATCTATCATGTCGAGAGAATAATGAGGATCGTTGAGCAGAAAAAATGTTGGTAACTCTTGTCACTGCATCCTTGTAAAGATGATATAAGACGCGAATTTGATATCGAATCTTACAGAGTTGAAAGTATGGAATAGTATTAACTAGTAGTTTCAGAAAATTATTAGGTTGTAGGGATCCGTACTCAAAAAGCAAAAAAAAGTGAAACGGAACTCCTTTACTGAGACTTTGCTTCGATGATTAACTTATTTTACACATAATGTGGCCAGGGAGAGTTCTGCTTTTTCTTATTTAACTGGTTTCTTTTCCATTAGCTATTCGCCGGGTGCACGATGACAGCGCCAACTAGCGTTCACATTTATAGCGGACATTGAAACATGTAATGGATGGATGTAAACAAACAAATAATTTCAAAAAAGTATTGTAATTAATAAATATTCTATTCGATCATGTAAATGTATAGCGTCGATAATAACGTTGATGTTTTGTTACATCCATCTAGAGTGATAATAAATAAATTACAGATAGTATACACGGACTTTCTCATCGCTGACTTCACGACAAGTAAGTACAGAAATATACAAATGTAATCGAATAATGCATTATATAAAAATTGCAGATGATTATTTATGACTGTATTGTTGTAATAATGAACTCTTTTTATGTATTTTCAGTTAAACATGGCCAAATTAATTATCAAAACTGGATTCAGAGCAATAACACACGACATAACTTTCCAACCACAAACGACTATAAAAGGAAGAAAACTAGTTTAAGCTCCACATGTGCAAGATGTGAAAGAAATTAAATCTGAAAATAATAATAAACAGATTCAAAAACATAATAAATCTACGAAAAATTATAAAGTTAAAAGTATATTGTTCTGTTCTATTATTGTGTTCTTAAATAAAAGTAAATTGTGTTATATAATTGTTTTTTTTAATCTTAGGTATATTTATTTATTACTAGATATTGAGTTCTGCAAGTATACACGACAAATATGCAAAATATCATCTATATGGCGAAACACGTTTTGAGAAATTTTATTTAATATTTGATAAAGTCTCAGCGGTTGCATTATCCTCTCGACATGAATCGTAACCTACTGTAAGTAGCATCTGTCTCACCTCTTGAATATTCCCTTTTATCACTCAGAAAAGGTGGCATAACGGTGAGGGAAAACATCGTGAGGAAACCCATATGGCTGAGTTGTACTTAGTCATGTGACAGTGTATTCGTACAAAACGGCGATAGGCCTGCCCCCTATCACGTGAGTACACTGTCCATGCAAAACGTGGGTACTCTGAACACCGGGTGACTAAGTCACGTGATGTTCAGAAGTATTAGTACTTCTGCCAACCCCTTCGGGGATTTTCGGCGTGAACGTTTATGTTTATGTAAAAGGTGGCATAACAATTCCTATTTCTTTTCCACTTTCATCTAAAATTTTCTTTATTTGTGGAAATCCTTTGTCAGCCAAAGCAATGTCTCCATTTTCTAAATAATCAACTTATCCTGATTCAACTGTCATTCGAGCATCGCTTTTCCTTCCACCGGCCACTTTTGATTTAAATGAAATGAAGCCTCCTGGTGTAATACCTATGTTGAGCACCTTTGCAGTAAATCCTTTCTTGTAGTGTGATTAGCACCACACACGATTTTCAACTGTAGATGGTATTTCAAATGGTAATCAATAATGACTCTAGTGTTACTGTAATTTGGATGAAAGTAGGCCGGCATTTGCAAGCAAGATTGCTCGATGAGCGCAAGTCTTTACAATAGTATAACATCCTTGGTGTTTGGTTTTTTTGTCCAACTTGATAATCTTCCAATTGCTTGATATTTTAGTTTGAACTTCAGAGTCACATATATCTTTGCCACTATGTACATAAATATTGCAGATAAAAGTTTTTCCTTCATTTCCGTCACGCGAAAATATATTAACTTGGCATTCTTTGTCAATTTTAGTGCTATGAATATCTTTCATAATTTCAATAACACTTGATTAGCCGCCGAATGTTCCTTTTTTGCCACAGTGCGCGCTGTGATCGATTCGAGTTCCCCCACCCCCTACTTTGCACCCAGCGAATATGATATACTTTTTTGTCATCACAGAGTAAATAATTAATTTTTCAAAGGTGACTTCCAAAATTAAATCAATATTAAAGTTCAATTTACATTTGAGGGTAATATCTTTAAGAGGAGGAAGGATACTCAAGGCGCGTTTAACCACATGTGGTATCGCTTCTACCCGGTTTAACTAATAGGAAAAAAGTAGTTTTTAACATCAAAAAACAACGTACTCTAAGGAAACTCTACACTCGGAGTTGCTCAACAATATGTAAACCTGGCATAAATCATCCGATCCGATCAAGTAGAACCAACAATTATAACGAGCTTTGAGCATAGTGTATTTCCATTTATTATTTAGGGAAAAGACTCAACAGCAATCCTCTTATGAGTCCTATTGTGAGTATGAGAGTTGAATCATCCAAAGAGCAATGGCAGAACTATTATGTCTGGATTTTCACTACTGGAACGAATCCGCAAAGAAAATATATCTAAAATAATTGGGTAATCGAAGTAGGGTAACTTGATAAAGATGACGGGAAACCAGTGAAACACTTTTTAGCCTAGAGTAGTGCTAGTCTTTTATCATCCAAAATTTGCACATAGTAGACGTCGACTTGCGAAAACTACCCATGTAAATACAACACCAATGAAATAATCAACGTAGGATCATTCGTTGTCAAAATCTTTTGTTTCCAACGGTGGAAGACTGTTTTCTAAAATGATGACGATGATTTAGGGACTCTTGGGCTCAAAATGTAGATAGATAAAAAACCAAAAAAGTAGCTACGCCCCGCTTTTATTTTCCAATTCATACTTTTTTTATAGTCCCTAATACATTCACGGGATGAAAGGGAAACTGATCGCATCTCCTAGTACATTTTATCATAAAGCCTTCTGCTGCTTTCAGTATGAGCCCAGAATATGAATTGACCTTAATAAGTAGTAGATTGAAAAGTAAATGGAAGTACCAATATAGAGGAAGATGAAATAGTGGGTTGCCGAAATCAGTTCCCTTTTTATGAATATTATCGCGTTTAATAATGTGATGATTTAATAGCAATAATAAATGTGAGGCAAACAAAAGCATGAGTTGTCATGCATCACATGTCATGATTATTCAAAATGGAAAAATCATTTCCTTACTCAACTTTAAAAAGTGACTTGGAATTGTTTTTTATGCTTAAACTGTCTCCTTTTGTTATGGCTCAAATTTTGCTGAAAGTATATAAATATTTTATGTATGTATATATTTCTTTGCATAGTGCTTCAAACGAGGTCAAGCCGACTACGTGGATATTGGCGGAGCAACAGGATTGGATCACTCGAAAATGGAGGTGCTCGAAAATCTTTGTGGACTTGACTCTACTGAAGGTAAATAAAATTTTAGTCTGTATTATTTGTATATTATTCGTTTTTTTATATTTTTAAGTGTTCGTACATAGTTGCATCTCTTTTGACAATTTTACTGCTTATATTTCTTTCTTTCTTAGGGAAGGCGGTAGGGTATGATAGGATAACTATCGAAATGCTGAGGGCTGGTAAAGGGTTGGTGGCTTCTTGGTTGTACTTCCTTTTCCAAAAGTGCTGGTCGAGTGGCAAAGTACCACAAGACTGGTGCAAGGCGGTGATTGTGCCCCTGTATAAAGGAAAAGGGTCACGCCAGGAGGCTAAAAACTACCGCGGCATTAGCCTACTCAGCATTGTCGGTAAATTGTATGCAAAGGGATTGATTGAAAGAGTGATGAATGAAACTGATGAGAAAATATGGGATGTGCAAGCAGGATTTAGGAAAGGAATGGGATGTATGGATCAAATCTTCTCTCTAAGGAGCATCACCGAAAAGTTCTTAGCTAAGAACCAAAAGGTGTATTGCTCCTTCATTGATTTAGAGAAGGCGTATGATAGGGTGGTAAGAAAGTGTTTATGGGAGGTGTTGTCCAAGTTTGGTTTGGGGAGTCAACATATACTTGCATTGGTGTCACTCTATGAGGATTCTAGTGCATGTATAAGAGTAAACGGGGAAAACACTGACTGGTTCGGAATCTCTAGGGGTGTCCGACAGGGATGTGTAGCTTCTCCGGGGCTCTTCAATTTGTTCATGGATGACTGTTTGACAGAGTTGCGTGAAAGTGATTATGGACTAAGAATGGGTGGATTCATCATTAAATGCCTCTTGTATGCTGACGATCAAGTGCTACTTGCATCATCGGCAGAAGAGTTGCAAGAGATGATGAATATTGCATGTAAGTCTTTTGTAAGAAAGGGAATGAGGGTGAATGTAGATAAGACCAAAACGATGGTTTTTGAGAGACAAGAAGATGTGACAGAATGCGTGATTGCGATTGATGGTAAGGATGTGGAACAGGTGAAGGAGTTTGTATATCTGGGAAGTTTGTTTACAAGGGATGGAAAATGTGATGAAGATATTGAGAGAAGAGTGAAAAAGGGTAATGCGATTAATGGAGCATTGGATAGCCTAATGTCTAGTCAATCGGTGTCCGAAAGGGCCCGAATGGCTGTGCATGATGCCGTTCTTGTTCCTACGCTTATGTATGGCAGTGAATGTTGGGTGTGGCAGAAGAAGCATGAAAGCAGAGTGAATGCAGTAGAAATGAGGTCCCTCAGAAAAGTTTGTAATGTTAGGTTATATGTACGTGTGAGGAACGATGTGATTCGTGAAAGGTGTGGTGTAAAAGATGATATTGTAAGTAAGATAGAAAAAGGAATGTTGAGATGGTTTGGGCACATCGAGAGGATGGATGATAGGAAATTGGTAAAAGGTATCTATAGAGCTAATGTGGAAGGTAATGTTAGTAGAGGACGGCCACGAAAGACACACTTGGACCAAATTGAAAGTGTGCTCAAAAAGGCAGGCGTCCGAAGTATGAAGAATAACAGAGCATGTATGAAAAGATTGATGGATGTAGACGAAGCAAGAGAGGTTTGCCAAGATCGTACGAAGTGGCGATCGATAGTCTCTGCCTACCCCAATGGGAATTAACGGCGTGAGTATATGTATGTATGTATGTATGTATATTTCTTTGCTTTCTTTCGAAAATTATGTAAATTTAATAATTTTATACAAACCCTAATACATCCATAATTGTATTTATGTTTTTATTTTCTGATTTTGTCTGCTATTGTCAAACATGTTGTTCTGTTTTTATCACGACGTAAAATGTTGAAGTGAATCCACGTAACGCGTTTAACTTAATTGTTTTATGACGTATTACGCATGAGTCACACTATAACCATACTTATATCTACATATAGTAACGGCTATAAATCCCAAAAAAGATTAAACAGAGTTTAAAAATAAGAAATTTCTGTGCCACATTTAAACGTAGAGTAAGGAGAAAGTGTAAAAATAAAAAAAAATAAAAAGAAAGAAAAGAAAACATTTATTTATTGCTACACTTAAATACATAGTAACACTCACATAAATAAAGATACATTTAACAAACAAAACAAAAAACAAACCGAAAATTAATGGATGGATGAACGAAATGGAACTAAAAATAAAAACTAATAACTAATGTGATGGAGAGAAATGAATGATGATTGGTCAAGGGTCTCCAGTCCCAATAGCCAGGAATCATTCAAACACTACACAGATGAAATCTAAATTTTTGAGACACTTCTTGAAATGATGCGAGAAAAGATTGTTCAATATTGGATAATTAAGGATGACATCTATCTTACTAGCAATCATTTTAAAAGCTCATAAATGATGAAATTATCTATAAAACATTTGTATATATTTCCGTATTTTGAGTTATAACAATTCAAACTTTGTAAAAGTCGAATACGTGGCATTATCATGTATATTTTGATGATTCCAAATTTCCACCAAACAATCAAAGTTACAAACGTACCTCTTTATAATATCGGAATAAAAGTATCGATACAGGACCATTTCCCTGGAGCCTAATTCTATAGTATAGTTATCACAGTAATTGATACGACGTGATAGCCTCAGTGGGTAGAGCAACGCTTATCGTGCAGACGACTAGTGTTCTAATCCCAGGTCGGGCCCACACCAATTTGTCTTTTCTTAAGACATATGTGTGGTTTATTTATCATGGTTGTTAACGGCGAGGGAAAACATCGTGAAGAAAACCAAATGGCTAAGTTTTACTTAGTCATATGAGAGTGTATTCGAACAAAAATGCGATGGGCCTGCTCCAATGACAATGTCATCTGATGTTCCGAAGTATTAGTACCTCTGCCAAGACCTTCGGGGATATTAGGCGTGAAGTTAGGTGCGAGTTTCAGTTGAGTTTTTGAGTAATTGACAGTGTCTTTTTCTGTATTTTCAGCTCGTCATCCATACTTGATTGCATGTGAAGACACCGTGGTAAGACTCCGTTCCAGTGGAAGATACCACAACTCCGTGACCTTGGCCATCTCACCTCTGGAGCCAGATGATATAGAACGGGCCGATCTCTTGTGTGGAATAAACGACGCTTGAATTTGAACGACATAATGACCGATTGTATTAATTGACTATAAAGTATTTGCATGTAGCCTTGAAAGTAACAAAAACGTTTGTTATTTATGAGAGTTCTAACTGTCCACGTACTTTTTGGATGCCAGAATTTAATATAAGATCTGTTGATTTACTCGTACTATTGCATTTATAGACGATAACTCCAATTTTCCTTACATAGTTCTCATATATACAACAGAAGTTGTTTTTTTTTTCTGTAATTCATTTGCAGTATGCATTAACTGGACTCGTAAGTGTCTGAAATTTTAAGGTTTATAGTGTGTAAGAAAACATGTAACCTCTTGAAAAGCGCAAACACACTGGCTAAAGAATTCTTTAATCCAAATCTTATGCTAAGTTTTCTCTTTGGTGCAATAAAGAATTAAGATTTATACTAAGTTGTTATTGAGCTAGTTTGTTAAGTAGATTTTATTTTTACTTTGCGAGAAGAGAACATTATAATTTATTTTTAAGAAATATTGTCACCAATTTTAAAGTCGAGTTAAAAATAAATCATATTTTCATCTTGATTTTAAGAGAAATGCTAAAAAGATAAATAATAAACTGATTTTACTGTTTAACTTTAAAATTAAGATGTATTAGCTATGTTATAAACAAATTTATTAAAACATCATAAAATTATGCAAAGGACCTCTAGCACCAAAGATCTTCGTTATAGATGTATTTTTACCATTAAATATAATTTAATTCATTATTTTTAGCCTAAATATATGTAATGAAACATAACTAATTAATGTAGATTATCCCCTTGTCATAATTGAATAAAATGATAAAGAAAAGTGTGTTTTTTTTTGTTTTAAATATATCTTTTTAGTTTTTTCAATCCAAGCGTATCAACCAGCTTAAGCTATCTATGGCATTGTGTGAGAAACGTAATTTTTATAGCTATACCAGCTGACATGGCAAACGTTGTTTTGCCATATAAATTATTTAAAGGAGAATTCCAGACAATTAAATAAAAATATAATGTTTGGACAACCCTTATAACTAAGGAGTATAAAAAACCTATTCTTATACCTACCGAAAGTGAATGCCAAATTTCATTTAAATCGGATCAGCCTTTTTGGAGGGGTTTGGTGACAAACACTGTTACACGTGAATTTTGTTATAGCTATTTAATAGCTTAGTGGCAACACCACCACTTCTAATGCAGGAGACAAAAGATCAAATCCCGAGACGAGTCCATAAATTAATGATTTTTGGAAGTCATATGTGTGGTTAATAAATGTAAAAGATACAAATTGTTTATTTCAAAATAGAAAAAATAGATCTCTGTTTTTTAACGTCATAAAGTTACTTATTAATTAAAACTCAATTGATTGGTGACGGTGAAGAAAACCTCGTGATGAATGAAACCCATATAGCTGGCTATATATTAAATTTAGTGATTTGTGACCTTGTATCCGTAAATGTTAGGCGCTCTATAATAGAAGGACTGGGTTATGATCAAAATTAGCTGTACATCATAAAATACCAATAGTCGTTGAACACTACTTTTTTTGGAGTATTTGTGTGTGTATTAATAATTTTCATGTCTGGGAAAATGCTATTCTAAGACGGTAATTGCTCTTGCCATTTTACGATGAGCAAACCATCTACCACACACTCTTTTTTGCTCACTTGCTCTGGGTAAGATCGTTATACGCTATTTTACCCTCAGACTTGTTCGAAGACACAGCCTAACCTATACAATCTTAAACGCTGAGCAGTTAAATGTCTAGTTGTAAAAGTAAAAGTAAAAGTAAAAGTTGATATAAAACTCATTCTGCCATTCCAACAATGGGCGATGGGATCATTACAATCTACGTTGGTTATACCTTTATAGATTATCACCTCAATGGGATAGGTGGCACTCCTCGATAAATGAACTGTGGATCTCGGTCAGGGACTCAGATTCATGAACCAACGGTGGTTACGAGCTGTATCGACAGGAACGCTTTTTGCGTTTGTGCTGGAAACTACACGCCACAGAAATCCAACCGTCTGAAGTTGGTCGCGAAGCAGTTTTCTATGATCAGCTTCCGGAAATACTTGTACTGCGTCATCCTTAGTTGCAAGAGTCCAAACTTCAGAGCGAGCTCTTAATTTATGATTTTGGCGGCTAAGTTGTGTACTTATACTCAGTGCTAGCAAGAGCCGAATAACCGAATTAAACATTATTGATTGAAGGGCACCATAAGTGTTGTCACGCTAATCTCCCTCGTCAGTTTCAAAATGCCCTCAGACGGCAAACGCTCCCGAACTTTTTAACAACTGGGGTCACTTATTTAGCTCCAAAGAGCGTTGCTACTGCGGATTTGTCATAATACCGCCTCATCACTTGTATTTTTACAATAAACGAATCCTTAACAACCATTATGAGCTCCAAGAGGACTGAATATATTGTTTGTAACAAAATCAGTAGGGGTGGTAGTTGCGGTAGCAAGGAGCTGCTCCTTATCGACGCGGTCGAAGGCCAACCAGTCAAACGCTATCGTCGGAACTTCTCCTCCGGCTGGATATATTACAGCACAGCCCCAATAACATGAGGCGTATGAGAGCGAGTATGTCATGTGAGAAGTGAATGTAAAAAGATAAAAAGATTTTGATTATTGATTTTGTATGAGAAATCTGCCAGTTTCTCACTTCTCGTGTGATATATTTTATGTGGTGTAATTTATACATTTTGTGTGGTTTTCATTTCGTTCGGCGAAAATAATACAGATTCAGTCAATACTCAGTCAAATAACACTTTAAAAAAAATGAAACTCATCACTTAAAAACATAAATAAAAAATATTTTTTAACAAAAAGAAAACCGTCTTCATAGTTGGAAAAACAACCAAAAATGAACAATCTAGTACTATAAAGTACGAAATAAGTATTTTAGTTGAATATAAGTACTGTGATTAATACCTAACCAATTTCTTTATTCCACACGCGTCAGTTCAACCTACCTCAATATTAAAATTCTTTTAAATTAATTTGTGAGCCGGTGCCAGCCTGCGTGATAATTGATAATAATAAATGTGTATTTCGCACTTCATATACATGTACAATGTAGGATACCTTGTAGTTGTAGTTGGACTCACTCTCATTCCGTGGGAGAAGGGACGATGCCTCGTGTGGGACGCCACCTGCGTCAGTACATACGCAGCATCCCACCTACCCAGAGCCACGAGAGCCCCACGTGCCGCGGCGGAGTGGGTAGCTGCTCAGAAGCACGCGAAGTGCCTGGTTCTGAAGGACACGTACTTGTTCGTGCCGTTTGCGGTCGAGGTGAGCGGCGCGTGGTGCGATGAGGCGTGGGAGCTTGTCCGGAGCATTGGACGGCGCTTGAGGGACGTTGGATCAGATCCACGCTCCGTGTCTTATCTGGTTCAAAGAATATCGTTGGCCATACAACGTGGCAATGCTGCAAGCGTGCTAGGCACTTTTACACCAGATATGACACGGGGCGCGTATTGTGACTTGTAAATATTAGTAAGTAAGTTGTAAATTGCATATGTAAATTTATATAAGAAAATAATATGGTTGCCTTGTAGTTGTAGGGTAAATTGATTTTTGTACGTATTACCATTTAAAACGTAAGGCGATAGATATAATATTGTTTAGATTGTAATAATCAGAGATAGATAGTAGGGTGAATTTAGTTTTGTTTGACTGGCACCGACTCAAAAATTAATTTAAGAGAATTTTAATAATTAGGTGGGTTGAACTTACGCGTGTGGAATTTTTTTTTTTTTTTTTTTATATTTTTATTAGGAACATCAACAGCGACATAAGTAATAATACACAGTTAATAATAGAAATCAAGTAAGGCCAATGACAGATGTTCACAGATGTACAGAAAACATATCTAACAATAATCTTGTTTTTACGTTACATCTGAGTTTCAACACATGTTTTTTTTTATAGCAAGTAACTCTAACAAATACATACAATTTTAAGAGGAAATAAAATATATATTAACAACAATATTTAAAGCAAAATTATTTTGATCCACGATATCTCAAGGGTGTGTGTATGTGCATGTGTGTGTATATGTGTGTGTGTGTGTGTGTGTGTGTGTAAAACAAATAAAAATCTGTGACATACATAAAGGCATATAAGAATGTATGTGTTATTAAAATTATACTCATAATATAATATGTATTTTAAGAATTAAAAAGTACGTCCATTACAGCTTTCCTGAATGCGCATCTACTTAGATTAAATAGATCTAAATCATGGAAGTTTTTATTACATTCGGATAAAATACGATTAAAAGGAGCGTTCTGTGAGTAGTTAGTTCTTGAAATTGGTACGGAGAACAAACTATTTATGGTATGGCGAGTCCTATATGATGGCGTGTTAAGTCCAACCTGTGCAAGTAAGTTTAAATAATAAAGCAATTGCTTTAATCACAGTACTCATATTCAACTAAAATACTTATTTCGTACTTTTTAGGACTAGATTTTTTATTTTCGTTTGTTTTTCCAACTATGAAGTCGGTTTTCTTTTTGTTTAAATTATTTTATTTTACGAGTTTTAGAGATGGGTAGACCTGGCAAAGATGCCTCTCGGATGAGAAAGCGACGGTTACTGTATTATTCTTCGCATTTCCGGTATTTCTATTATTGTACGATATTAAATAGGCTCAACCATATGTAACTTTCGATTGTTCTTGAAATCCCTCGAAAGGCGATGGTCTACAATTCTAGATCTCAAGAAAGACTCAAACGTTCACGCCGAATATCCCCGAAGGGGTTAGCAGAGGTAGTAATACTTCTTAATATCACGTGACATTGTCACCTGTTGTTCAGAGTACCCACGATTTGCTTGGACAGTGTTCTCACGTTATACAGGTCAGGCCTATCGGTGTTTTGAACAAATACACTGTCACATGATTGTGAGTTTCGACAGTTCCCGCGATTTCCTGGGATGCCATCATCAGATCCTGGTCTCATGGTACTTCCTCGGTAACAATAACTTAACAAAAGAAATGTTTAGTGAACCTGCACTTCTCTTCATAAAAGCTACGAAGAGGAGTATAAATCTATATAGAATGTGGAAAGAACTGTTTCCTAATACCTAGTGATTGAGGACCCACACCTTCCATCATCAGCTCAGCAGCATAACAATATGATTTTCAGAAGCAAATGCCAATATAAGTTCAGAAAATATGTAAAACGCGGTACATTTAGCTATAAGATTTGAGGGTTCCCCTCGATTTCTCCAGGATCCCATCATCAGACCCTGATATCCTCATCATGGCACCAATCCGGGAGTATCTTCTTTCCAATGAAAAAAATAATAATCAAAATCGGTTCATAAATGGCGAAATAAATGGCAACAAACATAAAAAAAAATACGGTCGAATTGAGAACACTCCTTTTTTTGAAGTCGGTTAAAAAAAGAGTTGTTTTTTTATATGAGAAAATGTTGTAAAGTTTTTCGTGACTCTTTTTTCTCTCGAACAAATAGCATTTATGTTTTAACACTCAATGGTTTTTAATTTAATTCTTCTGTATGAGTAATGTGGGTACTCGGAAAACCTAGAGAAAAACATCAAAAGATGTTTAAATCTAATTAGCATGGAACGTGAGTAATAATAGGAAAGGTAAAGGATAATTTCCATAAAGAAATAAAAGACTAGATGAAGAAGTTTGTTTTTTATTATTTTCTTGAATAATGACGTCAATAAAGCAAAAGTCAGACATATGCCCTTCTCTAAATTACTAACACATGGAGAGAAACTAAATAGCTGAGTGCAACTGTACAAACGAAATTGAACTACCTATCGCACATTGATTAACTAGTGTGCTACGCCCAAAATTAACTTTAATATTTCTCTTATATTAAAAATTATTATATGAGGGCCAAGAGTAACTATTGCAAACAACATTTTAATGCCAATCAGTGATTGCAGATTAGTAAAATTTTAGTATTGCTCGGGTTATTCAGCTACACATAAATTCATTCAAAATGTACATTTTTATTTATTTTATTTATATCCCGCGAGTTAAAGATTTCTTTTCTATTCTGTGATATGACGGATATTTGATGTACAAAAACTAAAGATTCACATTTAATTTCTTAAGCCACTCGTGACATATAAATTATCACAGAAATATGCCTAAATAAAATAACTCAATATATTTTATGAAGTGATTGAAACAAATAACATTTTTAATATAGACTGTGAAGGAATTCCCCCAAGTATACATGTACATATTTGTTAAATAAAAATGTGTGTGTCCAAGATGTGTCCAATCATTGATGATTCAAGTCTACCCAAACTGAAATTATTGCATCACCTATAGTTCATTATATAAAAACACTGTTGTTAATTAATATCATATTTAAAATATATAGTACAAGCAAAACTCAATTGAGACTGTTTGTATAATGGCCCTGATTTGAAACTTGTATAAATATAATTTTCTACTCAAGTATTTAAAAGATTAACAAAGATTAATTTACATAATAAAATTATAGATATAGAATTTAGAGATTATGACGTTTTGGAATATTATAACATAATATAGTATACGTATACCAAAATAGAAAATCGTAAAAATAATGTTTATTAATACAAAGTGGTTTGTAAACCGAACATAAACACGAAAACTTACTTACAAGTAAAATATCATAAATAGGACTTTACTTTAAAAAAAATATAGTTATGACACATTTAATATAGTTCATAGGGATTTTATTACCAAGTGCACTACAAAAACTTTCTTCTAGAATGTTGCTTAGATAAAAGCATTCGTTTAGCTAAAAGAATACATTTCTAAAATTGTGTTGACAGCAGTTTTGAAATATCTTCAAATCTAGTAAGTTCCACCTGGGAGACATATTCATCATTCTAAGGGGATGAATATTATGTTGAAAGATAGTATTGTCGACGTCAGCTGCAATATTTTTATGTTTTCACATTAGTCAGTTCTTACACATTGAATATACGAAAGCAAAAAGATTGTATACATTGTAGCACCTAATTCGTAAAGCGAGTCTACTCTGCCTAAAGGACGTGTAAAAAAGCAACATTTCTCTTATTGTAACACTGAACATCAAATCACTTATGTGACAACCTACTTGATATAATTCAAATGTTAATATTTACCATTTTCCTACACACATATTACGATTTCTTAAAAGCAAAATTAGGATCGCACCAGCTGACTTTGATATAAATAAAGTCAAACTCAGAATCAGAGCAGAACAAAAAACTGAAAAAAGAGTCACATAATGAAAATAGGGTCTATACTAAAAGTAGAGTAAGAAGTTACTTTTAAAAAATATTCAGGTATTTACTTTTAATAATATAAGGAGACAAATGGTGGGTGCATAAAATTCATATTTTTTGTGATTATTAAAACAAAAGTTATGTGTTATAAGAATTCAAAGCTTACATTTTTTAGTAGAAAATACACACTAAAATTTTACATCTACTTTTAACTAGTTAAAGCTATCCCATTCAAAATTTATATAGTGTTGGTAAAAAAAACTGCTGTGCAATTTTACAAGAGTATGACTATTAGCATTCATAACATAACATAGGTTCTTGCAAGATCTACGTTATTATAGTGAAGCATTTAAAAACATTATTTTAATTCATACTAAGACTGTTTCCACAATTATCCGTGAAGTAATAAAAGTTGAAATAAATAAAGCAGATGCCAGTTTTATCGATATTGTGGCAAACGTGCCACAGATTTAAACATAATTGGCAATGTGGGTTACACACAATTTATACAATTCTAATTTTAAGTCTTGATCGTATTTCTATTGCAAATAATTTCATGGTCAAGTTCAGAGTAGGAATTTTTTACCATAAAAATTAATATAATACGAATTTTTAATAACATAAACATAAACATAAACGTTCACGCCGCATATCCCCGAAGGGGTTGGCAGAGGTACTAATACTTCTGAACATCACGTGACTTTGTCACCTGGTGTTCAGAGTACCCACGTTTTGCATGGACAGTGTACTCACGTGATAGGGGGCAGGCCTATCGCCGTTTTGTACGAATACACTGTCACTAAGTACAACTCAGCCATGTGGGTTTCCTCACGATGTTTTCCCTCACCGTTAACAACCATGATAAATTAACCACACATATGTCTTTAGAAAAGACAAATTGGTGTAGGCCCGACCCAGGATTTGAACACTAGTCGTTTGCACGATAACTCGTTGCTTTTAATTTACACGGACTTTTTAATATCTTTACCAATGCTTTCATATATATTTTGTTAGGTTTAAAAGTATGTTATTGATTACAAACATCTTTTTTTGCTGTTAGATTTTTTTTTGCATTACGACATTAATGTCATATATAAACTTCTCAGCAACCGTGATAGCCCAGTGGGTAGAACACTCGGTTATCGTGCAAACGACTAGTGTTCAAATCCTGGGTCGGGCCTACACCAATTTGTCTTTTCTAAAGACATATGTGTGGTTAATTTATCATGGTTGTTAACGGTGAGGGAAAACATCGTGAGGAAACCCACATGGCTGAGTTGTACTTAGTCATGTGACAGTGTATTCGTACAAAACGGCGATAGGCCTGCCCCCTATCACGTGAGTACACTGTCCATGCAAAACGTGGGTACTCTGAACACCAGGTGATAAAGTCACGTGATGTTCAGAAGTATTAGTACCTCTGCCATACCCTTCGGGGATATTCGGCGTGAACGTTTATGTTATATATTTATGTATAAACTTCTCATATGTTGCCTTTAATGAGGTTGTTAATGTTAAGTTTTAAATTAATGAGACGGATATTATTTGATATGAGATATTCATTATAATTCAGATGAAAATTAAATGTTTAAATAACGTTTTCTTCAATGGACTCTGCTCTATTATTAATAAACAATAAATAAAAAAAAATATTTATTAATCAAAAAGTCCTAATATTTCTTTTCATATTTTTTATTTTTTCTAATTTTTATAAGAATTCTGGGATATTATAAATTGCTGTACTTCCATAAAATTTACTTAATGTGTATGAAATACTGAATAGTTTCTTAAAAAATATTAGTTATAAATGTGTTCTAGTATAAATAATATTATTTACAAAATTTACTATTATATTTTTCGAAGTCATAAGATTTTTAAGTTCATAAGATCTTATAGTGGTACGAAACAGTAGCATCTAATAAGTTTTACGCTATGATATATTTATGTCACTTAGGGCAAATATAACGACCATTTACATACTTAAATATACCTTTAGTATTTGATCACTAAAAGGGATATGTATCGAATTGCTATAGAGGCATATAGGCACCCACTGATATGTATCGATTTATGAGAAATACTCTTGTGCAAGCGTAGCTTTGACAACCAAGGCCAATGGCTATCGTGCTGCCATACACACATTTAAATTCATCACCTTATGTGTAGATTTATCTAGTTTCTAACATCAAACACGAAAATAATACCTTTCTAACATTTAAAATGACACTTTACAAAACTAAATACCACACGAGAACATTTAATTTATGATTATTTGACGTTTACTTGTTCTGATTATATGGCACAAAAGCGTTATACATGAAAATAACAAGTGAGTATTTATCCAAATTATAATATTTTATTACATTCATTTCTAGATTTCTAGTTCAGACAAATCACTCTTTAGTAGAACTGCCCATATATTGTTGATCTCAATTGCATAAGAACTTCGCAGAATGTTTATACTTTAAACGTAACATGTAACAAAATATCAATGACACTTTCAAAGGAAATAAGTAAATCAGAAATATTTGCCACTTTAATCAGATCAGCCGTATTTTTCATTATTATTCTTTTTAATTTCAGATAACCTTTGTTAAATATACCATGTAACCATAGTTAATATCAGTAGGTACATATTTAGTTCAGTGCACATTCTGCTAAGTTCTTATTTTGCATAATGAACAATTAACCTGACAAGGACAATGCAAACAATTGACCACCCACCCGAGCGAAGTAAATTTTGCCTTTCAACCTTTTAATTGCTGTTCGTTATAGTTCGGCCGTTCACTATCTCACTCTTTCTCATAAAATTCTGACTTGATCATTCTACACATCTTTTAATATAAAATATTACTTTTCATTTATTTCTTAACCTAAAAGCAATAAATATATCATTTAACACTGCACAATCATTATAACATTCACTTTTTTATATATCTTTAGAAAACAGTTATGCCTACTATGGATCCCTCAAATGTTTTTTTATCCAGGACATTTATGATAAAATAATAACTCCTATATAATCTATCCATAAAACTAAAACAGTAAATTTAAGGGGGTTATAAATAGATATGGATATTTTTAAGATAGTAATAGCTTTAAAACAAATGTCCGTTCCTTGATATAAAAACAAAAATAACTGACATGACACTCACTAAACACATCACTAATATTCTTAAAAACACTTGCTCGCTATCATTCCCCATTGCGAACAAAATGAAATTCACAGTGCTGCAGATGTAGCCAATGCAGTGAGCAACATCAATGGTAAACTCTTCCCAGCCATGCTACTGTATGGCCCAGGCACTCCACTATCGCAAGGAACTCGTTCCAATTCTGAAAATAATTATTGATACGTTAACTATTATTTGAAACCTTATATATTTTGTATATGTAATTTTTCCTTGAGATCTATTTTTTTATAGCATCAGTTAAACCTAGAATATAGATTTTGGTTTAAGAGAGTAAGTATATTGGTAGTAGTCAGAAAGTTTTTATAAAGACACTTAAAGTCTTATGACGGCCGTTGTGGTGGTTAAGAGACTCGTTTCTAAATCAATATGTCAAAGGTTCAGTCTCTGCCGAGGATAATGATTTTCATACTGAATTTTTGACAAAAATATTAAAAATTTCAATCATTTGTATGATAAACTTAGATATAAGTTTTTATTAATTTTTGGTAAGTCATTTACGTTACTTTGAGCTTAGTTTTAAAGGCTGAATTCCCAAAGTGTCTAAACATACATACATCTACATATACTCACGGCTATATTTCCCTAGAAGGGGTAGCCAGAGCTAAGGAATTATAAATTCCTCAGCCACTTTTGGAAGTTGAGTGGGGAAAAGATGGTAAAAATAAAGGTTTTTGGTGATGGTTCTCCACCCGCATCGCCCAAAAATCCAATAAAATGCTTCAATACCCTTAGTCGCCTCTTACGACACCCGTGGGTAGAAAGGGGTAGCGACATTCTAAGCCAGCACTAAAAGCACTTCTGTCTAAAAAAAAAACTAAAAAGTAATAATTTGAAAGATGGTATTCCGCGACAAAAATGACAGTCGGTTGGGGTCACGGACTGAGGTCCTAGAAAAACGGTCAATACAAGTTGTATCCGGGAGCACCACTTTCTGCATTGGTGCTGAATCTAACATGAATGTTGGACACAAGGCTGATTGAAATTAGCCCGATAACAGGCAAAATAATATAAGTGATTTCCATCGAGGTCAAACCTCACATGTGGTCGGTGATTTCAAGAAAAGAGTTTCTAGGTTTTTAATCAAGTAACATTATTGTCACCTGGTGTTCTGAGTACCTACTGTTCCTGTGAGAGTGTACTCACTTAATAGTGGACAGGTCAATCGCCATTTTGTACAAATATACTGTCACATGACTCACATGACTAGTACAACTGAGCCATGTGTGTTTTCTCACAATGTGTTTCCCTCACGGTTAACATATGTAAATAATCTACACATATGACTTTAGAAGACACACTGCTGTATACCCGTTTCAGGTATAAACCCACACCTTTCTGGCATGATAGACGATAAGTCCCTACTAAGCCACTTCCCTACAAGCTATTACGAATATATTTTTTTATATATTTTTACTTACGGGTAAGTTTATTCAAGAAATCATTCCAGAAAGCACAAGCTGATGCTCTTGGCCCCCTGGAGCCGGCTGGGCCGCTGGGACCGTCTGCTGTGTACGTGTAGTAATGTGGAGAGGTGCGCGAATATACTGGCCATTTTTCTTCGGGTCTGTGGGGCTTTCTGAAATATTTATGATTAATTGATTTAAAACTAGTATGGAATCGTAAATTGGTAAGCTTAAGCTGCAGAATTTTATTGCCAGTCTCATTTCTTTCATTGGCATGGATGTCGCGCGAGGTGACGTAGATTTAAGAACTTTCGAGTAATGTTTTAGTAGAGGTAGTAGTTGGGCTGGAAAACTATCACCAAGCATCTTTTACTAGAATATTTTTCCTACTCAATTTTTTAAAAGTGGCTTATTACAACACATACCATATTAAACTTAAAAACAAACCTTTACAAAGAATTGGTTCTTCTGTTAGTGCAATAGAAACGAACAAAACAATGTCAAATACTTTTGAAGTGATGAATGGGCAACGTAATTAAAAATTTAGCTTCCCATTTTTCTATTCATTTTCGTGCCATAAGTAGCCAGTGAATATTTATCCTGAAGCCTTAACTCAATTAACATAATCAACGTGATTATTTATTTGCAAAAGTATGTTTGTTTACTTTTAATACATTTAATAATATCCACGATCAGTTACTTATTTCTTTTTACTCACAATCAACATTGCATCACAATTTTCGTGTTTGCTTTAACGAGCCTAAATGTAAGATTAATGTGCGACATATGGCTGGCTCACAAATCTTACAATCAATAGTTTTTTGTCCCAATAGTAACTAAAGATCAAAGTAATATGCCTTTATAATTTCTTTATTCATATTGAAATAGAACGTACCCGGTGAGAGCAAATCTGGTGAATGACTGCATGATATGCGCCGACAGGTCTCGCTCTCTGGTGTGATATTGTAAAGACATGTTCAATGGATGCCCAAATACGTATTCCATTTCATCTCCGTGCATCACGCCCATCCACTCTCCCCATAGGCTTGTGCTTGTTCTCTGAAAATTTTAAAATTAAGTTTTAAATAATATATTCAAATAATTGTTTGTAACGGGGGTTGTGAATATAATAAACTATTTTTAGAATATAATGATATTATATTCTTACGGTACGGTACGGTACATTTCATGCTGTGCCAAATTGATCAAACAAACATTTTTACTTACTTACATGCATATACTCACGGCTATATTTCCCTAGAAGGGGTAGCCAGAACTAAGGAATTATAAATTCCTCAGCCACTTTTGGAAGTTGAGTGGGGAAAAGATGGTAAAAATAAAGGTTTTTGGTGATGGGTCTCCAACCGCATCGCCCAAAAATCCAAAAAAAAAGCCTTAATACCCTTAGTCGCCTCTTACGACACCCGTGGGTAGAAAGGGGTAGCGACATTCTAAGCTGGCACTACACTACTTACTTACTATATTTACAGAATTTTGTCTAAATAGAAATAGTAAAGAAAAGTGTTAATAAGTTTCAAACTTGTTATTTTAACAACAACACATTCGATTCCCAAGTAGAATTAGATTAAACGTTATTTATTGAAAAAAAAATATTTATTATTTTATTTTTAAAAAATGATTTAAATAATTTCTAACAACCAACGTGACAACGGACAGCCTGTTTGGACGAATAGGCTGTCACTTGACTAACGCCCGATTTCTGAAATGAGTATTCAAGCTGAGAACAATTTGAGTATCGTTTTGTCTCATTCAGTTGTTAAGATTTCAATGCAACAGAAGGATACTAAAGTTGTTCTCAGCCGGAATACTCAAATCAGAAATTGGTCGTATGTCTTGTCTTTACCCCTGACGAAGAATCACTTATCATTTCAGATATTTATTTAAATGGTATGAAATAAAGTATGTAGTTTCTACTTTAAATAGAACTAACGCATATTTTTCCCTAAGTACTTACAGGATACTAGGATTTTTGTAATTTGAAGGGGGGTGTGACTAGAGACCTGAGACCAACAATCCATATTGCATTATATAATCTATTCCCTGACTTCAAAAAGTGTCTAATGACTTTCTAATTCCGAAGCTGTTGCTATCCCTTTTTAGATTATTTTGCCGTAAGTATGTATGATATGAAATACATTAATAGATTGTTTTTAAGATTCAAAATATTTGGCCAAAGATATAAATCTCGATGCGTTAAATAGTTCTCATGTAAAAACTGGTAAGCAAAAAAAAATATCTATATTTTTCACATATAACCTGAGTAACTTTTTCCTGGCTTCAATTCACAAATACAAACGAAAAGTATAGTTTGCTTTACTAACCACAACAATATTCTTTTATAAGTTTTTATGCGCCTAATACTACTAAACAGACAAGTAAGAATATGTACTTAAAGATATTAATTTACAACTTGTTATATCATAAAGCTACTATAATGGGAAATTCATTAGTTAAAACTCTAACGTTTACGCAGTATGTCCCTGAAGGGGTGGCAAAGGTAGGTTCTAACACTTCTGAATATCACGTGACATTATTGCCACCTGATGTTCACAGTACCCATGTTTTGCTTGGATAGTGCATCTGCGTGATAGGAGGTAGGACTATCATCTTTGTGAGCGTCGAGACTGTCACATGACAAATTACAACTTAGAATAGAATTGAATAGAATAACTCTTTATTGCACATCAAACACAAATTTACAAAAATAATAATATGATCAAACAGTTTATAGTAAGGTACAATTAGTACTTAGCCATGTGGGTTTCCTTGTGTATGTTTCCCCCGCCCCTTATAACCAGGATAAATTAACCACACATATAAAGACACATTGATATAGGCTTTAATAGTGATTCGAACCCTAGGACTGCGAATGATAGGCGTGTTCTACCCACTGCGCTGTCACGGTTGTTCGATCAAAGAAATGATAAATATTTAAATGGTGTCAAGCTCAACAGAAGCAACCAGCTTATATTGCTTGCATGGAATTTGACAGAGTTGCGACGATTCGCAAGGGAGTAAAATTCAGTACCATACTTGTGTTAAAAGCAGCTGTGTGAAAAGGGACCTCGTTTAATAATACATTTACTCGTTCACGGCAACACTTGTGTTACACTGCCAAAGAGTTATACATATGTAAGAATCGGGTATATCTTATCCCATAATTTCCTTGTTGATTTTCTAATGTGGAAATTTTGACAAAAACTATTTGGCACAAAATACTTAGGATTAAGGGCATCATTGAGAAGCTAGTAATTAAATATGTATATCTATAAATGGTAATTGTAATATTGTCAGATATATTCATACGTATGTGTACGCCATTGGTTTCCCTTGGGGTAGTTAGAGACTTTTCATCGCCACTTTTTACAATTCTGTCAAACCTCTCAAGCTTCCTAACATACTTACCAACTTAAACTTAAAGAAGAATTTTCATACCAAATTATATTCTGAATCTCTGAATTGCTATCAAATTTTTACATACATACATATAATCACGGCTATAAATCCCTAGAAGGGGTAGCCAGAGCTAAGAAATTAGAAATTTCTCAGCCACTTTTGGAAAGCTGAGTGGGGAGAAGATGTTGAAATAAAGGCTGTGGTGATGGGTTTCCAACCGCACCGCCCAAAAAATCCTTAAAAGCCCCAATACCGTAAGTCGCCTCTTACGTACACCCACCGGAAGAAATGGGGTAGTGCAATTCTAAGCCGGCACTACACAGCAATCAAATTTATGATTTACATATTTTTATTAAGAAAATTGGTTGAAATTGAGTCGGATAGGAAAGAAACTTACGTATACATATGAGTTATCATAAATTCATGGGCACGAACAAAGGTCAAGAGCTAAAAGCGGGTGGAATTGTTCACAATAATATTATTTTGGAAGAAACCTGATGTAATGTATATCAAATAAGAACACTAATTTATCCATATGTGATAATGAAGGATACAAAATTTGCTATATTAAAATGAAAAGCAAGCAAAAATATCCAGAATAGAACAATTAAAGTCAGTAAATTATTTTTAAAGGCAAAAGAAAAATTAAACAAGTTCACTTGTTTCTAAGTTGAAAGAATAAAACTTTAAATTATATTTTTTGTGTAATTCATTAAACAGAACTTAACTTACAGAGAATCCTCGAATAGTAGTATCTTATAATAGTCTCTTTTATATAGGTTAACTTAAATATAGGTTATTATACTTGAAAGCATTAAAATATTGGTAAAATTTTGTTTAGAAAAATTGCTCATACTAATGAGAAAGTGGTCCACTCTCACACTTTTAACATTGTTGCTGCTAACGTATGGCTTTATCTCATTTGCATCCTCATTAAATCACTACATCCTTATATTTTACGGCTTTTAATCTCAAAAAATGGCAGTCATTTTATTTTTGATCCATTTTTTTTTAACACGAATGACATGAATTGCAAAAAACTCTTAAAAATACCAACAACCGTGAGTTACCTCGTACAACACCTATGGGAAACAAAGTAATGGTAAGTGCTATTCTGAGGCCACACTACAGCGGTCCTAGGTTCTTAAATTCACTGTATCTATCTTGTCTATAAAACATTGCAAAATATCGGCTCTAGTACTGGTAAATTCAGACGAGTGTAATTTGTCAATGCAGTTTTAATCCAATGAAGGTTCTATGTGATGGATTGAGCTGTCAAAAATGTTTTTGTTATTGGTCTTGTGACAGGGAAATGGCTAATAGAAACCAATAGAGATTATGTTTTCCATCTTATAATACACTTCATGTGTATCGTGTTTAGTAGTTTAAATTTTGCGCTATCGCTATTTACTCATTTTGTGGCATCCTCAGGTTTTTTTTTGTGATGGTCCTTATTACTGCTGGCAGATAACGATTGTTTCTAATGGATAAAACAATACAATCAATTTAAAACAACTCGCGCTTGGGTATGAGTAATCTTGATGAATTAAACAATTAACTTCCTTACCAAGTCTCATTGGAGTTTGCCCAAACAAGCAATCAATACTTTAGCATACCCTCGCAAGAACTGTTTTTTTTATTTCACATTTATCAGCGGTTATGTTACAACATAAACGTTCACGCCGAATATCCCCGAAGGGGTTGGCAGAGGTACTTATACTTCTGAACATCACGTGACTTTGTCACCTGGTGTTCAGAGTACCCACGTTTTGCATGGACAGTGTACTCACGTGATAGGGGGCAGGCCTATCGCCGTTTTGTACGAATACACTATCACATGACTAAGTACAACTCAGCCATGTGGGTTTCCTCACGATGTTTTCCCTCACCGTTAACAACCATGATAAATTAACCACACATATGTCTTTAGAAAAGACAAATTGGTGTAGGCCCGACCCAGGATTTGAACACTAGTCGTTTGCACGATAACCGAGTGTTCTACCCACTGGGCTATCACGGTTGCTACGGTTGGTTATTCATAACTTTCACAATAATCATGATATTCAGTCTCATTCGTCATTTTCATGATCATGCTCTTGAAATATCCTATAGAACCTACTTTATTATCAATAAGTATAGATAAAGAATAAATGAAGGAAAGAAAAATTTTGACACACATTTATTCTTTAATCCCCACATGAAGTTTTCATGAACAAAAACATTCAAACTACTTTATTATCATCGATAATTATCCTAAATTTTTATTTTTTCCCTACATAAATTTGTATTTACCCAAATGTAGGATACGTTCTCACTACATCATGTTTTTCATCTTACTCGCAGCATTCTCTTATGAAATGTTTCTACTGCATATCTATCCTTTTCAAGTACATTGTAAGTTAGCAACTAAGTTAGTAAAACACATTTATTTGACAAAATTTACATAAATGTCAAAAACAGCAACACACAGTAAAAAGACAATGAAAACAAAAATTTACAAAAATTTAAACATGTAACAAAAACATACAACATAAACGTTCACGCCGAATATCCTCGCAAGGGTTGGCAGTGGTACTAATACTTCTGAACATCACGTGACTTCGTCATCTGGTTTTCAGAACCTATTGCCAAAATGGTTATATAATAATATAATATCTAGATTGTTGTTAGTTTAGATGCTGTGTAGTGTCGGCTTAGAATAGCACTACCCCGTTTCTTCCGGTGGGTGTACGTAAGAGGCGACTAACGGTATTGGGAATTTTTAAGGGATTTTTGGGCGATGTGGTTGGTACTCTGAACACCAGGTGACAAAGTCACGTGATGTTCAGAAGTATTAGTACCTCTGCCAACCCCTTCGGGGATATTCGGCGTGAACGTTTATGCTTTATGGTTGGAGACCCATCACCAACAACCTTTATTTTACCATTCTTTCCAACTTCTTTCTTCTTTTGCTACTACCAAAAGTGGCTGAGGAGTTTCTAATTCCGTATATCTGGCCACCCCTCTAGGGATTTATAGCCGTGAGTATATGTATGTATGTCCCTATATTGGTCCTTGTATTTAACTACATTTACCCTCCTCCTCCTCTTGTTGAAACTGCGGTTACCTTTAATTTAAGATAATGAAATATATGTCTGACTCGTTATACAATGATGTACCTAGTACATAGCAGATTCGTCTATTTAAGTTGTGATAACATTCACACTTCTATACGAACTAAGCTGTAGGCTATAAGAGAAAGGGTTTAAATCACATTTTGTAATCAAATGGAAATAAAACTTTTTAATACCTCTTTAACATACTTAGTTTGTAAAACTAAACTTACTAATAAATAAAGGATAAATAAAGGAAAGAAAAATTCCGACACAGGCGGGATTCGAACCCGCGACCTCGGGTATACGCCCCCGTCGCTCTTTGCCAAATTGAGCTACCGTGTCAATTGGCTGCCAGCGCGAAATTCTTGTATCCTTTATTTCTTTTACACGTTTTAGTAGTGTTTGCGTTTCCTACCTCCGAATTTTTTACTAATTCGGAAGGCCACTTCTCTATCTTTTCAGATAGAATGACGAGCGAATCAAAGAGCGACGGGGGCGTATACCCGAGGTCGCGGGTTCGAATCCCGCCTGTGTCGAATTTTTTCTTTCCTTTATTTATTCTTTATTTACTAGTAATAATCCCCACATGAGGTTTTCATGAACAAAAAGATTTAAACTAAACTTATTCTTCCAAAACTTTGACCTTAGCTAATCTCACAATATTTTTAGTGACTCGTTCACTGTAACACGAAACAGCTATGTAACAACATAGACTCATAAACTCACTTCATTAGTTCCTAATGAGGTTGGCAGAGACTATCTATCGCCATATTTAAGATATAAATAACATTGAAATTCAAAGAATTATCTTATCGTAAAGAAAATTTGTTAAACGGTAAAGTCTACGTCGAATTTAAGGCTGAACGATGAATAGGCAGTAGAAGCCTGATTTATAACGGGCCATTTATCTCATTTTTCGGGCTATTAAGCCTACTTTAGTTGAGCGTTAGCAGTTTTTATGTTGTTGTACTGCTATTTTTAATTTATTTATGAGACATGGGAGGGATTTTTGAGTTTATTACTTTTAATCAGCCATTAAAGACACAAAAGTAAAAAGCCAAATTTTGTTTAGCTATACATACTTATACTGACGGCTACAAAGGCTACCCATACCCTTGTTTATCGGGGTAGCCTTTATTACCCCTCGGTTGCCAGAACTTCAGAATGAAGTTGATATAATAACTATAAAATATATTTCAATTTTAGTTTTTACATTGATTAACCGAGTAGTGCCGGTCTGGGATGTCACAACCCCTTGCTTCCCTCGGGTGTTATAAGAAGCGACTAAGTTTGCGAGGGGGCTTTTTAAGGGGTTTTTGGGCGATGTCGTTGGAGAACAATCACCAACGATATTTTATTTGTACCGTCTTATCCCTTCACAACTTCCAAATGTGGCTGAGGAGTTTCTAGCTCTACAGCTCTTTCTACCCCATTTTGGGATTTATTGCCGGGAGTATATGTATGTATATTGAATTAAGCCAGGGATACCAGGGGGGGAAAGTTGTGGTATGGTTTCGCTAAGTATAATAATAAATAAATAAATATTGCACTCTGTCGTCATTTAATTCCAGTATCACTATCGTTAATACGCGTCGTAAATAAAATTACCGCGTTTCTGGGTTTTTTTTTTAAATTTTAAACGTTAGATTAAAATATGTTATTTAATTAGTATCTGCAAAATTATTTTTTGATTGTTTAAAGTAACCGTTTTGAAATGAAACATACATACATACATACATATATACTCACGGCTATAAATCCCTAAAAGGGGTAGCCAGAGCTAAGGAATAAAAGAGTTCTCAGCCACTTTTGGAAAGTTGAGTGGGGAAATGATGGTAAAATAAAGGTTGTTTGAAGAGAAACAATTCACACATTGCTAAATGTTTTGAACATTGTAAAGTACTAATGTTTGCCGATGACCTAAAAATTTATTAAACGGTATCAACAGTAAATTGCATTCAGATCTAAAAATATCTTGATAAATTTAGCGAATTCTGTTTATCCAACAAACATAGGCTCGCCCATAATAAATGTAAGCAAATAACGTTCACTCGCAACATAAATAAAATTTAATATACGTATAATTTTGGCGGTCATACAGTTGAAAATTGATCTATTCGGATCTATTTGATGAGAAATTTAACCTTTGAACACCATATTGAAAATATTTGCACGAAAGCCTATCAGATGCTTGGCTTTATTTTGAGAATAAGCAGATCATTTAAACAACCGAAAACCCTTCTAATGCTATTCAAAACACTCGTCAGATCACAGCTTAAATACGCATGTGTGGTCTGGAACCCTTTCTTCGCGGTTCATTCAGATAAACTAGAATCTATCCAGAAAAAAGCTTTAAAGTCAATTCATTCCAGGCTCACCCATACTAAAATATCTTACGACAATCTTTTAGAACTCTACAATTTAAAGAAATTGTCTTGTAGACGCGCAATATCCGATGAAATGACACTATTTAATATTTGCAATAACCTATACGACTGTCCAGATCTCGCAAATGAGATTAGTTACCTAGCACCTCGTACAGCAACACCACGCCACCATCCAACCAAACTATTCTATCTCCCAACAACTCGCACAAATTCTGGCCGACGGTCACCGTTATACAGAATATGCCATTCACATAATGAAAAGTTTTTGCCAATGGATATTTTTAATAAGAAACAGGGAGCAATTAGGAAAATTTTAAATGAAATTATATAAGACTAACTACTTTTATTGTATTAGGATTTTTATTATGTATAGCTTTGTTGTTGTACCTTTTTAAAGTTTCACTTTTTGAATATTTTATTGTGTCTTAGTGATGAACGTTTAAGGCGGTATGCTTACCTAGTACTAGTTATATTATATTTAAGGTTGTTATAGTATATCGCTGTTGTTTATCCAAATAAATAAATAAATTCTTTAAAAACGGTTAAGTAGAGTCAGTCAATGACAGAAAAAGTCTATGGCAGGACTCATGTACTGCCGCTGATATGATACTGTGCTAATTCCTACGCTTATGAATTTCAGTAAATATTGGGTGTGGCGGAAGTAGCATGAGAGCAGGGTAAATGCAGTAGAGATAAGGTCCCTCAGGAAAAATTTACATGTTTGGTTATGTGATCCAGTGAGAAAACTTGTTTGTGAAAGGTGTGGCGTGAAAATGATATTGTAAAAAAAGAAAAAGGAATGTTGAGATGATTTGGGCAATGTTTAAGATAAATGCTAGTAAATTGGTGACAGATATCAATCAAGCCAATGTGGATGTTAATGCCAGTAGAGCACGACCACAGAAGGCTCATTGAGAATGTGCTCAAAAAGGCAAGGGCATGTATGAAAAGGTTAATGAATTTAGATGAAGTTTTTGAGATTTGTCAGGATCGTACGAAATAGTCATCGATAGTATCTGCCTTCCCTAATGAGAACCAATGGCGTGAGAATATGTATGTTTATGTGAAAATATCCATAATATGAGTTGAAAAAAAACTTGCCAACTTATTTAATTTGTTAATATGTGTCTGATACATATTAACAAACATCTTTTCCCCACATAACCTTCCAAAAGTTGTTGAGGAATTTCTAGTTTTTTAGCTCTGGCTACCCTTTCTAGTGTTACTTGGAAAAAAGTTACTTGTTTAATTTTACTTAATAGGTAAAATAAGAATACTCCTGAATTGAATAAGCAATAATAGCAAATTAAGCCGGCGAGACGTCTAAGTTTACTTTTCTACTGCTCTCTGGAGGTTAAAAGTTTAATTGCAGTTTTCACTCTGCTAGCAATTAGTATTCAAGTACTTTTAATAATAAACAATATATCGTGTAAAGAAAAAATAGTTATTTTCAATATTTACTAATCTTGTGTATGGAATTTTCTTAATGATCATTTTAATGTTACATAATTTTATTAGCATCAATTACCTACACTCCCCGAGGGGGGTCAATATGCTGTCTTTTTTAAACAATAGGTAACCTTATCATCATTAAAGGTTCACGATACTGCGAAATCCCCAATTTCACTAATTGTTCAACCACAAACTAGTTCAAACTTATAAAGGTACTATGAACAATAATGAGGGCTCGAACTTTTGAATGATACATTCCTTAGCTACCTTTGGAGTATTTTACTATTTGTAAAATCTCTATATGTATTAAAATAATAATAAAACTAATTGAAAATAAACTTTATGTAAATATCCATACTCCCCTCCGGGATTCAAAACAATGGGTAACCTTAAAGATCTAAAAAGTTCGCGATACCGCGAAAACCCCAATTTCGTTAATTGCTAACCAACAAACTAGTCCGCATTTACATCGAGTTCGATCAAGTAGCAGTTCTAATCCAAATGAACGTTGAAACTTTGCTGTTTGTATTTGCTTTGACGCAACAAAATGTTGCCGGGTTCAATCAAAAGGCAGAGTACAAAGCCAATGGCACACTTATATTTGGTTCGTTAGGTCAATTAGTAGTGTTATTCTTGAGCTCTGTCATTTCATCACGAGTCAATGCATCTTTAATTTAGACGTATAAATCGTAGTGAAACTAGTTCAGTCTGATGTATATTGAGATGTTTGTTTATCTTCATATTCCCAATAAAAATAAATAATATTGTATATAAAAATAAATAAGCTGTGTAGTGTCGGCTTAGAATAGCACTACCCCATTTCTTCCGGTGGGTGTACGTAAGAGGCGACTAACGGACTTGGGGTTTTTTAAGGGATTTTTGGGCGATGCGGTTGGAGACCCATCACCAACAACCTTTGTACTACCATCTTTTCCCCACTCAACTTCCAAAAGTGGCAGAGGAATTTATTATTTCTCAGCTCTGGCTACCCCTTTTAGGGATTTATAGCCGTGAGTATATAGAAGTATGTATGTATGTATGTGTGTCCCAATAAAATTCATTTCAATTGAACTAACGTTTTTATGACAAAAAAAAATGAACACAGCAGAAATAAAAAAAAGGCACCATTTTGATTGAACGGTGTAAGAGTAATGCCAGTAATATACAAAATATCTTTAGATTTCTGCAATTATTTGCTTCGTTTCCAGTATCACTTAATTATTTAAGTTCATCTTTTTATCAATTCCCGCCAGATTCTCGGAAAAATGATGCTCATTCAAATAAAAAATAAATTAAAGAAGTGTGTTCTATATTCACTTATGTCAATAAAAAAACAGCCTATAAGATGGTGTATAGCTTGCCAGTGTCAATTAAATGAGAAAAAAGTATCTAACTTCTATTGGCATTCCCCTCGTTTGTGTGCATTTTAGAAAAATTTTTTTATTTATAAGCAAAATCTCAAAACATTTTACACGAATTGCGCGCTCAAAAGTTTAAATATGATTTAATAAAAGCACTAAATGGGTCAAACGAAAATGGAGAATCCTTTTTTAACTATATCGACACTCATCAAGTTTTCATTAGAATAAATGGGTCATCGTCGATAGCGTCGTCACATTTAACAAGATCGTCCATGTTTAGCTACTGGTAGGTTGGTTTAACCTGATTTTGTGGCAAAAAATACATCCGCTGTCCATTTTGCTGTCACATTTTGTGAGGCCGTAAATAAATAATGAAACGTAAAACCTATTATAAGTTACATATATATTGTTCCATTGAAGGTAGTACTGTTTAACTAAAAGTTAGATTTTGTAAGATTTTAGACGTGAGTAATACTGATTTTTGTGTAAGCAATGTAAAGACACATTGAGCGTACGCATGTTAATTGCTAAAATAAAATTGCCGTATATTGCCGGCTTAGAATTTCACTACCCCTTTCTACCCACGGGTGTCGTAAGAGGTGATTTGATAACTAATAGGCTTGTGTCCATTAAGAATAAATATAATGGATAGGGGTTTATAATGATTAATTATATTATGGAGAAAATAACAAACAATTTTAATTATTAAAAACGTTACAGATTAATAATATTTTTAAAAAATAAATTTCGTAAAATGAAACCATTAGTCACGTGACAGTGAACACCAATCAGAAATCGTTACGTCACGCCGTGCGAAACTCCAATTGTGTCTTTGACGTTGCGAGTATTACTACCGGTTCTTGATAAAATTTTGGTTTTTAACAACTAATATCAAGTTGATACAGGTTTTGCTAATTATAATTTGAAAGAATTAACCATGGAATCTAGATTCAGCAAAGCAGATAGTAATAATTTGCCCAGAATCGATGCCGTTATGCTTGGAAATTTTTTCGCGTCTAACAGTGAATTTTGCTCATTTGAATTTCGCAATGTTAAAACTTTCTTGTAAGTATAAAATATTTATTATAAGCTTAAATGCTAGGTGACATTTCAGTTTGGATCTTAGTTCAGACTTAATGTTTAAATAATAAAAAGAGTATGTTTGTAACATTAATTAGAAAACTAAAATAAAACGTTCACTTCTAAAAGTGAAACCACTTAACCTGAAGTCATGTATTTATTATTTAGAAAATAGGGATTCTACAAAACACATCTAGTTTGCTTGAATTAAGTAATAGATTGTATTGTGTGAAATACTGTTGATAAAGTATGAGCATCATCTCTTCTTGCAACTTTTAACCACTTTTTCCGTATTTCTCCATTGTTTGGAACATATATAAATAACTAGTTTGGCGTTTTTATAGTCGTGCTATCACACTGGGGCACTATTCAATACTTATAATATGAGAAATTCATTTTTAAACGATAAAAACTAGCTATAACGTACGAAGACACGATCGCTCTTTGGTTTGTTTCGCACGGCGTGACGTCATTCAAGACGCCATGACAGTCTTGTGCGTTTTGGAACCAAATTGAAATTGGTTTTTTAAAACGCTAAATTTATAATGTAAGTGCTCGATTAAAAATAAATAAACCTTTTTTTCGATAAAATGCCTAATAAGCTAAAGTATTAATATAAAAAACGACGAATTGACAGACGATACCGATATCGACAGGGAACGCAGAGCATTGTCGGTGAGGGGAAATATGCTATCTCGCAGGTTTGCACGCTGCTCACGTGATGTGAAGATCACACTTTTCAAAAGTTATTGCCAAACATTATATACGTGCTGCCTGTGGTGCAACTATACCAGGAAAGCCTACAATGCTCTGCGGGTCCAATATAATAATTCTTTCAGGGGTTTGTTGGGGCTACACTGGCGCTTCAGCGCATCTGAGATGTTCACAGAACACGGCACAGATGGCTTCCAGGCTATTCTGCGTAAACGAGTAGTCCTTGTGGACCCGAATTAGGTGTAGTACCAACAAGCTCCTGGAGATCATTGCGGACAGAGTTGATAGTCCAATTTTAAATCATTGGTCATCACTCCATGTGATGAGTAATATAAATTTCAAATTCTACTAACATAGTTTATAAGTCTTTTCACTAACAGATATATGGACATTTTGTAACTGATTTGTCTGAAATAAATGATTTTATTTATTTATATTATTATATTAAGCAGTTATTGAAATTTAGTCAACTAGCCTATTGTTAGATGGGGCTTTTTAAATGGTTTTTGGGCGATGCGGTTGGAGACCCATTACCAACGATACTTCATTTCTACCATCTTGTCCCCTATCAACTTTCAAATATGGCTAAGGAGTTATTAGCTCTGAATCCCTGGCTACCCTTTTTTGGGATTTATAGGCATGAGTATATGTGTATGTATGTAAATAATGTATATATTTAATTTATACATACATACATATACTCACGGCTATAAATCCCTAGAAGGGGTAGCCAGAGCTAAGGAATTAGAAATTCCTCAGCCACGTAATAATAAATAACCATTTAATTTATCTTATGATTATTTTTTTGTTTTACAATTGTGATTTACTTATACTTACATACATATACATACATATACGCACGGCTATAAATCCCTAAAAGGGGTAGCCAGAGATAAGGAATTAGAAATTCCTCAGCCACTTTTGGAAAGTTGTGTGGGGAAAAGATGGTAAAATAAAGGTTGTTGGTGATGGGTCTCGAACCGCATCGCCCAAAAATCCCTTAAAAGCCCCGAATACCGTTAGTCGCTTCTTACGTACACCCACCGGAAGAATGGGGTAGTGCTATTCGAAGCCGACACTACACAGCATACTTATACTTCTGGCTGTTAATCCCAAAAAAGGGTTAAGGGTTGGGCTGTTAAGCCGAAAGCTTTATTATTACAAATTCGTCAGCTACTCTTGCAGCTTGAGAGAGGATGTGATGGTTATTACACGTCGCCTTACAATTACTTAAAAAGACGCAAAACACTAAGTCACTTCGTCCGACACCAAACAGAAGAAATGCACTTCCGCTATTCTAGAATATTGGACAATATATTATATTATACAGTACTATAGAATATATATTATTGTATTATAGAGTGAATAGTTGTTTTATTTACATTATTGCGAAAACATAAAATAACCTTTCCATATAAAAAAGGCACACAGTAATCTCCATAATATCTATATAAATAATCGATTGGCGACAATCAAATATAAGTGAATGTTTGGAAAATTGAAAGGTTCGGTCCTTTTCCGAGAATAGAATATATCAGTTCCTACGTTTTGCATGCATAATAAACATAAAATTCTGTTTTAAAAAAGGATCATATTGCGGACTTTACTTAGATGGAATAAGCGATGCTAGGTATTTTGTGAGGTGTGGAATCGAGTTCTGGATCGTGTTTTTACAACTTTGTCTCTTTTCAAAAGTCAAATATATGGTACGTCCATTTGTTATATGTATTAATTGAATCAATAAAATTCGTAGTATTAAAGTATTGGTACCAAAATATGAAATAAACATTAATTATAATTTTATACTTGATTTAAGGTTAAATCTAGAAATGAGTTTGCATGGTTTATGCAATTTATTTGTTTGGCCAGTTTTTAACCGACTTCAAAAAAAGGAGTGTTCTCAATTCGACCGTATATTTTGTTTTTATGTTTGTTCGCCGATTACTTCGCCATTTATTAACCGATTTTGATTATTATTTTTTTGTTCGAAAGAAGATACTCCCGGATTGGTACCATGATGAGGATATCAGGGTCTGATGATGGGATCCTGGAGAAATCGAGAGAACCTTCAAATTTTATAGGCAAATGTACCGCGTTTTACATATTTTCTGAACTTATATTGGCATTTGCTTCTGAAAATCATATTGATATGCTGCTGAGCTGATAATGGAAGGTGTGGGTCCTCAATCACTAGGAGTTAGGAAACAGTTCTTTCAATATTCTATATAGATTTATACTCCTCTTCGTGGATTTTATGAAAAGAAGTACAGGTACACTAAACATTTCTTTTGTTATGTCATTGTTACCGAGAAAGTACCATGAGACCAGGATCTGATGATGGCATCCCAGGAAATCGAGGGGACTGTCGAAACTCACAATCATGTGACAGTGTATTTGTTCAAAACGCCACAAACACTATCCAAGCAAATTGTGGGTACTCTGAACAACAGGTGACAATGTCATGTGATATTCAGGAGTATTACTACCTCTGCTAACCCCTTCGGGGATATTCGGCGTGAAAGTTTGAGTCTTTCTTGAGATGTAGAATTGTAGACCATCGCCTTTCGAGGGACTTCAAGAATAATGTAAAGTTACATATGGTTGAGCCTATTTAATATCGTACAATAATAGAAATACCGGAAATACGAATAATAATACAGTAACCGTCGCTTCCTCATCCGAGGGGCCCCATCCCTAAAACTCGTAAAATAAAATAATTTTTAACAAAAAGAAAACCGACTTCATTGTTGGAAAAACAACCGAAAATAAATAATCTAGTACTAAAAAGTACGAAATAAGTTTTTTAATTGAATATGAGTACTGTGATTAATACCTTAGCAATTTATTTATTCCACACGCGTCAGTTCAACCTACCTAAATATTAAAATTCTCTTAAATTAATTTTTGAGTCGGTGCCAGTCAAACAAAAGTAAATTCACCCTACTTTCTATCTATCTATATATATATATATATATATATATATATATATATCTATCGCCTAACGTTTTAAATGGTAATAGGTACAAAAATCAATTTACCCTACAACCACAAGGTATCCTACATTGTACTTGTATATGAAGTGCGAAATACACACTTATTATTATCAATCATCCATCACGCAGGCTGGCATCGGCTCACAAATTAATTTAAGAGAATTTTAAGATTTAGGTAGGTTGAACTGACGCGTGTGGAATAAATAAATTTCTAAGGTATTAATCACAGTACTCATATTCAATTAAAAAACTTATTTCGTACTTTTTAGTACTGGATTATTTATTTTCGGTTGTTTTTCCAACTATGAAGTCGGTTTTCTTTTTGTTAAAAATTATTTTTGGTTAATCTAAATAACTAATTTTAAGTAAAATGTCTCGTGGCGTGAAGGAAATCTGCTTTAAGTGATATAACAGCCAATTGTATCTTTTTGTTAAACCATTCTTAATATTTTTGGAAATATATTTTGTTGTGATGCCCAATAAATAAAATAAATAAGTATGAAAATTCTAAAAACTAACTAACTAATTAAGGAACTAACGGCGTGAGAATATGTATGTATGTATGTATGAAAATTCTAAAGTAATAGTGATGAAAATGAATGATTTGATTCTGCTATGAAATTTGTTTCTTTCCTTTAATCTTTTTAAATAGAAAGCGGTAAATATATGAAAATATATACTTACATGAGTAAAATAATAATAGTAGACATCCACACCGGAATCAGCCAAAATTTCAGCAAAGTAGTTGGTAGGACACACGAAGAAGTAGTCACCAACTATGTCCGCTATCATCTTCTGGTTTAGATACCCATCCGTTATTTCTTCCCAATCGGTATACTGAAATAGATTTACTTTTATTTTCATACATACATACACGTAATCACGGCTAGAAATCCCAAACAGGGGTAGCCAGAGCTTCGGAATATTCCTTAACCACTTGGAAAGTTGAGGTTTTTGGTGATGGGTGTCCAACCATATCGCCCAAAATACTCTTAGCCGCCACCTACGAACACCCTACGGAAGAAATGGGGTAGTGCTATTCTCAGCCGATACTACACAGTAAATTTTATTTGCATTGAAATATTTATAAATTGCATTTATAAATATTTCAATGCAAATAAAATTTATATATGTTATTATTAATTTCAATTGATGTCAAATCAACTGTTAAAAAGGGATCCTCACCGGAGTAATATTCAAATTCTGTTATTTCTGTGTTAGATTTTGTCAAAATCATTAATTCATCAATCATTAGAATGGCAATGCATTTTCATTATGTAATGTCCATTTTATGAGAATACTACAGACGAATATATAACATAAAAAAACCTCGAATGTAACAAAAATCTAGGTTGGCCATCCAATGAAAGACAGTAATTATCTTCCAACATCCAAGCAGAGTGAGTATCAAACGAACAATAGGTGTAAAACAATGTTTCCCTCCCACGCAATCTCTAACAAACAAGACGGCCATGACTAGAATGTTTTATTCAATTTTCGTATACGCTCCGAGTTGATGGCTTCATGATGAATGTGTTCCAATTAGTCGACGGGGAACTATTATAGCGAAGTGCTTTTATTCAAGCTTTTTTATCATTGTACAACCTACTCGTACGTTTATCGTATAGGACTTTATGTTATTTGTTTTGACTTTTTTCTTTAGAATAAAGCACAGTACTTAGATACTTGTGTGTCATATAATTGAGAAAGTAATAAATGTATATTTAACTCTATATATATTTTGATCGTCACGAAACGTCAATATCAACTGCAATACCAAGTACGTGGGATTAAAAAAGTAGGATAAAACGAAAACAAACGTCCATTAAATAATTATGTTAATTAAAAACCAAAATTTACGTTAACTGTCTTTCCTTGACAGTGGAATACTAGAATAACCATGAAAGACTATAATTTTACTTACCTGAAAGACAATAGCTTCCCTTTTAATTTTCGAGAACTCCTTGAAAATTGTATCAACTATCTCCAGAAACTTTTCTCTCTGCAGAAAACTTGGTCCATCTTTGTCAAAATAATCCAAAAAGTCATACAGCAGGAAATAGGTACCTATAAAACAAATGATCATATAATTATGCTATGTTACATTTATGTATGCTAGACTTCGTCATCATAAACGCATCAGAATGTACACACAAAATGTTTTATAAAATTGTCCTTTGTAAAAGGAACTATTTCTTTACTGGATAATTTTTGAAACGGGTTGTGACGGGTAAACCGCTGATGGAATAAAATTAGATGATCTAATTATATCGTAGTGATTATTTTTGTTCTGTTTTGTTGAATATAAACGAATAGAAGAGATATGTATGACGGGTCATTGGTATCACATATTCCTAAAAATCTTTTTTTGTTTAATTGTACATTCTTACAAAGAATAATGCTATCCTAGCGCCTCTCATGCGTGGGTTTGATCCCCGGATCAGGCGTACACGACACTTTTTCCTAAAAATATCACAAAATGTGTCTAATTTTTTCATAATTTTTAATAAATTCATTCATTGGATATTGTGTTCATTGACTTTTCGTACCAATTTTGTAAAATATTGTTTGTGTGTTGTGTTATTGTATGCAATAAATTGTACATATACATATATAGTCACGGCTATAAATCCCTAGAAGGGGTAGCCAGAGCTAAGGAATTAAGAATTCCTCAGTCACTTTTGGAAAATTGAGTGGGGAAAAGTTGTTTAAATAAAGGTTGTTGGTGATGGGTCTCCAACCGCATCGCCCAAAAATCCCTTAGAGCCCCAATACCGGTAGTCGCCTCTTACGTACAACCACCGGAAGAAATAGGGTGGTGCTATTCTAAGCCGACACTACACAGCATGGCCTGCCTAGGGGACAGGCCTATCGCTGTTTTTGAATTACTTGTGGTCAACACCAAGTGATATTAATGTAACATGATGCTAAAAAGTTTAAGTTTGTAATTATAGTTTTATATTGACTTTCGAGTAATAAAAACGAAACATTTATCTGAAAAGCACAAGACTCCAGCGACATGAGCGTTTACTGAATTTTCATGATTTTTTATTCTAATGCGTCTAATTGCTAAAACTGTTTACTCTGATTTACACCGTGATGCAAAGCCAAATTCACCATTTTCTCATATTTCCCGTAGAAATAATACTTTCTGCTTAAGATCTCGAGATTTTTACAAATATCAGATAAGCCCCAAACCCATCCCCAACATACATACATACATATACACACGGCTATAAATCCCATAACGGGGTAGCCAGAGCTTTGGAATAAGAAATTATTCAGCCACTTTTGGTAGTTGATTGGGGAAAAGATGGTAATAATAAATGTTTTTGGTGACGGGTCTCCAACCACATCGCCCAAAAATCCCTTAGATCCATACCCTTATATCTATACCCTTAGTCGCCTCTTACGATCACCCACGGGTAGAAATGGGGTAGTGTTATTCTAAGCCGACACTACACGGCAACTAATATTATATTTTGCAATCCTATCACCTCCAAACCATCCTCCATTGAAAGAGGCTATTCCTTTTAAAATATATAGCCGTGAGTATTTGTAGTTTGTTAAGTAATATCTTATAACATACATACATACATACATATACTCACGGCTATAAGTAATTGTATAAAAATCCCATAACAGGTACGTAATTGCAACAGCGATAATTGACGTCACAACTTTACTGAAAGCCGAGTATCTGTCATCGAGTGTAACGAACTGAGAAACAAGCCAAGCTTCGGCAGTCGCGTGCGAAGTAACAAGCTACTTTTATTGACAGGGATTCTTACAAACTACTTATTTATTTGCACCATTTTCACGACTGTGAACGGCATAAATGTAAATTATGTAACAACGTTCGTAGTCTATTGGGACGCGACTTACTTTTTGATCTGGAGACCGCGTGTTTGGTTTTGAATTGGCCTAGGCCTCTTTTTTAAAACATACCCTTTTCAACATATTTTAAATCGATTAAAGACATCAAACTTAACAACTTTGCCTATGGAATGCTTATCTAATATATTGTAATTTTCAAAATAATTAATTCAAAAAATTATAAAAAAAATATTTTAAAGTTAAAAGTGACGCTGTATAGATGAAACTGAGAAAGCATAGTGAGGTTTTTAGCATTCCATAGGCAAAGTTGTTTAGATTGATGTCTATAATCGATTTAATTTATAAAAAGGGTATGTTTTGAAAACGAGGTCTAGGCCGATTGAAGACTCTACACTCGAAATTTTATTGACCAATACTTTTGGTTCCGTAGTAGGTCAAAATACCATGATAAGCGATGTCAGAAATCTGACTTTTTTTCTCTTTAACACACTTATAGGTTCCCATAGAATTGTAAACGATCAATAAGGACACCCTCATTGCAATTTCTCATGTCATTATCGGCAACGAAAGTTAATACATCTATCGTCACCTAATTACGCTACCTTGTGAGTCATCAAAAGTACAGTTATTCTACTAACGATTTCTCAGAATTCTAAAGTTAAAAGTATGAAGATTTACAATGAATATTAAAGATGTAGGTATTTTCATCCATTATTAATCATTTAATTTATACTTTTACTTTTATTTTAAATATATTACTTGGGTCTACGGAACAAAGTAATATTTTGTTTTTAAAACCTTGATTGTGGTGTTCCACTAAGGTTTTAACTATGTTCCTAGACCTCGCCATGAATGAATTTTGTATCATTAGTTAGCTTAGACTGTCTAGTTTAGAAGCATGTATGATCTATCTGCGTCCGTCTGCGTCCCCGATATTTATGAGGGTTCTATGCTTTCGTAGCGCTTTGCTACGACGTCGTAGTAAAAACTATATGTAGCCTTTTTTTCTCATCAGGTACTATGTACACAATAACATTCTCTAAAATGTTTATTTTGGAAATGTGGCATGTCTGCCACTTTTTAGTGGGAGAAAAATTTCAACTTGTTCTGGAATAACGGATACACATGGTGCCATACAGCGGAAACTGGGACATAGAACTATTTTGTGAATGTGTACACAAGATGAGCAAAAGATGAACGGAATATTTAATACAAGTATCCAGAATTTTAATAAGCTCAAGATCACACTCATTTGGAGTAGTTACAAAGCGAAAAAATTTTGGAGTTGATCGAGAGTGCAACAAGTGGAACTTTGTTATTATGTAAAAATAAAAAACTTCAATGTTCATCTACGGGTAGGTCTCCTCGGAATGCAGTAAGCATTCCCAGCGACGGAGGGTTGCTGACCTTTATAGAGTTAATAACACTGCAGTTAACATATTGATGGATCAATCAGGTCATTCGGAAACTACTTAGAAGAAATAATTTATGACTGATGTAGTTTTGTCGATGTACACAGAAGCCAAATCAACAAAGCACCAGTACAAGCTCGCCATGAAATTTATAAAATAAAAATCCTCACAGATTATTCCCTCATTTAAGAAACTACTTGACGAAGGTACTACTACATCTAATCCCCAAAACACAGCAAAAGTACTGGACTTTATTATAATTAGAGTTACTTTTTTGGATATAAAAGTACTCTAAAACAATAAAATAAAACAAACTAAACTTTTATTTTAGCATTTATTCTCCATTTATCTGCCAAAATAATGGAGAATAAATGCTAAAATAAAATGGGATATATAATGATAAGCGCATTATTTACTCCGATGTTACTGATTACCCTCTTTGATACTTACGGCCATGTGTATATGTACAACATCAAAAGAGTTTGTGATATGTAATCTGATATTTTGGTTCTACACTTATAATGAAAGAAACGAAAAGAATGCACCAAAGAACACAATAAGGAATATCCAACAAATTACGTTAATTAACTTTATGCTGGAGCGTGCCTATTGTAGTAAAAAAATAAACTACAAAAGAGTGCTCACAAAAGTAAACATAATATTTATATATTTCATGAAAAAGTTAAAGAAATCATTACTAAATATGATATTATATGCTTAATAATTTATGTTTACATTTACAAATGCTACAATAAAATATAACACCATAACATAATGAAAAAAAGAACAAACGATAATCAATCCAGTGAACTTAAATGTATATCATAATTTTCGGTACACGCGATATGTCCATCAAGAGGTAGTTTATTATCATTTCACAGGTGCCTATTATCAGTTGCGCCATTTATATAATTGAAGTTTAGTACTATATTGCATCTTCGTGAACATAACTAGTCGCTTTTGCATGTAACTGGCATGATCTGTCGACCTCAAGGTCTTAAAGTTTGATCTCTGGGAATGCATTACAAAGTCAAACAACTTTAGCCGTTATCGACATAGAACAAAAACCAGTGAAAACACGATTGCTGTATGGAGGCCTCCCTAAATATATTTTCGATTAATTGTATTATTTCTTGTTATAGCGGCAATGTGAATAAACCAACATTTCAAACGTCTTACTATGACGTGTCAAGACTCCTGGTGATTCACGGACCGATGGACGGACAGACAAGTGAATTCTTAGTAGTAATCCTTAAGAAATGGAAGCACACGTCGGAAAATTCATAAGAGCATTTGTGGAAAGATATAAAATGTAAGAAAACCGGTTTATCATTCCTTGTAGTACGAGGCGTGTGAGAGCGAGTAAGACACTCGAGAAATCAGCCACTGACAGATTTTTCATTTTTCATCCAAAATCTGTCAGTATCTCCCTTTTCACGTGACATATTTCACACACCTCATGCTAACATTGCTGAATCTCTCAAATTGGCTATCAACAGTCTCTGTCAACTCTTACAGGAACTAATTGCGTAATGTAATTTAAAATGCCTCTAAGTCTCTGAACACCACTAAATTAAAATTTACCACACTCGAGAGAGAGATTGCTCAATGTTAACAAAACATTTGCATAGATACTACTACTACGAGTATAATTACTCGTAGTTCATAGGCGAGCTTTATCTCTAGGGATTAAATTTAGTATGTTGTGTATCGATCCTCGCTCGCGATGATGATGAGGAGTTGGTTAAAATATTTAGTTACATAGAAAGTTTTAGTTTGATTGAATAAAGAATCCGAACTAATAATAAACTTGATTTTCATCATATTGAGTATTTGGTGCCTAATTGCCTCCTCAGATTATCTGTTGGAGCAGTAACTGTGGTAATAATTCAAATAAAATTTGTGAAAGTTAATATGTTTAGTTAAGCTAATTTTTATCAAACAAATTATAAAATCTGCCGGATCCCATGCCGATTGAGTCGTCAGGAGTTATATTTTCACTCAGAACTCTCAAAAAGCATACGTATTTCTGACATGCCCAACAACATTTTACAACTTGGGATAATCTCCGGTTGCAAAAAAAACACGTAATCACGAGACCGTTTGTGCTGTTGCTCCCCACCTAACTTTAAATGGACGTAACTTGTAAATAATCACGACAACACGGCTTTATTTTTCTGCGTGTTGATACTTGATTATATATATAAATTGATTCCCACTTTAACAAAATTTTATTCATACAAATATGGTAGGCACCTCCTAGGTGATAAAAGTATCTAGAACTTTAGTCGACCTGTATCTGACTACGATTCTGGCAAACCTTTTAAGCTTCGTCTGTGTGTGATGAAAAGATATAATTGTTTTCATAGTATAATTTGAAAGTATCACACTTTATTGTTTTTGTTTCGCCTTTATAATTAGATACTTGATCATCGATCTTATCCTCAATGCTATTCTTACCACAAGAGATGCATTGAATTTACATCAATTTATAACCACAATGTGATCTTGATCACTGATACGTGATTACATATTGTACTACATCTGATCCAATAGTAATATACTTAATTGTTTCAATAATTCTCATATTGCTGTGTTACAAAACAAATAATTCAATTGATACGTTTGATGTGATGGAATAAACTTTAGATTCTAGATTTCCGAATCTCCTCCCACGTTCCCAATATGAGAACATACTTGTATTTTACATTAATATTACATATGTACATTATATTACATGTATTAATGTTACATTAATATCACATTACATACATACATATACTCACGCCTATAAATCCCAAAATGGGGTAGCCAGAGCTTCAGAGCTAGAAACTCCTCAGCCACATTTGGAAGTGGATTGGAGACAAGATGGTACAAATAAAGTATGGCTGGTGATGGGTCTCCACCCGCATCGCCCAAAAACCACTTAAAAAAGCCCTATACCGTTAGTCGTCTCTTACGATACCCGTAGGTAGAAAGGGGTACTGATATTCTAGGCCGGCGCTACACGGCCATTAATATTGTTTGAATTGATTAGTGTGTACAATCAAGTGCCAAAACACAAAAATATTAAATCGTCGTTATTACTCAAGAGCTGTGTCTCTTCTAAGGTGGGTGCGTAGCAACAGCATAAAGGGGTGTGGGTGACAGGGGGAAGCTCTCAGCTACGTGGGCGAGTCTGTAGTACCTAGTAGTATGAACTGTGAAACCCACAGTGCGGCGTGGTATTGTTGTGTCTACACAAGATTTACGCATGCGCCTTTCGTAGTGCCCTGGCAGCGCCGGCCGGTCTAAACCTCAAGCTTGAAATGACCTCGAACTCTAAACGATACACGTTCACAACTGCGCTGTGTTTTAACATCTAAGGTTATTCAAAACGTTTCAGTAAATTATATTTAATAATAAATGATTAACGTAATTGCAACGTAAGGCACATAGCCTATACCTTTGGTTTTACTAATAAAAGGAAGCCACTTTCTTCGAAGGCTAGATTTGCGTTAAAATAGTGAATTATTTATGGGTTGCCAACAATAAGTCCACTTTTAAATAAATTAATCAATAATTTAATAATCGCATTGTCGTTTTGAACATTCACAATGCAGTGGTATAAAAAAACTGAAACGATTTCCGAATTTCATTACTAAAAATTACAACAAAACTGCTTACCTTCGTCTTGATTGCTTCCAAGAAGAACTTCAGTGTTATGAAATTTCCCTTCTCTTATCATTGTGTCTGGATCTTTTGGCAAGAAAACACCATCTACGGTTGGAGCCGAGGGAAAACCTAGAATTCCAGTGTATGAATTCCATTGCTGTACTGAAATTGTTTTTGCATCAACGCCCCTCATACAATCCATCACTAAACTTGGATCCACCGATAGTAGACTGCTGTTACAGTTACAATCATTGATTAATACTTCTCCAATATCTTGTGCTCTTTCTCCTGTCATCCAGCTCCATGGAGCGTTCAAAGTACCAGATTGCAAAATACCCCGTTTAAACAGTCCTTTCATTTCTGGGGACAACATATGAAGACTGACACTTCCTCCACCAGCTGATTCTCCAAATAATGTTATTAGTTCTGGATCACCACCAAAAGCTCTCGCATTATCTTTAATCCACCGTATGGCTAACTGTTGATCCCAAAGACCCATGTTTCCAGGTGCTTCTTCACTCCCGGGAGAAAAATATTTATTCAAATACAAAAATCCAAACGCACCTACTCGGTACTGCATCGATGCAACGATAACATCACTAGATGAGGCCATTATATCCGCTTTATATAAATCTAAGGTAGCAGTTCCGCTCATGTATCCACCACCGTAAATCCAAACTAGTATTGGAACTTTAGGTCGGTCAGCCAATGGTTTGTCTTGGTGATGTCGCACTCTCAAATGTTGTGGAACCCAAATATTTAAATAAAGACAGTCTTCTGATATGTTTGTATTAGGATTCCACATTTCTTCGCCTTCAAATCCTGGAAAGTATTCGTACCTTTCTTGAAAGCAGCTGTTTGGCATAGCTGTAGCTTCCAACACGCCATGCCATGGTTCTACTGGTACGGGTTTCCTAAATCTTAATGGACCTAATGGAGGCTTTGCGAATGGTATTCCTGTGAAAATGTGTACTTCACGTCCCATCACTGTTTTGGCGTATCCTTTGACTAGACCACTTTTGGTTTCAACAATTAACGGATCATTATGAATTTTTTTTGGAGGAACTAATGTAGTTGCTGGGGTTGTAGGCGTCGTCGACGTAGTCGTGTCATGGTGGTTAGCCCATGACCTACCGCACACTCCACACAAAAACAAACTAAGCAATAGTTTCACCAACACTATTTGTTTGTTGTAGACCATGATTACTCTCTTATTTAGATACAAGGATTAATCCGAATCTCTTAGTAACCGGAAGTAATCCGCCAATTTGATCAGATACTTGTTGAAGCACATTTCTGTCTTATTCCGAGATTTTTGAAACTGCTGGTTTACCTGTAACAAATTTAAATAAATTATGTCAAATTTAAAACCAAATGAGCTATACAATTTCGTCTTCGAACCATATTTTCCTGCGGGTGTTGTAAGAGGCGACTAAAGGTACGTATTTTTTTTCATTATAGTTGGTGTGTGGCTGGAAACTTCCAAAAGTGGTAGAGATATTTAAATATTATATCTACCTTATAGTATATAATAATATATAACCTGCCTAAGCCAAACTTTGCTGCTCCGAACACCAGTTGACAAATATGTCTCGTGACGTTCAGAAGTGATTTATTACGTGACATTTTATATAATGCACTATATTCACGTAATTGCTGGCTGGCCTATTGCCGCTAGGTACAATTACACTGTCACATGATTTGGACAGAAAACCTGTTACCCTATTAAAATAAAAGTAAAATCCTCTACACGCCACCATAGTAAACATTAATTGAATTGAACAGTAATGTGCTCAGACGGGTTGAAAGTAAAAAAAACCCTCACGCAACTGGAGTAGGTTGAATTGTAGATTGAATTTCACAGCAAAGTCAAGCGGGTTAACTCTTTATCAGAAAAAACTTCACCAACAAACAAATATTTAAAAAATAAATAAAGAACAGTAGAGAACTTTTGTACATAATTTAATGGTCTGAAATTTCTTTGAAAGCTGTAAGATTGGAAATTTAATGGACAATTATAAGTAGATCAACTTAATTTTATGCATTTATTCTTTCAAAGGCTTAATTTAAATATTGTTTTAAGCTGAGGTGGTGTAGGTAAGGTTTTAGTATTGTAGCTGAAGTTCGGGGGTCAGCAACAACCCCAACAGAGTCATACTGTATTATTTCAAGAACATAATTTATCTCAAACTAAAACTCAAACGTTCATGCTGTAAATCCTCGAAGTGGTTGGCATTGTCACTTGATCAGATTACCCACGTTTTGCTTCGACAATGTACTTAGGTGATAGAGGGCAGGCCTATCGCCGTTCTTGTTCAGATTACCCACGTTTTGCCTAGACAGTGTACTTACGTGATAGGGGGAGGCCTATAGCCGTTTTGTACTAAGTACAACTCAGCCATGTGGGTTTCCTCACAATGTGTTCCTTCACCGTTAACAACATGACTTTATGACTGTAGAAAAGAAGAAATTTGTGTAGGCACGACCCGGGATTTGAACTCTCATCGTCTGCACGATATGAGATGTTCTAACTACTGAGCTATCACGGCAACATACATACATATACTCACGGTTATAAATCCCTAGAAGGGGTAGCCTGAGCTGAGAAATAAGATATTTCCCAGTCCTTTTTGGAAAGTTGAGTGAGGAAAAGATGGTGAAATTAAGGTTGTTGGTGATGGGTCTCCAACCGCATTGCCCAAAATCCCTTAATAGCCCCAATACCGTTAGTCGCCTCTTACGAACACCCACCGGAAGAAATGGGATAGTGCTATTCTAAGCCGACAGCAGTACACAGCATCACGGCAAAATATCCTTAATTTATAGCACTAAAATTAATAGGGTATAATTTAGACGGCCACCAAAAATATTTTTTAGGATCTAAGCCTAGGCACAGTCTGTTCATTAATATTATTTTGTTATTATATATAGGTACTACAGAAGCCCTTATTTATGTTTTACTTATAACAGTGATTTTATTTATATAGCTTTATTGTATGATATATTTTAAAAAAACGTGGAATTACTTTTTTATTTGATTTAAAGTCATTTTTACATTTGCATACACTTCGATATATTTTCATCCAGGTCTATATAAGGGTATTACAATTGAGAATCGTAATAATGTTTTTGTCTTCAGTTCAAGTATCTATAAGTTGGACAGTACTAGCTTTATGTAAAAAAAAACTTTTAGTTTAACATATTGGCTAGCGTCTATTTTGCACTTTCTGAAAAATATATTCGTTATAATATTTTCAGTTGTATTTTGTTAACGAAAAAGGGTGGTTGATAAGATAAAATAATTCAGATACAAATAATATTTTACTGTAATAAGTGCTGGTCAACCTTATTGGTATCATCAATGGGGTAGTGCTATTCTAAGCCGACACTACTTTTCGACTTGAAAAGTGGTGTCGACAAGAAAAATTTTCGACTTTTTCGTATTTTTTCTTTCCTTTATTTATTAGTAATAATCCCCACATGAGGTTTTCATGAACAAAAAGATTTAAACCCCTTTTTGGAATTTATAGCCTTGAGTTAATGTATGTATGCTCTTTGCAACTGTAGTATCAAGTTTATCAATACCAGTATTAGCTTACAAAATATGATATTTAGCTTATGAGTATTATAAAATCTTACCACAACTATTTAGCAGAGTTTTCTTGATGTAGTGTTTTATTTGGAATAGTACTACCCCATTTGGACCCTTTCAACGTATTCAGGGTTCTTGAGTCATAAGCATTTTTGGTGGCAAACTTTTGCAATTTTGTTATTAATCAGTACTGCATGTGTAAGTAAGTGCTTCTGTGTAAACGAGTCACGTAAAATCAATTCCTTAGAAAGGTAGGAATCTAAGTCGTTTCTTCAGCCATATAAAGCGTTTATTGCGTTATAAACTTGTGCCATTGCTATGCCACGTATGTTTTCAGCGGCCGATCGATTGACTCAATCATGACCTTTGTCGGACTTAGCCAAGTATAAAGGGAAATATAATTGTATCTTTGAACTCCGTAGGCTTATTTATTTCGGAACTTTATAATGCTTAGCTTAGATTTTGATATTGATGTATTTTAGTTCTATGAATTAACAAACTTTCTGAATAAGGCTGAAGTATAAAGAACGAGTATTTACGTTCAGTTGGGGTAGGCGACTACAAAAACCAACTATTCAAAAGTGGTTTATTCATATTTTTAAGTTAAACAAACTTATTATCAATGAAAAGTACCCAGCCTAAGCAAAAACTGATTTATTGATGCACATAATGAAATTTTGATTTGATTTTGCAACGAGTATTTTCTACAAATCTAAGAAATACACTTACACATGAACGCCTTTAAAACTTATACAAAATATTCCAAAAACTAAAGCCATTTTCTCATGAAGACATGGGCTTCTAAAATTCATGTTACGTAAATAACTCCATCTTTGACTTTGTGCGTCTCGTCCACGTTTTAAATTATCCAAGGGTCTTTGTGTATGCAGAGTATCACATCACTTAACTAGATTCCGGTCGCCTAGTTCTACGTTACGTGTAAGTTTGCAGAATAGAGAACTGTCCTATAGGTTTATCTTGTTCATCTATGGAACGATAGAAGTAATACAAAGTACAAATAGATGGCATTTAAAAACTTAGCTGCTCTAAATGTTGCAGTAGTCGTAGTAGAAATTCATTTATATTACCCGCGGCAGTACTGTATTGTAATATTTGTATTGTTTAAATTTTTCAGAAAGTCAACAGAAATTTGATCTAATAACTTTTGATTCGAACAGTTGATTTTCTTTTTATAATTATCTTTAAATAAGTATTTCCTGAATAATTGTGTATGGTATATTAAAATTTACACATATACTAGAAAAAAACAAGTAATTACTACCTCGATTGTAAATAAATAAATTATTAAAAACATTATAGTTTTTAATTAAAGTAAAAGCTGATCCAAAATCTCAAGTTTGCTCTGGTGTAGACCCACGGTGAAAAATAGGTTAGTTCTATTCTAAGCCGAAACTCAATGAAACTTAATACGAGTAAAACATACACACACACACACACACACACATACTCACGGCTATAAATCCTTTAACGGAGTAGCCAGAGCTTTGGAATGAGAAATGCCTCAACCACTTTTGGAAGTTAATTGGGGAAAAGATGGTAATAATAAATATTTTTGGTGACGGGTCTCTAACCATATCGCCAAAAAATCACTTAAAAAGCCCCTATACCCTTAGTCGCCTCTTACGATCACCCACGGGTAGAAATGGGGTAGTGTTATTCTAAGCCGACACTACACGGCAAAACATAATTAAAACATATTGGTCAGAAATTATAAATTAACATAACTAATTAAAATAGTCCATTTCCGCAATCAGCGTGGTATAATCAGCTGACAAATTGTTTTGTCCCTGATAGACGACAAATAAAAATTATGCAACCTTGAAAGGAAAAGCGAACAAACTGCTTTATTCTTGAATAAATGTACCATCATTAGTATGTTTTTTGATATAAAGCATAAATGCTTTTAATAAATATTACCACATTTTGTAGTATATGCAGATAAAACGGACTGTTTTAAGAAGCGGCATTAATAGATACAATCTATGGTCTTTTGTTCAATTATCCGAAATTATATTGGACATGAAAACCAGTAAAAGAAAATATTTAACAAAAGCTATGCTCTCATATATACAGTCCGTCTATGGTAACTGGCAGGCTAATAAAGAATTATTAAATACTTTTGTTTAAAATAATATGGATGAGCGAGTTTATTAAATTTTAGTTTATTATTATTTGAGGTTATAAATATTTTGGTTTCTCAATAGAAGATTTGATCATTGTTTGACTAATAAATGTAAGAATGTTCACATATGAAATTATGATAAAATGTGTAATTATTATTATTATTTAATTTTGGAGTGGAAATGTATATTTTTTTAATTAAATTTAATATTTATAATACCGAATCATGTCAAAAAATAAAATTACATACACATACATACATATACTCACGGCTGAAAATCAAATTATTATATGATATTAATTTAATTTATATGCGTCTTTAAAGATGTTTATAGAAAGTTTGTGACACAAAAGCTTAAACGATAAAGACATTTTAGTTAAACATTTAACGATAGCGTGTTTCATATCAACAAAATTTGCATATTTCACGCACGTGATCATTAAGCAGTGAATGTATATATTAATATTTGCTGAAACCGTTGATACCAGATTGCTAATATTAAAATATAATAACAACCAAAAATATACGTATAAATTTGGCATTCAAAAAATACAATGCTTATTAAAATTTTACTTTTAAAAGTAGTACAGTTGTATTTCTGACACACTTTTTAAAGAAATACTGAAGCTCTAACAGAATCACGACAAGTGGACAACGTGACAAGACGGCCTTTGAAGAAACAAGAATACTTCAACGCGGGCTCCTGAAACAAATTTCGCTTTTCCTTGACATAAATGTGATGTAATTTCCTTATGTAATCGCATGTGTTTCCACGTTTATCTCCACAGCTTTAATTCTAATAATGGTTTTGAGAACTTTTGAATTATTATCAAACATCGTTTAGAAGTTCTGATGATAAATGATTAAAATGAGGATGGGTGAAGATGGATTTCTAACAAGAAATGATAGATGTTTTTTGAAGATTCGAGCCGTAAGTCGTCTCGTACGACATCCATCGGAAAACTATAATATTACTCTTTTTTTAATGACACGTATAAGACACAATTTGGTTTGGAGAAAACGAAAACTTTATCAAATATCTTTTAAATGCTTCTAACTTTCCGTTAATTTCAATTACCAAATTGGCGAATGATTTGACAATTTTGATCCAACTCTAATAATTGATACATACATATACTCACGGCTATAAATCCCTAGACTTGATCTTTGTATAAAGTCTTTCCATATTTGTCCCAGTGGCTTTAACTTCTTCAACTTAACAGTAAAACGGAGTAACTCCTGATTTTTGCTCTTAGATTTATTAGTTGTTGACCTCCTGACAATGAAGCCAAGCTTAGACGTTCTCTCGTTGTAAATAAGAGGTGGGGCGTGGCGCGGGTGGCACGGCAGCGCGCGCCGCTCAATAAATCGATCTCAGCAATACAATGCTAGGTGCGTCCTTGAGTTGCAGACTGCAAGACACACCTCCTCGCAAGTTCATTGCCAAATGATCACCTCGACTTATTCCTGCGGATGCTTTACTCATCTACTGGCGTACTGTAAGTGATTACAACCGGTCTTGTAAGTCGTTTGTGTAGTTAAAAGGCAATTGGATTAGCGGGAATGGTTAAGGGCTTTTGTTGATGCAACGATATTTTTATAGAGGGATACCAGTTTCTTTTATAATACAAAGTTAAAGTGCTTACGTGTTAAAACAGGGTGCTAGATGGGATTTACAAACTGCTACCAGTAAAGAAGGGAAGATGATAATTATACTGTATTGTTAAACCGTCTTTACAGAGTATGCGATATAAATCATGTCATGACACATACAAAAATAGTTCAAATCAGTGAAATTTAAATAAAATCCCGTAAAAAAACGAATATACTTCTATTCTAATAATTTTAAAATAAAGAATTGTAAAATAAAGGCTGTTGATGATGGTTTCAATAATACTTTCATTTCTTTAACTTTTCTCTGCACTCAAAGGACTTTAAATTACGGTAACTGTCGTAACTTCCTCTCACACAAACAAAAATCATACGTACATACATATACTCACGCCATTAGTTCCCATTGGGGTGGGCAGAGACTAACGATTGCCACTTCGTACGATCCTGACAAACTTCTCTAGCTTCGTTTACATCCATCAATATTTTCATACATGCTCTTTTATTCTTCATACTTCGGACGTCTGCCTTTTTAGCACTCTCTCAATTTGGTCCAAATGTGTTCTCCATGGTCGTCCTCTACTAATATTACCATCCACACTAGCTCTATAGATCCCTTTTTATCAATTTTCTATCATCCATCCTCTCTATGTGCCTAAACCATCTCAACATTCCTTTTTCTATCTTTCTTACAATATCATCTTTCCCATTACTCTTTTCACGAATAACACTATTTCTCACTCGATCACATAATCTTACGTTGCATTTTTTTCTGAGGGACCGCATCTCTACTGCATTCACTTTGCTCTCATGCTTCTTCTGCCACACCCAACATTCGCTTCCATATATAAGCGTAAGAACGAAAACAGCATCATGGACAGCCATTCGGGTCTTTTCAGACACAGATTGACTGGTCATTAGGCTATTCAAAAAAATATTTACGTAAAACCGGAATAACTCCCGTAATTCATTTTATTCTAATGTCCTTTATACTTATTCGGTTGGCAAAACTTATTGATTTCCATTTTGCACGTTCTTGACAAATTCTTTCTTGACAAAAAAAAATTCATGGAAAGAACAACGAGGGAGCTAAATACGAAATGCAAATAGAAATTGATAAATTGATTAAAAATATTGAAATATATCCAAACTGATTCAAGAAATTAGAATATTTTCTTTCATAACTCATCCCAGAGAGACGCCAAATAAATAATATACAAGGTAAAGAAGAAAAACTTCGATGAAGTTTGAGATTACTTAGAAATACGTTGACAGAATAAATACCATATTTTTGCAATAATATTATGTGCGTAAATCAGACAAAACTGGAAAAATGTACATCTACCTTGGCATATGTATAAACACCTTATTTTATGGCCATATTTTATGATGAATCAATGAGAATACTTATGTAGTGTCGTTTTAGGTTCTTATCACAAAATTTATTTAAAAACGTTTCTTTGGAACGCCTTCACTGATCTTTAATTCTTTCTCTTCCAGTCGAATAAATTTTTTATCTCATTTCATGAAATTATTTATGTATCTTAGAAGGCTTGAGTTTTATTTTACTTTTGTGCAAAGAAAAACTGTGATGGGTGGGCTGGTTTCGAACCCTTGAGCTTGGTTGTGATGAGTTACCACTTTAGTTTCAAAAATGTGTAAGTAATCCTTTAAATATTGTTTTGTTAAATAACATTTCTAACGTTATAACTTCAACAATAGCAGAGCTGTCATTTAGCTTTTTGAATATGTTTTGTAGTAATTAAGAAATCATCAAATTGTCTTTTCAAATCCAAATGTAGATCATATTCTATTTCCTATTTATGGGTTATGTATAAGTAAAGTTTAAGTCTAAGTTTAGTTAGTTTTAAATGCTAAGTTTTTCTTCTTTGTAAGTGTTTTCGGATTTTTCTGTGGATATCTGTCACTGGCCTTATGTTTGTAATTTGTTAACCATTGTATTTTTTTAAGTTATTTGCTGTTGGTGACCCAAATAAAATAAAAAAAAATGAATTCATGTACATCAGCTTGTCTAAAAACAAAATTTATATTTGGAAACCCCTGGAAAAGCTTTTGTAATATTCAGTTAATTTCATCAGTAATCGGAACAAAAAGTACAACTATCGGAATGCATTATAAATAGCTAATGTTTTTATTTCTAAATACAGACGATTATATCATAAATTGAGACTATCAAATCGCATAGGATTTTATCATGTCTCTTATTTCCCTCCCTAGTTTAGTGAATTCAACAAATCACAAAGCGATTTTCGTGTATTTTTTTAAGTAGGATGCTCATTATTGTATATCAAGTCTTCATGAATTTTTGATTAAACGTAACCTAATCTAATTATTAATTAAATAGTTATAAATTAAATACTCGATTTTTCCCGCTTTATTTCACTTACAATACACATACAATTTAGCCCCAAACTAAGATAAACTTGTATTATGGGATAGTGTTTTAATAACATATTTAATATTATATAATAACATCCAAGACTAAGTAACAATAAATGTATGCTCATCACATAAATGTTGCTTTCAGCCGGGAATGGAACCCGCGACCTCCGGACCGAGAAGCTGGTCACTTATCACTCGGGCACGGACGTCGTCTAAAAACATAATATAATATATTATATTTGTATATACATATATATATATATATATATGATATTCCTGCTGTGTAGTGTCGGCTTAGAATAGTACTACCCCATTTCTTCCGGTGGGTACCGACGAGGCGACTAACGGTATTGGGGCTTTTATGGGATTATTGGGCGATGCGGTTGGAGATCCATCACCAACAACCTTTATTGTCTTTACCCCACTTAACTTCCAAAAGTGGCTGAGTAAGTCCCATTCCTTAGCTCTGGCTATCTTTTCTGGGGATTTATTGCCGTGAGTTTGTGTATATAGGTATATGATATCAAGTATTGAATTACTAAATAACACTTGCTTAGCCAATGATTCTAAATGCAAATTGAGTACTTAGAGCAAAGGAAGTATAGAAATGATGACCTTTAAATCACGTTAAGAATTCATAGGTCGTTCTCAATAACGAGATATGCAAGGAATCAGTTCCGTGATTTTAAAGATTTTTAATATAATATTGTAGCTAATTGTAAAGAATATTTAAAATTAGAAAATTTATACAAGTAAACTGTACATGATTTTAAATTATCTGATATAAGTTCCAAATGAGTGAAACAAATATAAAGAACACATCAATAAGATTAGATTTTTGGATTAAATACTATGATATTGAAAAAATAACATAAAAGACACTATATCAAATGAGAAACATAAAAAGTTTAGATTGTGCTAAGGCACAGATTTCTGGTGTCCACCTATGCCGATCCAAGCACTTTGGTAGCATTTAATAAGATTTTGAACTATGTTTTCGGCAACCCTGTTTTTAAATTATTTCTTATTGACACAAAAACACATTTCGCCGTTGGCTTTGAATATGGCATGGCACCGCAAGAAAATGCAATTACCAGAGCGCAGTCACAAGAAATAGGTTCAAATTTGTGTTTATTGCACAGAGAACAGTCTAGCCCTATTCATTATGATTCACCAACATTGTCTTTGTTTTCATAACACCAAGTTTCCAATTAAACTAGCAAGCTTCAGGCAACGACCTACTTGCTCCGAGCTCATTATGTATCATTTGACACTAGTGGCTCGAAATTCTTGATATTATATCAACACTAACTACTAGAAATAAATTTAAAAATTACTTTTTAGAGGTTCTGTATTCATAAAGTAAATTAGGACCCTATTACTAAGATTATAGTGTCCGTAGCCATGATAGTAAGAAAGTTGAAATTTTCAATGGTAATTCATTTACGTTCCAGCAAAAACCACTAATGCAGAATGAAATAAGGAAGAAACAATAGTGTAATTATATTTTTTACTTTCTTTAGGTTACAAAGTAAAAATAATACATTTAAACAAAATTCATACTTTAGAGGCACCTAATCTAATAGCCACCATGTCTTTTTTTATAGATGCGGCACAAAACTCTCCTTGCGCGATTTAACTTGAACAGTTTTTTCGTTTGCCTTTCAATACATTCTGGCATATAACAATAGCCGTAATTGATTTATTTTATGATGTTTGGTTACAAATTTTCAATGCAAATAAAGTTTTTCTTTAGGATAATTTTGAAAATGGTTACATACAAAACCACTATGCTGTTCATTGAAAAGCAAATATGGATTTCATTTTAAACTGTAACGATCCCAGATATGCATTCTTGGTTGAAAATAATTTTCAGTCTGCTCTATGAAATTATAAAGTCGACGAAGAAATATCGCAGTTTACTCGCATCCAAATATTTTTAAGATCCTGGTTTCATACATTTGAATAATACTTGATTATTAAAGTTATGAGCAGTGCATTAGACAGATTGCACATAAAAGTGGACTTTAAAGGTGGTTTGTAAATAGAAAGAAGGGCAGTAGGTCGACGAGGTCACAATATAGTGTGTATTTCTGGAACTACGGCTACTAACTATGTAGATTTTAATAGATTAACTAGCGCAATCTGTAGCTTTAGCTTTGCTCACGAGATAACAAATACGGTGTTTGTGGTTGCTTTTTTTCTACGAAAAATTTAGCTTTTTGCTTTCAGTGAAAATATATTATTTAATTCTATAAGTATTCTATGCATCTTTATGCCAATCTATATGTCGTGGACATATTGTAGATTTGAACACATCGTGAAATGATCGATCATCTCATGAAATAGTCACATTTCATGAGGTGGCCAACTTAATTTGACCAGATCATAAAATCGTCAACGTTTCACGATTTTATCATCTACGCTTGGCCAGATCGTAAAATAGGGCAACCTGTGAAATGCGACCCAAACTCTTACGGTTTTTTACCATATTGCTCAGTTTTTTCGTAATTTGCAAAGTATTCGAGAACCTTTTCGTCGAAAACTCTTTTGTAATCACTTTCTTCTTCGCTTATTAGCGAATTATTAACTTTTTTACTGCAAGAAATAACACTTTTGACAGCGGCCGCCATCTTCACACATAAACAAAGCGTTTTCAGCGCCTCTACCGGTAATCATTGTAACCACTTTACGATATGACCAAATAATCTTAACCATTTCATGAAGAGGCCGCGCGTTTAGTTGGCCATATTGAGAAACGATTTCTTATCATTGATCTGCCCAAACCACATCACGATGTGGCCAATAAACAGTTGAACATTTCATGAAATACGACTATTTCATGAAATTATTGATCATTTCATGATGTGTTAAAATTTACGATACGAGGGGCATGCCAAAAGAAACTAGATACTCAAAAATTATAAAATTTCTTCTTTATTACAAGTATCGATCTTTTCAAAGTATTCACCCTGAGCACGTACACTTTTCCATACGTCTGAACCAATTGGAAAATACCTATGACCACACTTATTTAGATACCTCAGAAATCTCGAAATTATAGGCAAAGAAGATGCGCTTTCTTTGCTTTCCAACCTCTTGCACAACAGTAGCAGCGTTTGGCAGAAAAATGAGGCGACTGTCGCTTTGATTCGGGATCATAGTTATATAGCCATGTTTCGTCACCAGTCAGTATATCATATACGTTTTTTTTCTCGCCTCCGTTGAATTTATCTATCATGAATAGGCACCAATCCACCCGACGGTCTTTCTGCTCATCGGTAAGTTTGTGCGGCACCCATCTCGAACAACGTTTACGGAGAGAAAGGTGGTCGTGAATTATTGTTTGCATTGCTGCTGATCAAATTACTAGTTCTTGCTCTAGCTCCACATATGTAATTCGTGGGTTTTCGCGAATAAGTTTTTCGACTTCACGAACGTTTTCTTGCATGACTGCGGTTGGCGGCCGTCCTGTGTTCGCTTCATCTTCGAGATATCCCTGTCCTCTTTTAAATTCAGCAAACCAATTGAATACTGTTGCTCGGGAACAAGCAGACTCACCAAAAGTAGAAGCCAAACGTTCGAAACATTTTTGAGGCTTTAAACCTTTTTTAAAGTCATAATAAATCATAGCGCGAAAATCACGTCGACTAAGCTCCATTGTTGCAAGTGAATTACCGCCATATTCTCGGAAAAATGATACTCATTCAAATAGAAAATAAATGAAAGATGTGTGTTCTATATTCAAATATGTCAATAAAAAACCAGCCTATAAGATGGTGTATAGCTTGCCAGTGTCAGTTAAATGAGAAAAGGGTATCTAACTTCTTTTGGCATGCCCTTCGTATGGCCACGACATATATACTTATAATAAATCTGTAGAGAGGACAATCCTGTACATGCAATATGTTTTCAAAATAACTATCAGGCGGTGATTAGTGATGGATACTGATGCCAAAAATGCAATCAGTAAAATTTTTGTCTGTCTGTCTGTGAGTTTGTATGTTCCTTATGGAAACAAAAACTATTCGACGGATTTTAACGAAACTTGGCACAATTATTCTTTATACTCCTGGGCAGGTTAAAGTATACTTTTCAGCAGAGTAGTTAAGGGAAATTGTGGGAAAACGGGAGAAGATATTATATTGTTTAAGCTTCCGTCGCGTGTGCAGCCTTATTGGTTAAAGTAGCATAGAAATCATGTATTCATGAAATCATGTAGCAGTTTGCACTTATCTTTAAGTTTAAAAAGTTTACATAATTACCTATTCAATAAAAAAGAATCAGAGAAATCGATAGAGAAACACCGAAATTAAACATGAAATAAGCCATCGCGTTTGGGACTAAAACCAAATCAAACATACATACATATACTCACGGCTATAAATCCCTAGAAGGGATAGCCAGAGCTAAGGAGATAAAAATTCCTCAGCTACTTCTGGATGTTCCATTGGGAACCGTTGGTGAAATAAAGGTTGCTGGTGATGGGTCTCCAACCGCATCGCCCAAAAATCCCTCAAAAGCCCCAATACCGTTAGTCGCATCTTACGTACAGCAACCGGAAGAAATGGGGTAGTGCTATTCTAAGCCAACCCTAAACCAAATCCTTACTAATTAAAAAATTACATCCTATATGGTGCCTGTAGTTGCATCCTACATCGCGGTATGATGTCTTTTTTAGATTGTTATAAATACTTCATAGCGTTTTACTCAACTTCAACTCAACCTGTTCATTAAAGCGCATCCAAAGTCACAAAGCTACACTGTTCAGGAGTGCTATAAATTGCAATAATTGTGCTGAATATCACAAAACTTGAGCAGTGATTGAAGAAACCTCAGAAATTTAAAAAACACCTCTACCCGTGCGAAGCTGAGCCGATCCGATAGTTATTAATGATAAAAGGGATAAAAATATATGGATAAAGAACTTCTATAGGAACTCCAAAAGTAATTTTCCACACAACTTTCCAGAATTTAATACATAATGATTGACAAGCTCTTACCTTTCTTACTCTCTACTCTTTATTGCTTTAAGACCGTGAAAACCTTTATTATTTACTTATGCTCCATTTATTAGTTACTAGTGGATCGGCCCAGCTTCGCACGGGTAGCGTTGTTTTTTAAATATCTGAGGTTTCTTTCTTCAGTCACTGCTCAAGCGTTGTGAAATTTAGCGCAATGTTTTCAATTTATTAAATTTATAGCACTCCCTGAACAGTGTAGTTTGGTGATTTTGAATGCGCTTTTATGAACGGTTCAGTATTTCCGTTTATTAGCAAATTTTGGAATAAAACGCTATGAAGTATTAATTTTAATTAAGATTTATTTATTAATTAAGATTATCCATACTAATATTATAAATGGGAAAGTGAGTTTGTTTGTTTGTTTGTTCCGCTTTCACGCCGTAAATACTGAACCGATTGCTTTGAAATTTTTCAGACGTGTAGTTAGAAGTCTAAATTAAATAATAGGGTACTTTTTATCCCGGAAAAAATATGTTCCCATGGGAAATCAAAAATATTGTTTGCTTACTAAATGCATTGGAGATGGCGCTGTGCATCGTTTAAAACAACGTAAAATATTGTAAACTAATATAAAAATCAAAATTTAGAAGCTTAATGGTACGGTAATGGATCCCCGAAAATAAGGAACTCCCGAGGGATGATGTACTATTTTTTCATCGTATACAATTTTTTTTACATCTACTTATATTGCAAACGAATATTAACATGTAAATTTAGAAGCTAAATGAAACGACGACGATTCCTTGAAACTAAGGAATCCGCAAGAGTTCTCATAGGAACATCAAAAAACCTTAACTCATATATGGCTCAAAATATTGCAGCGATTATTTTTATCATCGATGGAATTCACATCAGACACTTTGTTAATGTTCATTTTGGAAAGATGAAGGGGTTTCATCAATTTAAATGACAAATTTGTTTATCAATAGTAAGACTAATATGAAATAAAGCGTAATAAAAATTTGACACCGCCCCGGTAACGTCTCCGTGGCGTAGCGGTATAACTAACTACTATGAATATTTAATTAGAACTATTATGAATCAATCGTCCCGGGTTCGTATCTCAGGTAATTCAAGCTTTTTGTAAAAAATGTTTTGTTAGCTTAAAATAACACTATATATAATAATAACAAGCACTATCCCTTCAATTTAGCGATTATTTTGGAAGGAGATCCACCATTAATCATCCCTATATTGCCGAGCAATCGCTGCAAGCTCTCCCACTATCACCAACGGTCAGTGTAGGTGGCAGCACCGGGCCGTCGCCGCAGCGCCAAACTACTATTCGTATCTGTTCTTACTAAAGATATTCTCATTTCTGAACATAAAAACTTGGTATATTTGTTTCATGATTCTTATGAACAATTAAAAAGGAATTTTTGGAACTTAACCCCTAACGGGTTGATATAACAAATGAAAGTTAATATAGAGTTTTTTTACATTTTATAATAAAACTTGGTGCGATTGAATTTATGAAATCCATCTATCAATCATTCATGAATATATGCTAACAACCATAAATTCCATAAAAGGGTAACCATAGCTTCGGAGATTCTTCATCCAATTTTGGAAATATATTGATAAAAGATAGGTTAATAAAGGTTGTAAGTGATGGGTCACAAACTGCATCGCCCAACAATCACTTAAAAAGCCTCAATGTCCTTTATGTCATTTACAATGCCCGCGGGATTATAAATATAAAAAACAGAAGTTGAGATAGTGTTTCGGTATTTTGGTATTATGTAAACTGGATGCAAAAAATGAAGTCCACGCGGACGAAGTCGCGGGGCAAAAAGCTAGTTATATATATAAAAAGAAATCATTACGTGATGTAGAATGCAATTACTGGCGCTATCTAGTATGTAATATGTAAATTAGTAACGATTTGGTTTTGGTCACGGGCGTGATGGCTTATATCATGTCTAATTTCGGTGTTTCTCTTCCGATTTCTATAACTCTTTTTTTATTGAATAGGTAATAATGTTACCATTTTTAAATAAGGGATAAATGAGAGCATTATAAACGTAAGTGTAAACAAATATAATCAGAATGCTCCGAACTGCTAAGCTATCAGGAGTTACACGTGTTATTGTGAGTCAACTATAAAAGATAGACATATACTGTTGCAGGAATTTTTTTAGACAATTTTATGTAGAGTATTTCCGTCAAACATGATTTTTATGTAAGATTAACCATTAAGGCTGCACACGCGACGGAAGCTTTAAAAATGGAGTAACTTCTCCCGTTTTCCCGAAATTTCCCAAAATTCCCCTCCACTAATCTGCTGAAAAGGATACCATAACCTGGAGTATGAAAAATAATTGTACCAAGTTTCGTTAAAATCCGTCGAGTAGTTTTTGTTTCCATAAGGAACATACAAACCGACAGACAGACAGACAGACAGACAGACAAAATTTTTACTGATTGCATTTTTGGCATCAGTATCGATCACTAATCACCCCCTGATAGTTATTTTGAAAATATATTTCATGTACAGAATTGACCTCTCTACAGATTTATTATACGTATAGATAATCCCCACATGAGGTTTTCATGAACAAAAAACATTCAAATTATGTGAAAATCTGCGTAAATAAATAATATTCTGTATTCCTAATGCAGAGATTAAAAAAAGGAATATATACCAAAATATTAGTATCGCTTCGCCTGTTTTAAGTCTTAGACAATAATTTTGTTCTCAACTTCGCAACACTAAATCTCTCTAATTGGGAGCATTTTCTCGAGAGCCAGGATAATCCTAGATTAGCCTAGTAAAGTTTGAATTGGGGTCCAAAACCATTTTTTATGAGTTTATTTTGTTTAAAATATATCAACGTATTTAAATGAGCAACGAAAAAAAAAATATTTTTTCCTTTAAGTGTACGGTTAAGTAATTTAGTATATTGGATATTAAGTCTCAGTAGTATTTGTCATGCAGCCTTCTTTTTATTAATTGGTATAGTAAAACATTATGTGCCTACAAAAATACATATACTCATGCGATTATTTCCCATTGGTAGGCAGAGACTATTGATCACCACTTTGTACGATCCTGGCAAACCTCTCTAGCTTCGTTTACATCCATCAATATTTTCTTTTATTCTTTACACGCCTTCGAACGCCTGCTTTTTGAGTACGCTCTCTATTGGGCTCAGGTGTTTGGTGTTTTCTCGTCTGTTTTGTCCTCTACTCACATTACCTTCCACATTGGGTGTAAAAATCTCTTTTACCAATTAAGAAGAAGAAGAAACACATTTATTCGCCATTGTAGGCACAAAAAGAACAAGTAACATATTTTTTTACAATTTTAACAACAATTAAATTAATTATAAAATATAAACAAAAAACATAATCAATAAAAAACATACAAAAATTTTCCATGATTAACTCATCCATTCTCTTTATGTGCCCAAACCACTTTAACATTCCTTTTTCTACCTTTTTGACAAAATAATATTTCACACCAGACCTTTTAAGAGTCACAGTATTTCTCACATCACATATCAGATAGAAGAACTATCACAGAAATACGTGAATCGTTTGATATCAAAAAACAAAACCAAGTAAGTCAACCGATTAAGGGAAAAGTGGGTACTTAAAACAAGCTCCTTATCCAAAGTTCAGTAAACACAATTTTGAGATGTATAATCGGTGTAGTTTTGTGAATAAAGTGTCTTAAAGGATTTACTATTTCTGAAAGGATACGTGCTTAATTGCCTTCATATCACATTTGCTAAATTTGGCACGGTTATAAATTGCACATATTGTTAGAAGGGAACGGCCACGTAAGACGTTTGAAAACCAAGCGAAAGTCATGTATGATAAGAATTTCAAATTTGGCAGAAACAAGAGAGATTTGTCAGGATCGTACAAAGTGGCGATCGATAGTCACTGCCTACTCAAATGGGAACAACAAGCGTGAGTATAAGTAAGTAAGTATATTGAATCATTTACTTTTCAAATTTACTGAGCTTTTAAACATCGTACCGTTTCTACTATAATCGTTTGAAAAGTGTGGTAAAAGGAAGTTAGTCTATATTCGTAGTTTAATTTGGGCTAAATTAATTACAGTTATTTCAAAGCATCATAATATACGAGTATTTCGCCGAAGCCGAGTAATGTTCATGAAATTTTGTTCATGAATGTGAATAAATATGCACCCATGAAAACATTGATAACCGTGATAGCTCAATGGGTAGAACACCCGGTTTTCGTGCAAACGACAAGTATTCAAAGCCCGGGCCGGGCCTACAACAATTTGTCTTATCTAAAGACATATGTGTGGTTAATTTATCATGGTTATGAACGGTGAGGGGAAACATCGCGAGGAAACCCACATGGCTGAGTTGTACTTATATGTCTATGTGTCAGTGTATTCGTACACCTTCACGTGTTAGGCCTGCCCCCTATCACGTGAGTACACTGTCCATCAAAACGTGGGTACTCTGAACACCAGGTGACAAAGTCACATGATGCTCAGAGGTATTAATACCGTTTATGTTTATGAAAACATTATACATCTGAAAAATAACATAGCTGAAAAGACCAAAAAATGTATACATACATTTACTACATTTTACTTAAATGTTTAAATACAGAGTGTCTAAAGTAAACACTATTTTTAATATAATATTAAAGAAATTGAAAGGAAAAACAAAACACAGTTAAAAACTTACTACAATTAAAATGATGTATCAAAGATGAAACTGATTGGTGCCTCCGAGGATGTTTCTATAAAAAATAAAAATTAACACTGTTTATTTTAAAAAACTGTCAGCTCGGCTTTTTATTTAAATACATATTTACGTATGCTTATTACATCAGATTAAATGCTTATACAAATTTATTTTAGACCACCTCTTAATTACGCTAAATATATTTATAATAAAAAAATATAATTATACATACATACATTAACTTTAACTAAATCAAAAATAATAGAAAAAAATAAAAACTGCTTATATTCTAAAAACAATACATTAAATAAATAGAAGAAAGACATGTGCATTTATACATCACAAATACCAAAATGTTTAACATAACATAACATAAACATAAACGTTCACGCCAAATATCCCCGAAGGGGTTGGCAGAGGTACTAATACTTCTGAACATCACGTGACTTTGTCACCTGGTGTTCAGAGTACCCACGTTTTGCATGGACAGTGTACTCACGTGATAGGGGGCAGGCCTATCGCCGTTTTGTACGAATACACTGTCACATGACTAAGTACAACTCAGCCATGTGGGTTTCCTCACGATGTTTTCCCTCACCGTTAACAACCATGATAAATTAACCACACATATGTCTTTAGAAAAGACAAATTGGTGTAGGCCCGACCCAGGATTTGAACACTAGTCGCTTGCACGATAACCGAGTGTTCTACCCACTGGGCTATCACGGTTGCCATGTTAAACTGACTTAAAAAATGATTTAATTTCATATAGGTTCTTCTCGCACCAATAAACAGTTAAAATGTTTAATAGAAAAAAAGTAGAAATACCAAGATTTCACTTATACGCAAGATATTTTATAAAAGATATAAAACAGAGAAATATTTTATTACATATATATATATATATATATATATATATATATATATATATATATATATATATTACTTATATCTTTATCATGCATTGACTGCAGCCGGGTTATCCGGCGCCCCTGGCAACCGGAACATGTGAAAAGCACTTGACTTACGCCCGATTTCTGAATTGAGTATTCCAGCTGAGAACAACTTAAGTATCGTTCTGTCGCATTTAAATCTTAACAACTGAATGAGACAAAACGATACTTAAGTCGTTCTCAGCTTGAATACCCAATTCAGAAATCGGGCGTTAGTTCCTCTGGCTATAATAAATAATAAATTTATTTGCCTAATAGAACAGCCAGCACAGCGATATTTTCTGTCAATTGCTAAACCAGTAACGGAAAAGTTCAATATAAATTTGCTTAACTGTATATAATGCACATTAATGAGCGTTATTATGCTAAGGTTACCACTCTTTCACTTTTCAAAGAATGTGTTTCATGTAACAAAAATACCGAAATAAATGGGTAATCGTTATGGAAGTATGTTATGAGAATCGCGTGATCGCCATAATAGCAAACGTAAATATAAAACTAGCGTCAAGTTCGTTGCCAAGGTTTGTAATAAATTTTCTCATTTTTTGTAAACAGAAATTGCTTTGGCAGTTAATTTACTTCTTGTGTTGTTTTGCTAAAAGAAAGAACAAACATGAACGAGGGGCATGCCAGAAGAAACTAGATACTCTTTTCTCATTTAATTGACACTGGCAAGCTATACATCATCTTATAGGCTGGTTTTTTATTGACATATTTGAATATAGAACACACTTCTTTTATTTTTATTTTTTTTGAATGAGTATCATTTTTCCAAGAATCTGGCGGGAATTCACTTGCAACAATGGAGCTCAGTCGACGTGATTTTGGCGCTATGATTTATCATGACTTTAAAAAAGGTTTAAAGTCTCAAGAATATTTTGAAATTTTGGTTTCTACTTTTGGAGAATCTGCTTGTTCCCGAGTAAAAATATTCAATTGATTTGTTGAATTTAAAAGAGGACGGGGATGTCTCGAAGATGAAACAAAGACAGGACGGCCGCCAACCGCGGTCACGCAAGAAAACGTTAGTGCAGTCGAAAAACTTATTGGCGAAAACCGACGAATTACATATGTAGAGCTAGAGCGAGAACTAGGACTTGAATCAGCAGCAATGCAAATTTCGGAAGGCCACTTGTCTATCTTTACAGATAGAATGCAAATGTTGAAAACGCCTAACTATCACATTATTTAAATCTTTTTGTTCATGAAAACCTCATGTGGGGATTATTACTAATAATTTTTTTATTAATTCGGAAGGCCACTTGTCTATCTTTTCAGATAGAATGCAAATGTTGAAAACGCCTAACTATCACATAATTTAAATCTTTTTGTTCATGAAAACCTCATGTGGGGATTATTACTAATAAATAAAGAATAAATAAAGGAAAGAAAAACTTCGACACAAGCGGGATTCGAACCCGCGACTTCGGTTCTACGCCTTCCGAATTAGTAAAAAATTCGGAGGAAGGAAACGCATACACTACTAAAACGTGTAAAAGAAATAAAGGATAGAATGATTTCGCGCTGGCAGCCATTGCATACGGTAGCTCAATTGGCAAGAGCGACGGGGGCGTAGACCCGAGGTCGCGGGTTCGAATCCCGCCTGTGTCGTAGTTTTTCTTTCCTTTATTTATTAAGAACTAGTGGATCGTCCCAGCTTCGCACGGGTAGCGTTGTTTTTTTAAATATCTGAGGTTTCTTTCTTGAGTCACTGCTCAAGCATTGTGAAATTCAGCGCAATGTTTTCAATTTATTAAATTTATAGCACTCCCTAAACAGTGTAGTTTGGTGATTTTGAATGCGCTTTAATGAACGGTTCAGTATTTCCGTTTAATAGCAAATTTTGGAATAAAACGCTATGAAGTATTTATAAAATTCTAAAAAATTAATCATTACGTTATGTAGGATGCAAATATGTAAATTAGTAAAGATTTGGTTTCGATCACGGGCGCGATGGCTTATTTTATGTATAATTTCGGTGTTTGTCTACCGATTTCTATGATTATTTTTTTATTGAATAGGTAATAATGTTACCTTTTTTAAATTAGGAATGAGTAAGAGGTTTACAAACGTAAGAGTAAACAAATATAATCAGAATGTTCCGAACTGCTAAGCTATCAGGAATTACACGTGTTATTGTGAGTCAACCGTAAGAGATAGACATAAACTGTTGAAGATTTTTTTTTTAGATAATTTTATGAAGAATATTTCCGTCATACATGATTTCTATGTAAGTTTAAACATTAAGGCTGCACACGCGACGGAAGCTTAAAAAATGGAGTAACTTCTCCCGTTTTCCCAAAATTTCCCAAAATTCCCCTTTACTACTCCGCTGGAAAGTATACAAAAACCTGCGCAGGTGTATGAAGAATAATTGTACCAAGTTTCGTCAAAATCCGTCGAGTAGTTTTTGTTTCCATAAGGAACATACAAACCGACAGACAGACAGACAGACAGACAGACAGACAGACAGACAGGCAGACAGACAAAAATTTTACTGATTGAATTTTTGGCATCAGTATCGATCCCTAATCACCACCTGATGGTTATTTTGAAAATATATTTCATGTACAGAATTGACCTCTCTACAGATTTATTATAAGTATAGATATACATTTTTTTAAACGGAAACTATGGAATATTTTTAATAAATAAAGGAAAGAAAAATTTCGACACAGGCGGGATTTCCTTTATTTATTCTTTATTTATTAGTAATAATCCCCACATGAGGTTTTTATGAACAAAAAGATTTAAATTATGGAATATTTTGTTCTGATAAAGTTAAAAGAACCTATTTCAATTAAATTGTGTGTTTTGCTCCCAAATTAAGAGGTAGATTATAATTCACGTGTTTCATTTGATTATGATATCCAAAGTTGATTTCATTTCATGACATGAATAAAAACAGGCGTTAGAATTCATGTCACGAATGGGAGAAGCGAGCGGCGAAATATTAAATGTGATTTATGAGAAGTGTGAGGGTCGCTGTATAAATACACTTTGCTTTAATCCGTTGTAGACATCAGCGTAAACGATAAAAGATATCGTTAGTCACGACATAAACTTACAGCTATTTAGTTTTACTAGGAGCTTTAGGGAACTTTGCACGCCGTTGGTGTTCTATTTTTCGAACGTTTTATGTCCCTAACTTTTCCTCAAAACTCAAATTCAAACGTCGATTCCGTACATCTCCGAAGGGTTGGCAAAGGTGCTAATACTTTTGAAAATCAAGTGACAATATGACAGAGTATCCACTTTCCATTTAGAAATTGCACACACATTATAGGGGGTAGACCTATCGCCGATTTTTACAAATACTACGTTACATGACTTACGACCCATTTCTGGATTGAGTATTCCAGCTGAGAACAACCTAAGTATCGTTCTGTCGCATTGAAATCTGAACCACTGAATGAGACAAAACGATATTTAAATGGTTCTCAGCTTGAATACTCAATTCAGAAATCGGGCGTAAGTACAACTTAGCCTTATTGATAAATTAACAAAGAATATGACTTCAAAAAAGACAAAATGGCAAAAGTGTGACTCGGGTTTCGACCACCCCACCCCTCTCGGCATGAGAGGCAGTGGTGAAACAATAGTCAACCACTTGAGTTTCCTTACAATCTTCGCTTAACTACTATCTACGTTGATAAATAAATCACACGCATGAGTTTACAAAAGAAACATTTGTGTACGCCCAACTCAAGATTTAAACTGTTAACTTTTTGCATTCGAGGTAATGTTTGGTAATTAATCTTTAACATAGACAAGTACAGAGATACGTGTACTTATTAAAGTGCTAGTAATTATCTTAAAAACTATGTTCGATTCACTGAAAATATAAGAAGAAATCTTTATACTTAATTAACATGATTTGACTCCTCAGAAGCGTACCTAACCAACGCCTTAGCATAGAATACTGGCGTCAAGTTATACTACTCAGGATGCTATTCGTTTACTAAAATGCATAATCATCGGTGAGAGAGTTACAAGAGATGATGATGCATGTGTGCCTTTTGAAAGAAGAGGAATGAGGTGGAATGTAAATGAAACCAAAACCATGGCTTTTGAGACAGAGAAAAACGTGACAGAATGCATGATTGAGATTGACGGTAAGAAAGAGGAATACTAGGAACTACTGTAAAATCTATTGAACATACATACATATACTCACGCCATTGGGGTAGGCAGAGACTATGGATCGCCACTTCGTACGATTCTGGCAAACCTCTCTTGCTTCGTCTAAATCCGTCAATCTTTTCATACTTCAAACATCAATCTTTTATCCTTCATACTTCGGACGCCTGCCTTTTTGAGCACACTCCCAATTTGGTCCAAGTGTGTCTTTCGTGGCCGTCCTCTACTAATATTACCTTCCATCTAATCTATTTAAGAAATTGGATATTAAGTCTAATAAATAATAATTATAGTTCTTGTAACTGAATGGCACGGAATTTAGGGTGTGAAGCATGAGACAGGCGCTGATTCAAATCCCAGGTCAGCCTACACCAATTTGGCTTCTCTTATGTCATATGTGTGGTCAATTTGTCATAGTTGTGAACGGTAAGGCAAAACATCGTGAGGAAACCCACACGGGTAATTTGTACTTAAGCAGGTGACAGTTTATTCATACAAAACAGCGATAGGCATGCCTTCTATCAGGTGAGTACTCTTTACAAGCAAAACGTGGGTACTTGGAACACGAGAAGATAATATTAATTATTGTTCAGAAGTATAAGTACGTCTGCCGACCACTTTGGGGATATACGGCGTGAAAGTTTGTGTCATGAGTCTTTGAGATGTTAAGTCATGTGCTCATATGAAAAAAATATATTTAAAAGGTGCGGTGAGAAAGATGATATAAGAAACATAAAATAAAAAAGGAATGATACGATGGTTTGCTCATACAGAGAAAATGTATGATAATAAAGTAATAAAAGTTTTTTTATAAAGCCAATATGGATGGTAATTCCAGTAGAGGACGATCTCGGAGGACTTATATACATAGAGTGGCGATGGATAGTCTCTGCCTATCCATGGGTACTAATCGTGAGTATAAATATGTATGTATGTAAATATATAAAAAATACCCAAAAATTACGGAAAAAAGCTAGTGTCTATAATTACACCTATCAAACTCAAGCCACAACTACAACAAGTTTTGTAAAGAATCAGTCAGTAGAATAGGAAACAAATTTTGTGTAAAATTAAAGTTAATACGCATCATCAATGTTATAATTACAACTGCTTTGAAAAACTAAACAAGGTCAAAAACTAATAAATTATTTACAAAATCCTTGGGAATCAAATTACATGTTGAGTGAGCTATATTTTTTATCATCCATTATTTATAACCACGCACTGGTATCCAGTAAACTACCCAAATCATTGGCTGGGAACTGATCTAATAAATTTAATGTTCAGTCCACAAAGGACCGTATTGTTTCGGGTTTGGGGAATAGAAAAGGTCCGTTCGTTTATTTAGCTGCGTGATATATTTGGTGTTTTAAACATTCCCACATTATTGATTTAGAATTACTATATAACTTTGTGACTGGTAGAACAGAACTGCGTCAGTACTAAGGCTATGATTTATTAAAGTTTGTGAAATTGCACGGCAATATTAATTTAGACGCTAAATCCGTTTAACATTAAACTTAAAATGAACTTCATAGCATTAATAAATATTATTATAGCTCTTTTGCACATGTCTCAAATGAAAAAACACATTTTAAGACAATACAAAAACTGTTAAGTTAGCCAAATTGCGGAGATGGTGTAGGTAATCACTGTTTTTGTCATCAAAACCTCATGTGGGGATTATTACTAATAAATCAAGGATAAATAAAGAAAAGAAAAATTTCGACACTTGCGGGGTTCGATCCCCAACGGTGTCGAAATTTTTATTTCCATTATTTATTACGATTATACAAATCAATGATTCTTGGCTGTACCAAATATCTAGAGATATCAACTGTATAAATATACAATTCATGTTAGTTCAGACTTTTTATTCCTTTAAGATTGTATCTCTCATTTTATGACAAGTGATTGTTTATATGGGACATAACATTGACATCTTCAACATTTTCAAACTACAAATTCAATCATTTATTGAAATAGGTATTAAGAAGCAAAACGAATTGACATCCTTTTTCTATCATCTTGATGATGCATGCAGGAGTAGTTAGTGCAAATTTTATATTTATTATGGTGTTATTAACTGTTGGATGAAATGCAATATTATGATTGTTTCTCTTTTTTTACATCGTTTGTATGCTGTGTAGTGTCGGCTTAGAATAGCACTACCCCATTTCTTCCGGTGGGTGTACGTGTGGAAACAGCAAAGATATACTGGCCAGTACACCCTGCTGTGTACCAACTTATAATTTGTATCTATGCTTAACTCGAAAAACATTTACACTCCGCGATGTAGGAATATGAGTGAGACGCTGCTATGTGCGTTTGAGTCCGCAGTAGTGTGCGCTCTAACATGACTCTCACAGTACTCCCCTCCTAGTCGATACGACGATATCAAAGCTAGGAGGTACCTATAACTAATTACCAAATTCAGTGTGAGCAATGAGGCCGGTGATTGCATGCCTGTAGATGCTCTGCTGAATGAATGGTGTGGTGAGGTAAGCGAGGAATAGAAGTTGCGGGTAGATCGAGAAATGTAGTAGAAAGAAGCGTATGTTCTTATCGAGGGGTCACCACTGTGGAAACAGCAAAGATATACTGGCCAGTACACCCTGCTGTGTACCAACTTATAATTTGTATCTATGCTTAACTCGAAAAACATTTACACTCCGCGATGTAGGAATATGAGTGAGACGCTGCTATGTGCGTTTGAGTCCGCAATAGTGTGCGCTCTAACATGACTCCCACATACGTAAAAGGCGACTAACGGTATTGGGGCTTTTAAGGGATTTTTCGGCGATGCGGTTAGAGACCCATCACCAACAACCTTTATTTTTACCATCTTTTCCCCACTCACATTTCCAAAAGTGGCTGAGGAATTTCTGATTCCTTAGCTCTGGCTACCCCTTCTTGGGTTTTATAGCCGTGAGTATATGTATGTATGTAGTATGTTGTAATTGCGAAAATACTGGAGGGATTGTTTTTCTGTGCCAAATTACTTTTGTCTTTTAGATATTACAACTAACACATATAGATTTAAGTGGGTCAACTATTAGTGTGAATAATACAATAAGAATAATACAATGCAGAGGTTTTAATCGATTTGCCTTCGTCACAATTTCTGTTTCACCAAGATTAAGCCGCTTCTTACATAATATCTCTGTCTAAGTTTAGAGTTTTGTTGTCCGTACATAGTTTTCATATTTTAGCGTATTATACCACAACCAATACAAAACTTCATACAACGATATTTGTAATAAGACCGACAGTTTTACTTGTACTTGTATTCTATAATATTATTTCTGTCATATGTTATAATTTTATTGTGCAATGTAGAGTTTCCTATTTTATATGGTAACCGTGTATGATAGCCATGTAGTGTCGGCTTAGAATAACACTACCCCATTTCTACCCGTGGGTAATCGTAAGAGGCGACTAAGGGTATATGGGCTTTTTAAGTGATTTTTGGGCGATGTGGTTGGAAACCCGTCACCAAAAACATTTATTATTACCATCTTTCCCCCAATCAACTTCAAAAAGTGGCTGAGAAATTCCTCATTCCAAAGCTCTGGCTACCCCGTTAAGGGATTTATAGCCGTGAGTATATGTATGTATGTATGTATGTATGGTAATATAGGGTAGAGAGATATCATATATATTTTAGAATCAAAGTTGAGGAAAAGCTTAAATTTGTGATAAAGATCTTAGCTTATCAAATTTAACTGGCTCTTATCTGGCTTTGCATTCTTTTTAATAACATTGAATATTTTAAAGAAAGAAGGTATATTCGAAAGTGCATATGGAGTTATAAATAAAAATAAAAGAATTTCATCGATACGCTGTTAATATTTTTTACAAAAAAATTAAAGCCAATAAGAATTTAAAATCAATCACAATAATAGCAGACCCTCAAGGCACAATTATCGGGTAATTTTATTTAACACTCGCGCATTATACACTCGTAAAATATACTTTTTAACCACATCTTATTTAAAATAATTTGTAATGTGGTTCTTTGGTCATCTACCGCCTTAATAATTTTTTTCCTTTTTTTTAATTTATTATTTTATAATAATATTAACTATTATTAGTCCCATCATTTATTAGTCATGAATTTTAAAAGCTGCTGTAAAATATTTTTAAATGGTGCATTTTATTGAGTAACCGCTCTACATGTAGGTTTACAATTCTTTACATGCATAAATACATACATATACTCACGACTATAAATTCCTAGTAGGGGTGCCAAAGCTAAGGAATTAGAAATTCCTCAGCCACTTTTGGAAAGTTGAGTGGGAAAAAGATGTTAAAAAAAAGGTTATTGGTAATGGTTCTCCAACCGCATCGCCCAAAAATCCCTTAAATACCCCAATACCGTTTGTCGCCTCTTACGTACACCCACCGGAAGAAATGGGGTAGTGTTATTCTAAGCCGGCACTACAATATACAATTATTTTCTAATTGTAATTATCACAGAACGTAAAATCTTAAATTTACGACTAAAATAAATACACGCAACTAAAATAAGTAACTTCTCACAAACAATAATAAAACTGTCAAATACAATATTAGTTGTTGGATACTTAGTCTTAAAATAATTGAATTTAAAGGAGTTTTGACGTTGTCGTGTTTTGTTTCATGAGATATAATATTATTAGAAATGCGATAGTGAAAGCTGATGTCTGTACTTAGTGGATATGTGGATAGCTTTTGGGTCCGGAGGTCACGAAAGCAACATTTATTTGGTAAATTTATAACCCTATCCTATATAACCCTGGGCATCGTAAGAGGCGACTAAAGCTATGGGGTATTTTAAGGGGTTTTTGGGCGATGCGGTTGGAGAGTCATCACCAAAGATACTGTATTTCTACCATCTGGGCCCGATCAACTTCCAAATGTGGCTGAGGAATATCTAGCTCCAAAGCTCTAGGTACCTCTCTTCATGATTTATGCCCGTGAGTATATGTATTTATGAATGGTATCGATAGGATGGTATCGCTAAAAGTAATAAAATTGTAGTTACTTCGGGGCTTACTCGATTTGTGTAATATGTCATATGTAGGAACAGTCAATCGGATGTCAATAAATACAAGAACAATTATAGTTAAGCTGCATTCAAATCCAAGTACATACAAAATACAGTAGTTGTGGGAATCTGTTCCCAGCGATATGCATATGTCAGCTGCTGAGGCGAAGCAGACACGTCGACGCCCACAGCCTGTTATCGCTAAGATAGTGTTTGACGCTGCATTTTACGATGAAAAGTCGATAATACAAAAAAAACTTGTTTTCTGAATTATTTATGATATTCTTAGCGAACTTATTATGACCATTCAATATATATTTCAGTTCAGCGTGAAGCTGTGATTATAATTATAGTTTCGTAAGATTCCACTCTCTCCATTCTCGTATTAATGGGATAGCCAACTGAGAATGTTAGCCTTGGTTTTGGGTTTCCCATTACGTTGGGTTCCTTTCTTATGGGTTTTGAAATTGACCAATTATAATTTTTATAAAAGGCCTGCCCCATATCACGTGAGTGCACTATCCAGGCAAAACGTGGGTTCTCTGAACACCAGGTGACAATGTCACGTGATGTACAGAAGTATTAGTACCTCTGCCAACCCCTTCGGGGATATTCAGCGTGAACGTCTGAGTCTTTGAGTTGAGTTAATTATTAAAAAAATGTAGGCTTTCAAAATATTCATATACCCGTAAATGTTATACATGCATATAATTAATGCTAGAAATTCTAAAAAGGGTGGCCGGATCGTAAATATCATGTCCTTTCAGTATGAAAATGTACAAATATCAATATCGCTCACAAGCATGCAAGCATTCCATATGTGGGAGCTTGTTATTGGCCTTTTTCTGCCTATGTAAAAAATTCATATTGTAAAAGCTGTAAGCCCAAAGATATTAAAATAAAGTAAAGCATTTGCAATTTGCATATTCGTATCGATAGAACAAAGGACATCCCTACATATTGGTTGTAGTGTGGTGGCATCGGCAAAACCGCGTGCCCTCTGCGCGAGAGATTTAATTGAATTATTCGAATGGATCCAACGTTTCCGTCCTATCGCTCCGGACTGGAACTGGCACGCAGGATATACCAATTGTTACTTGAAAAAGTATATTTATATTAACAACGATAAAAAGGTTAACAATATATTAGAGTATCGATAGACGATTGGCGGTAGATTAGCTCGAGGTAAAAAGTTATGTTGGATCCCTGAAACGCTATTGTAAAATATCGATAGTATACCTAACCCCATTAAGCACTGAAATAATTGTTTGAATTCTAGCAAACAGCTACATAAATTCTAAAATTTTAATATCAATTAAGCCTCTTTCGTTTTTTTTACTAACGATATAATGATCATCGAGGTGGTTCTGGGTGAGGGAAACATCACCAGGTTAGCCACATGACTAAAACTTGTGACGGCATCTATATTTCAGTATTAGCAGAAAGCTTCAAATGACTTGTCATTATCACATACTGTCCAAGACAAATGTGAAAATTCTGGTGATCTGAAAATATCAGGTGATGCACTGAAGATGATTTTCTATGTAATCATTTCTGAGGTACTACCCTTTTAAAGATATACCTCGTAAACATCCTGTTTATAGAATAAATAATTACAAAAAAAAACAGTTATTGTGGTTAAATAAAACGTATTCGTTGTACACAATTAACAAAATTCAAACTATTATAAATAGGGGGAAAAATCATGAAAAAATTTACACTGACAATTTATAATAAAAAAATGGAACCAAATTATAGAAAAAAATTAAGGAAACAGATATGACAAAAGCAAATACAGGTGCATGCTTTAATTAATCGACATTATATCGTATTTTCCCTACAAACTTACATGCAAAACAAACAACAGGTGTCAAGTTGCAATTGTTGACCTTGGGGGTAGTATGCTTGTAGTAACACACACACACTGACACACGTCTTGTTTTACTTAGTTTATGGAATTGAACAAGAACTGCGATTGGTATCCGCGTATGATGTGCACTCCTCAACTGTCAGCTGAATACTGGCTACTAAGGGGCGCCGTTCCGAGTCGCGCGCCGCGATCGAGGGAGCGACCGACCCGCCGACGGTTACCCCGTGTAGCCACACGAAGAAAATAATCGGCCTCTTTTCATTTACTTGAGAAAAACTGTAGGGTAAAGTCGTAACTGAATATTTTCATTTCTTTAGAAATAATTGATTGCTTCCATCTTTTCAATGATCTTATCTCATCGAAGTCGAAGTTGTTTGGATTATCGATGTGGTTTAAATTTCGTTATTAAATTTATGGTCGGTTAATTTCCTCTACGTCTACCGTTGATTAAATTTGATTTGTTTATTTATAATTTACAGTCATTTTATCTACATGGATTTTTATAAAAACAAGCACCCCATCACAGTTCTATAGGTATATTTTCTTTACTTGTTCTGATGAATTTGTATAAAACTTTATACGTAAGAATCCAGAAAAAACATATAAAATACTTACATTATATTTGGTTTATTTTTGGTGGAACAGAGGACCCTGCTTAAGTTTATTAGATTGATGGCATTAAAAAACATTCTACTAATGCGTTGATATCTTAGATTTGTTACACTAACTGCTAGAGGTATATCAGTGAGAATGAGATTAGGGTATATGCCTCATTAGAAGGCACGTTGCACGCTAGATGTACGACTGAAAAGTATTCACGAAGTCAAAAAGACACTATGAATACATTTTACATTTAAAAAATGTTAATGCAATGTATGAAAACAATAGCTTGGTAATATATAATGTATCTTGCGATAGTAATGAAGTCAACTTTCTGAGGTAAATCATTATAAAATATTAGTGTGGTTATCTTAAGCGTCCGCCTATGTGCCGCTGTGTACGTCTATTTGCTTACGACGAAAATAATTAATCTTTGTTTCCCCTAGCCATGTAGGTTCTTACTGAGAGCAACTCTTCAAATGACATCAGACATTTATAAATATTACTTTTAGCTAAAGATGGGCTATCAATTGTTATGAATGAGACATAGTTTTATTTTAGTTTTCTGCATTATATTTAGGTTGCGTATGTTACGCGTAGTTAGCAAAAAATATATCTAGAGCTACATAACAATATTTTCACTCCTTTTTAACATCCCGTATGGTGAAAAGACTAATAAAAAGGTTACGGAATTATAATTTCCGGTAAATGGTCGTCGGCGTCGAATGAAGAGTGAAAAGGGTAAAGAAGCAAATGATTTTATGAAAAGGTAGGTAAAGTCTTTATCATACGAAAGTATTGGCTTGCAAGTCAGATAAAGCCCTTTGGACTTTTGCTAAAGTCTGCTCAAAAGCTCATAAAAATATTGAGTCGCTAAATGTATTTTTTAAGACATATGCCGGGAAACCGTTTAGTAGTGACACTATTTATCACACGATAAAACTAAACATCGTTCAGAAACGGCGCCCTTTCGTCAAAAGAAACGTAATTGATCAGCTAATTGAGCTAGTTAACGGCCATACTCCGTCATGCCCGTTGCATTCATATGAGATCGACAGATGTTTCATATTTTCACCTGCTTCGACCTTTCTTGCAATTTCACTTTGTGGCAATGTGGTATGAAGTATGATAGATAAAATTTCCGTGATACATAACTAAATAAAAGATAAAATAAAATATTTTACAGAAAAGATCCTATTGCCGGTATTAGAACACAAAAAGATCTCACAGACAACCTTTAGATAATAGAATCAATTATATTATAAATTGTTAGGTTGATTTAAAAACATAAGAACTGATCAGCGTAATCCAGGTCTTCCTGTATACCTGAATTTTATCAATGTCTCTCGGGATCTGTATCATGTCCCGCATAAAATGACGTCCAGCAAAATTATAAAAAAGGGGGGACAGAAGGCAACCCTTTACTTCGGCCTCTCTTCACACCAGCTGTAGTGCAACACACCAGGTTAACTGTTAAGCACTAATCTGTAGTGTCTACCATGATACAAAGCTTGAATATTTTTTATTTATTTCAATAAGGGACAGTAACAGAAAATATACTACAAAATATAAATATAATTACAATTTCAAAAAATATTTCATGACTGTTTTCCAAGTAATACTGTACACAACATTAAAAAAACACGATTGAGATTTACACAAATTATCTGATGAATAGTATTAATGTATTATTAAAAATGTTTTATTATTTTATATATTTTTTTATGTATACACTAGCTGACCCGACAGACTTCGTAGTGTAAATTTGCTTATGCCAAACTTCAATCAAGCGTGAATATTTTATTGGTCAAATTTTTCCGGGATAAAAATTATCCTTTGTTATAATTTGGATTCTTATCTAGCATTCTGCTAAATTTCATTTATTTACATGCTGTAATTGAGAAGCCTTAACTCAAACACACAAACATCTAAACATTCACATCTAAAATATTAATAGGATATGTAGGTTAGTTAGTTTAAAAGGTATTAACTTAACTTAAAACTAAAATATTTACAAATTAATGTTGATGATCTTGGAATACATCTGCATCTTCAACAGCACCACCAAGGTTTTTGTACAGGCTCGAAAGTTTTCTCAAAATCGATGAATTTGAGAAAGAGTCCGGTTTGCTATTTTATAAGTTCTTTAATAGGGATGCTCAAAGTAATTCTATGGTCGGTGTCGGAGCGGCCAGGGTAAAATCTAGCTTGTTCATCCCTGAGTAACAAAGTTACTTGGTCCCAAATGTGATTGAGAAGAGCCTTTAATCTTAACATTCAAGGTAGAGTACAAACGACTTATGACTGTCGATTCCACTATGTTCCAAGTTAAATTACAGTGGATCTAATAATAAGGTAAAATTCCCAGTCTATCGCCAAAGTAGTTCACTCAGAGGAGTCAAGAGAGAGAGTAAAATTTTTCCTAGTTTTATTAATGGAAGGAATTAGTTTTAATCAAAATTAACTAGCTTTCGGCTTTTATAATATTAGAATTAAATAGTATCGGTAGTTTTTGGTTGTAATACATACATTAGCATTACCATTCCACCAATTTTTACAGTTCCTCCTTTACCGTCCAGGCTGTACAAATATGGAACGGTCTTCCTGTAGAGGTGCGATTAGCCAAGTCTCTCCCTATTTTCAATAACATGGTAAAAAAACACTTCCTCTCCGAAACACTATAAATATTATTTGTGTTGCATACAAAAGTTTATATTTTCTATTATTATGTCGTAAAATGTATATATGTATTTTATTTAAAATTCTTTATATATATTGCATATGTATTGTATTTATTGAATATTATTTATTTTATGAAATACTATCTGTAAGTGTGTTAGAACTTAATAAATATTTAGTAATATTTAAAATAGATAGACAATAGTTTGATAAATAATTTTAGTTTTTAAGCAAATCAGTTAAATTTATTGGACATCTACCGAACATGTTTTTAATCCAGCAAATCTTTCCATTCATGGGTTGTCTGGAAGAGATCGCTCTTAGTGATAAGACCGCCAGTTGTACTTTAGCTTTTGTACCGATCTTTTTTTTTTGTAATTGTTGTTTTTTTGTAAATGTGCAATAAAGAGTTTTATTATTATTATTATTATTATACTACAATACACTACATTAAAAAACATAAACGATGTTAAATGAACACAATGAAAAACAAAACTTAAAAATCTTAAAACATAAAAAAAAAAATAGGATTTCGATTATGTTTTTTGACAATTTATGTAGGGAAAAATATTTCAGTGAATTGAAAAGAAAAGAAAGAGAGATTTTTATTTGTTGCTGACTAACAAAAAAATACACAGAACATATACAGAAATTACAAAACAGTACAAAATTGATTTTAAAAAGTAAAATAAACAAAATAAAACAAACAAATATAACATAAATTGGTCATGGCTTACGTCAGCAACAAAAGAGCACCTGACTCAGCATTTTGTTGTGAGTTATATTATAACCCACAACACTGATTTTCAGTCAGTACTCTTTCTAACAAGTGATGTCACGGACACTTCACACTGTACTGATCAGTCTATGCAAACTATACAATAAAATAACCAATATATATGTATATTCATTCATTTACATACATGTACATATATATATATATATATATACATACACACACATAGGTACATATATACACATCAATACATAGTATAAAACAAAGTCGCTTTCGCTGTATGTCCGTATGTATGTTTAGATCTTTAAAACTACGCAACGGATTTTGATGCGGTTTTTTTTAATAGATAGAGTGATTCTTAAGGAAGGTTTGTATGTATAATAAATGCATAATATAGTAGAGAAACACTGATAAATTTAAAGGTTTCTAATGTGATGTCGTAAAAAAGCACGTTTTTTTGCGCTTATATTGCAAACGCTGGCTGAACCCTACGAGATAGACCAAAATAATGTACTACAGTATTGTTCACCCTAAAAAGTTCAACAAAAAAGTCCGCGATGGTATATGTCTATCTCTTAGGGATAACCCAGCATAACCATTTTTATTCTTTACTAAAAAATGGTTATTTACGAAGTGATTTTAAACAATACAGCATTAATCCTTATCCAATTAAGTACCTTAAATAAATTGTGCATTTATTATAGATCAATATGCTTTTTACAGCATGTAATTTAAGTGAATATTACCGAAGATATTACAAATTTAAAATGCAGGGTCGTAGTTGTTTGCGCCGGGCGGCGCGTGCCTATAAATAGCGCGTCGATACATGTTTGTATTGGCTAATGACAAAATAATTTTTAACAAAAAGAAAACCGACTTCATAGAAAAACAACCGAAAATAAACAATCTAGTACTAAAAAGTACCAAATAAGTTTTTTTAATTGAATATGAGTACTGTGATTGATACCTTAGCAATTTCTTTATTCCACACGCGTCTGTTCAACCTACCTAAATATTACAATTCTCTTAAATTAATTTGTGAGCCGGTGCCAGCCTCGATGATAATTGATAATAAGAAGTATGTATTTCGCACTTCATATACATGTAAAATATAGGGTATTTTGTAGTTGTAGGGTAAATTGATTTTTGTACGTATTATCATTTAAAACGTTAGGCGATAGATATATATTGTTTAGATTGTAATAATCAGAGATAGATAGCAGGGTGAATTTACTTTTGTTTGTCTGGCACCGACTCAAAAATTAATTTAAGAGAATTGTAATATTTAGGTAGGTTGAACAGACGCGTGTGGAATAAAGAAATTGCTAAGGTATCAATCACAGTACTCATATTCAATTAAAAAAACTTATTTGGTACTTTTTAGTACTAGATTGTTTATTTTCGGTTGTTTTTCTATGAAGTCGGTTTTCTTTTTGTTAAAAATTATTTTATTTTACGAGTTTTAGAGATGGGTAGACCTGGCAAAGATGCCTCTCGGATGAGGAAGCGACAGTTACTGTATTATTCTTCGTATTTCCGGTATTTCTATTATAGTACAATATTAAATAGGCTCAACCATATGTAACCTTACATTGTTCTTAAAATCCTTCGAAAGGCGATGGTCTTCAATTCTACATCTCAAAAAAGACTCAAACGCTCACGCCGAATATCCCTGAAGGGGTAAGCAGAGGTAGTGAATATCACGTGACATTGTCACCTGTTGTTCAGAGTACCCACGATTTATTAGGCAGTGTTCTCACGTTATACAGGGCAGGCCTATCGGCGCGGCGTTTTGAACAAATACACTGTCACATAATTGTGAGTTTCGACATTCCCCTCGATTTCCTGGGATGCCATCATCAGATCCTGGTCTCACGGTACTTTCTCGGTAACAATAACATAACAAAAGAAATGTTTAGTGAACCTGTACTTCTCTTCATAAAAGCTACGAAGAGGAGTATAAATCTATATAGAATGTGGAAAGAACTGTTTCCTAATACCTAGTGATTGAGGATCCACACCTTCTATCATCAGCTCAGCAGCATAACAATATGATTTTCAGAAGCAAATGCCAATATAAGTTCAGCAAATATGTAAAACGCGGTACATTTGCCTATAAAATTTGAGGGTTCCCCTCGATTTCTCCAGGATCCCATCATCAGACCCTGATATCCTCATCATGGTACCAATCCGGGAGTATCTTCTTTCGAATAAAAAATTAATAATCAAAATCGGTTCATAAATGGCAAAGTAATCGGCGAACAAACATAAAAAAAAAAAAAAAAAAAAAAATATACCGGTCGAATTGAGAACACTCCTTTTTTTGAAGTCGGTTAAAAAAAGCTGTGAACGTTGTGTATAAGGACATTTTCTGTAGTAGGTATATTTTGCATTGCACCCGTGCGAAGCCGGGGCGGGTCGCTAGTGTTAAATAAAATATACTAAATTAATAACTGAAATACACGGAAATATAATTATATGAAGTTCACACATAAACAAAAGTAAGTAAACACGATTATACAAAAAGTAGTAAGTATACACACACGATAACACTAAAAAAAACATAAATAAATTTATACCTAAATTGACAGATTAGAACTAGGACTCGGTGCTGGAAAAATTTTGATTTTGAATTGATACAATACGAGTCTTAATTTTGTTCAAAATTGTTATTAGTTCTGCAACAAGAAAATTTTAATTTAATATTGGGTTCCCTTTTTCGGTATTATTGAGTATTAAAAACGAAATTTCATATTTATGTACGTAGTTTCATATTTATGTATGTAAGCAATATTGGCGTTTAAAGTGAATATGTGTTTTTTTCCGAATTCTGGACTTACGCCCGATTTCTAAATGGAGTATACCAGCTGAGAACAACTTAAGTATCGTTCTGTCGCATTGCAATCTTAACAACTGAATGAGACAAAACGATACTTAAGTCGTTCTCAGCTTGAATACTCAATTCAGAAATCGGGCGTTAGCAGTATAAAAATGGTATGTCTCCAGTCACATCGACTACCAATCACTGAAAGAACCCTTATACTTTCAGACGCTTTTAATTTAACTACGGAAAGAAATGGGTGAGTACTATTCTACGCTGACATTGCACAACCTAGTCAGTGATATAATACAGAATGCTTAACCTACTATGTAGGGACTTTACTTAGGGTAGTTAAAATAATTTCGCGAAAACAAAATAATATTCGTGAGCCTATCATAAAACAAACATTATTCTATGACTTCGTTTTACAGAATATTTATGTCCATAGCTGAATAAAATCTGGAAAACAAGGTTTTCTATGTTTTCCTGATTCAGAAAATGTAGTTTATGCTCATTGCCCATACTGTGCAGTGTCAGTTAAGAATGACATACCTGTTAAAACAATGCAACAGCAATGGTTATTACATTGTATTTTTGGTAAAATTTTGGCAAATCACCACAAAATTCCCGAGAATTATTTTATACTTATACTGCCAATACATGCCCCATCCCAAACAGGAAAAAATTGAGATATAAAGTATGTAGGTACTAATGTCCTTATTGACAGAACTTATCTACCCAATAAAAATCTGCTTCATTCCTGAGTGAAATAGATTATTATCATTTTCAATTGAAAAACGACGGCAAATAGTTGTCTATAAAAACGTCGGAGCCACGTGCCATCTCAAGATTACCAACCCCTCTTGATTTCTCGTATTTTCTACAAAACTATATTTCTATGATAGGGGACTACATAGTAGAAATTTAGTTTGTGATGGGTCTCGTTAGTGATGGGTAGCCAACCCTATCGCCCCAAAAACCACTTAAAAAAGCCCCATACATTTAGTCGTCTCAAACGACACCCGGGGGTAGAAAGGGGAAGTGATATTATAAGCTGGCACTATACGGCATGGCATTAATCTTTGTTTGTAACTTATTTTGAAACAAAACAAAACAATACCAAGGGGTGATAAATAACGGACTGAAATAATAAAACTGTTAAATGAATAAAGTTGCTGTCTTGAAATAATGGGCAGTAAATAATTTATGAGGTGATCTGTATCGCTGATCCTCCTGACAGTTTTGTTTTTAGGTCAAGTAGGTATATTGTTAATTATTGTGTGGTCACAAAATTGGTTAAATACTTATCAACTAAATTCAAAATAATTTTTTTCTAAGTAGCCACTCAAAAACATGAAATAACCAGGAACAACATTGCCCAATTATAGTTTTTTATATATGCGATAGATGTTTGATTATTTTTAATATTAAATTTATTCTATAAAATGTATTATCAATGGGTTCGAAGTTGAAACTGGGTATGCCAGTTGAGGAATCGTACACGAAGATAAGATACGTTTGTAAAAGTTAATAGGATTTCAGTAACCATGAACAATATAGAGAAAGCGGTAGAAAGGCTCCACACACATTCATACTCACGGTCATAAGTCCCAAAAATAAATAAAAAGAATAGAAATTCTTCAACCTCTTTTGGAAGTTGAGTGGGGTAAAGATGGTAAAAAAAAGGTCATTGGTGATGTGTCTCCAACCGCAACGCCCATAAATCACTTAGTTACCCCGATATTGATTTGTCGCTTCTTACGAGCAACCATGAGAAGGAATGGGGTAGTGCCATTCTCGACAATTCTTATAATTTTTATTCTAAGCCGACATTACACAGAAAAACAAAAAGGTTCCTTTTCAAATAAAAGCACCCAGTGACCTTCATTATATCATGCGTTAAATTTTGCGTTGCTTACAGACGTAACAAAACATGTTAGCTTCGACTTACATGTTCAAATTTTATTATATGTATATAACATTAGAAAACCAAATGGCTGGTTTTATTTTTCATTTATTTTTAATTATCAATTCCAGCTTTCCAAGGATTTATGTCACGAAACAGATTATAAAACTTTCCATCTTCATAAAGATAACGCAGTTATTGGCGAAAGAAGTTAAAAATCAGTTTAGCTAAGAGAATATCTCATAGGTATTTCATACTTATAGTAAATAAGCATTGTGTATACTATGTATGTTTGTTTGTATTGAAAACTGGTAAAACTATTGCAATTTGAAATCAATAACCACAGTTAGGCCTGTTATCCGTCGGGGTTTTTCCGGATTTGTCCTACGTACGTTTGAATATAGTCAGGGGGCCGTCTTGAAGTGTTTTTTCAAAAGTGGGGACTCTTGGAAGTGAACTCTTTTATTAGATATGATTATATAAATATTTAAAAATATAACGACGTTTTTGTTTCTGATGTCAAAACACTTTTTCAGAGCTTGACGAATAAAATCGCCCAAACGTCCTGAATTAATGCCGTATTTATCCGAGGTTGGCACTTTAGATGATGGTAACCCTAACCTCAGTGGTTAACAGTTATATGTGTTATGTACATACATACATACATACATTCATATACTCACGGCTATAAATCCCTAGAAGGGGTAGCCAGAACTAAGGAATTCGAAATTCCTCAGCCTAGTTTGGAAAGTTGAGTGGGGTAAAGATGGTAAAATAAAGGTTGTTGGTGATGGGTCTCCAACCGCATCTCCCAAAAATCCCTTAAAAGCCCCAACACCGTTAGTCGCCTCTTACGTACACCCACCGGAAGAAATGGGGTAGTGCTATTCTAAGCCGACACTACACAGCAATGTGTTATGTGTTATTGATTATTTAAGTTTTATATCAATTAACTACACTAAGAATAGTGTTGTTTGGCTTACATTATCTTCAACTCTTTTTATATAACAATTAAACCAGCACATATTTCATGGCCCTCCGCTTGGATTTGCAAAGATAGAGTATAATCTTGCCTCTGAAACTTAATATTGATGAGACGAGATCAAGTGCCCTGAATTCCAGATACGCCATGCTGTATTTAGCTATAAGTATACTTGAAGGATTCGACATCTTGAACTTGCAAGTAGAATTATTAAATACTAACTTTTCTTGTTCTTTAGGGTTCATAGCGTATAAAAAAGAAAGTACCAAAAAATTATTTATATGTATTTGGAAAACAAAACACACAAAATTAGCTTCAAATATATAAAAAGATAAAACATTACAGTTAATGCATTATAAGTATAACATTGCCGAATAAGGTCGCATAATATGTTCCGCATGTCGGTACAGTACCTATACAGTAACTGCAGCTGTTTTGTGCTGGTTGTCAGCTAACACCGGTGTATTAAAAAGAGCATATAAGTACATACATACATATAGATACTCACGGCTATAAATCCTTTGAAGGGATAGCCAGAGCTAAGGGATTTGAAATTCCTCAGCCAGTTTTGGAAGTTGCGTAGGGAAAAGATGGTGAAAAAAGGGTTGTTGGTGATAGGTCTCCAACCGCATTGCCTAAAAATCCTATAAAAACCCCAATACCATTAGTCGCTTCTTATGTACACCCACCGGAAGAAATGGAGTAGTGCTATTCTAAGCCAACACTACACAGCAAATAAGTATCGTAGCATATCAGCCAAATTTGCTATTGGTAGAAGTGCTTCAGAAATTATTGCGTCTGGAGTCCTATCTACCCTTTTTAGTATACGGTTGTAGTAGTGACAATTATAATTATAAAGTGTTTAAACGTCTTCCCCCTCGAATGATACGTCCCTACCGAGGGGCTCGAGCCTTCCCTGTTTTTTTAAGGGTAATTTAGCATTAGTCCATCACGCTGCAAATTGCAGACTACTACCGTGATAGTAGCCGGGACCGATGGCTTAACGTGATGATGATTCAAGCCTGCAATATCCATTCAAACTGGGTTAGATCTTACAAATTAAATTTCACCCCCCGGGGATCGAACCCGAGACCTATGCACTTGAAACCAAGCGCTTAACCGCGAGACAACGGAGGCAGTCTCCACTTATAAACACATAAAAAATACGTAAAGTTTGAAAATTTTTTCAAGATCTATATGTAAAGAGGGATAGTATGAAGTCCAGAGTTTGCTGTGTATATTGCAAAGTTAGGTTATTAATGAAGAAGAAGAAAATCTTAAACTCACCACATTCATTAATCATACTAAGCCGTGCTGCGGTCCTCAAAATAATGCTTTTGAAATCTCGCCCTCTATCATATGGGTCATCTATGAAATCTAATAGTAAATGCTCTGAACACCACGTGACTAAACATAGTACCTATGCCACTGATTCAGATATATACGTATTTTTAACTATCTACGTATACTATAGGCTGCGAATCCTGAAAAAGGGGTAAAAAGAAAATTTTGTGGGAAGCGCAGAGAATGATTGTAAAATAAAACATGGTTGTTGGTGAGTTTCCAGCCACATCACCCAATAATCAGTTATAAGCGGCAGAAGACCTAGTCACCTCTAACAAATCCAACGCGAAGAAATGGGTCAGTGCTATTATAAGCCCTAATATAATCTAAAATAAGCACTATGTAGCAAAAAATATACCAATTACATTACAGTTTAAAAGTTCATAACCGTGGATTACAAATTTATAAAGAAACAATTAAGCAAATATTAAGAACAACAACTCGTTGTACTATCTAGTATTTTATTAAAGCTTCAACCTAAACATTAATATGATTTTAATATGTCATTACATTATAAATACATCCCCGATATAGTTATAGACGACACGACGGCATTGTATTGATTTGTGGGAAGTTGGAAATAAAGGCAAAGCTGATACGTGGTTAAACTCGAAGTCAACTAAAGCTATTTTATGTATTTGCACAATCATTTCAAATACGCAACATTGTGCGAATACGTAATATTTGCACAATCATTAATGAATTAAGAACTCAATATGGGGTAAGTTATTCTGAAAGCTTATTATTTTCGCATAAATATAATAGAATAGAATAACTATTATTACACATCAAACACTAATTTACAAAATAAATTATCATACAAATAAAGAATAAATAAAGGAAAGAAAAATTTCGACACAGGCGGGATTCGAACCCGCGACCTCGGGTATACGCCCCGTCGCTCTTGCCAATTGAGCTACCGTGTCAATGGCTGCTAGCGCGAAATTCTTCTATCCTTTTATTCTTTTACACGTTTTAGTAGTGTTTGCGTTTCCTACCTCCGAATTTTTTACTAATTCGGAAGGCCACTTGCCTATCTTTTCAGATAGAATGCAAATGTTGAAAACGCCTAACTATCACATAATTTAAATCTTTTTGTTCATGAAAAGCTCATGTGGGGATTATTACTAATAAATAAAGAATAAATAAAGGAAAGAAAAAATTCGACACAGGCGGGATTCGAACCCGCGACCTCGGGTATACGCCCCCGTCGCTCTTGCCAATTGAGCTACTGTGTCAATGGCTGCCAGGGCGAAATTCTTCTATCCTTTATTTCTTTTACACGTTTTAGTAGTGTTTGCGTTTCCTACCTCCGAATTTTTTACTAATTCGGAAGGCCACTTGTCTATCTTTTCAGATAGAATGCAAATGTTGAAAGCGCCTAACTATCACATAATTTAAATCTTTTTGTTCATGAAAACATCATGTGGGGATTATTACTAATAAATAAAGAATAAATAAAGGAAAGAAAAAATTCGACACGGGCGGGATTCGAACCCGCGACCTCGGGTATACGCCCCCGTCGCTCTTGCCAATTGAGCTACCGTGTCAATGGCTGCTACCGCGAAAATCTTCTATCCTTTTATTCTTTTACACGTTTTAGTAGTGTTTGCGTTTCCTACCTCCGAATTTTTTACTAATTCGGAAGGCCACTTGCCTATCTTTTCAGATAGAATGCAAATGTTGAAAACGCCTAACTATCACATAATTTAAATCTTTTTGTTCATGAAAAGCTCATGTGGGGATTATTACTAATAAATAAAGAATAAATAAAGGAAAGAAAAAATTCGACACAGGCGGGATTCGAACCCGCGACCTCGGGTATACGCCCCCGTCGCTCTTGCCAATTGAGCTACCGTGTCAATGGCTGCCAGCGCGAAATTCTTCTATCCTTTATTTCTTTTACACGTTTAAGTAGTGTTTGCGTTTCCTACCTCCGAATTTTTTACTAATTCGGAAGGCCACTTGTCTATCTTTTCAGATAGAATGCAAATGTTAAAAACGCCTAACTATCACATAATTTAAATCTTTTTGTTCATGAAAACCTCATGTGGGGATTATTACTAATAAATAAAGAATAAATAAAGGAAAGAAAAAATTCGACACGGGCGGGATTCGAACCCGCGACCTCGGGTATACGCCCCCGTCGCTCTTGCCAATTGAGCTACCGTGTCAATGGCTGCCAGCGCGAAATTCTTCTATCCTTTATTTCTTTTACACGTTTAAGTAGTGTTTGCGTTTCCTACCTCCGAATTTTTTACTAATTCGGAAGGCCACTTGTCTATCTTTTCAGATAGAATGCAAATGTTAAAAACGCCTAACTATCACATAATTTAAATCTTTTTGTTCATGAAAACCTCATGTGGGGATTATTACTAATAAATAAAGAATAAAAAAAGGAAAGAAAAAAATCGACACAGGCGGGATTCGAACCCGCGACCTCGGGTATACGCCCCCGTCGCTCTTGCCAATTGAGCTACTGTGTCAATGGCTGCCAGCGCGAAATTCTTCTATCCTTTATTTCTTTTACACGTTTTAGTAGTGTTTGCGTTTCCTACCTCCGAATTTTTTACTAATTCGGAAGGCCACTTGTCTATCTTTTCAGATAGAATGCAAATGTTGAAAACGCCTAACTATCACATAATTTAAATCTTTTTGTTCATGAAAACATCATGTGGGGATTATTACTAATAAATAAAGAATAAATAAAGGAAAGAAAAAATTCGACACGGGCGGGATTCGAACCCGCGACCTCGGGTATACGCCCCCGTCGCTCTTGCCAATTGAGCTACCGTGTCAATGGCTGCTAGCGCGAAAATCTTCTATCCTTTTATTCTTTTACACGTTTTAGTAGTGTTTGCGTTTCCTACCTCCGATTTTTTTACTAATTCTTTATTTATTAGTAATAATCCCCACATGAGGTATTCATGAACAAAAAGATTTAAATTAAATTATCATACAGTTTACAGCGAGGTACAATTGGCGGTCTTATCGCTAATAGCGATCTCTTCCAGACAACCGTTGGAAGGTGAGATCGGTAAATTAGTTATCTGGTTATATAATTTATACATATAATTTAAAAACCAAAGTATTACAGCGCTTCAGTGAGATAGTGTTGTTTCACCAGATCCTTGAACACATTAAGTGACTTAGCCAATCGCACCTCCACAGGAAGTGCGTTCCACAATTGCACATCGTGTACAGAAAAAGAGGCGCCATAGAAATTGGTTGAATGAGAGGGAATAGTTAATTGCTAATTATGTTCTGAACGTAAATTAAGGTTATGGGAAGAAGAGAGGAATTGAAAACGTTCTTTAAGATAAAAATGGGTGGCAGGATTGAACAAGATAGAGTAAAGTAGAGACAAAGTATGTGCATTTCAGCGGAGGCGAATAGGAAGCCACTTAAGTTTAGTACGATAAACAGACACGTGATCATACTTACACAATCAAAAACAAACCTGATGCATAAGTTTTGGAGGCGCTCTAGTTTATTTGGTTGTTCTTCCGTTAAATCAAGATAACAGGTATCAGCGTAATCCAAAATTGGAATGAGTAGAGACTAAGCTTACGCAGTTTTGGTAGCAGTAGGTAGAAAAATACGCAGTCTCCTGAGGGAGCCCGCTGACGCAAGTAATCTTCGGCTTATCAATTCTAATTGGGGTACCCAAGATAAATTGCAATCGATCATAATGCCTAAGTTCCTTACCACAGGGCTAAAAGGGATTGATGTTCCGTCAAATAACACAGGTGGCAGTGATTTGTAATCAACACTAAAAATTATTCGAGAACTACCGACTATTATTATTTGTGATTTATTTGGATTGACTGTTAGCCCATAGGCCTCTCTCCATCGCAAAATGAGCTCCAGATCACCATTAATCAGGCCAATGGAGATATGCAATTGATCAAGATTTTCTTCGATGATGAAGTCGATGAGAAATACTATTAATAAATATAGCAAATAAGAGAGGAGACAACACACCACCCTGTGGAACACCGGCAATCAAATCACACCACGGACAATAAGAATGTTCGATTCGAATGCGCTGCCAATGCCCCTGTAGATAACTACGAAACCAGTCAATGACCGTTGGAGATATGTTAAGAGAACGAAGCAAAGCCAATAATATATCAAAGTCAACAGTATTAAATGCGCTACTAAATTCAAGCAGCGATAGAACAGTAAGTAATCCCTTGTCCATTCCCAAATGTATGTCATCAGCAATTTTAACCAAAGCCGTAACGGTACTGTGGGAAGGGCGGAAACCAGATTCGAAAGGATTAAGTAGATCATTTTTAGTCAGGAAATAATTTAATTGTCTATGTACAAGTCGTTCAAGGACTTTAGAAAAGAAAGGCAGGATAGATATAGGGCGATATTCAGAGAAGGATTTTGGATTAACTTTTTTAGGAATAGGGTGACTTGGGGTTCTTTCCATACCATCGGAAATGATCCTGAGGTTATGGAGTTATTGAGGATATCGGTAATGGTGGGAATTATTATGTCAAGTATAGGCAATATCATTTTACGTCTTATACTATCACCGCCTATTGCGTTTGATGTAAATTGACATAATATCCTTCTTAACATCACAATCGGAGAATTGACAAATATTAAAGGGAGGATAATCCGGAGTTGGAAGTGTGGAAAGAAGGTGCAGAGTTTCAGCTTTTTTAATACCATCAAAGGTAGACGTCGAGGTAAAACAATTAATAAGTGAAGTAAGGAGGTCCAGATCTTTCGGGATTGAATCTTGATAAGACTTTCCAACTCCTAAGGATCTAAGAAACTTCCAGACTTTAGCTGGATCGCCATTCTCAACAGAATCATGAATGTATTGTCGCTGTGCATCCTTATACACCTTATTGCTCAGCCTTATTGTAACATTTAATATTTACAAGGTAGCCTGAATGCAAATTCTGAATCAGGTCTACACTTCTGTGCCTCTTATTTAATTTCATTCACTAAACTCATTTCTTTTCGTGGGTGTAGCAGAGGCGACATAAAGGTTAGGTTTGTTAGGCGACGTGACGTGGTTGGAGAGCAATCACCAACCAACAATTGTTTATGATCTTTTCATTACTCAACTTCTAAAACTGGCTAGATAATTACTGTGTAGTGTCGGCTTAGAATAGCACTACCCCGTTTCTACCGATGGGTGTACGTAAGAGGATTAGGTTAAGGGCGTCCCCCGAAAAGATGAGAACCTTGAAACGGCATTTGGGCTTCCCCCTGCCGTTTCCTCACCTTTAATCAAACTCGTAAAATAAGCCATCTAGTGACTCACTAGTAACTATTATAAATAACCGTAAATTAAGCGCCATCTACGGAAATAGTCTCGTACTACTTTGTAGAATCGCTACGTGCGTATTGATATTACAATTATGTCTCGCTTGGATGAATATAATAATTGAAATAAAAATAACTAAAACAAAAATTTTAATTTCACATAACTATTTTTTATGACACCTTCGGAATATAGGAGGGGAATATGTCGAGAAGAAAACTCGTGATAGTGGGTTTCAGGTGACACCAAGTAAAAGGGGATTATGTTATTCTTAGCCGACACAACAAAGTGTTCGTGGATGGCAGTAGAAATAACGTAACGTGCTATTATCGCAACGTCCAAAAATCACACTTGAATAAAAAATCGGCATAAATTATAAAACAGGAGAAAGCTTTTATCAAATACTACCACTCGCCTCTTATGTACACCCACCGGAAGAAATGGGGTAGTGCTATTCTAAGCCAACACTACACAGCATTAATATATAATTCATAATAATAATTCAAAAATATATACTTGGTTATAGTTTCTTGTTAGAAGGAGACTAATTGAGACTATAAATATGCGTCTTTTGTATTTGTTTATTTATTAATTAGAGGTTTGCTTTTTAAGGGATTTTTGGGCAATGCGGTTGGAGACCCATCACCAACAACCTTTTATTCTACCATCTTTTTCTTACTCAACTTCCAAAAGTGGCTGAGGATTTTTTAATTTCTCAGCTCTGGCTACCCCTTTTAGGGATTTATAGCCGTGAGTATGTATGTTGTTCAAAAGTTTTTTGTTTAATTGGAAATTTTCGATTTTCTGCACATGTTTACTTCCATTATTTAATTTTCCGACGTTATTATAAGGTAAACAATATTTTTAATCTTACTAAAAAGATATGTAAAAACATCACATAAATTTAAAGCAAAAAGATAATAATTGTTTCAGCTGGATTTACAGAACATTAGGATAAAACGAGCGTATTCACAAAACAGAATTATTCGCAGTATTTTTAATCATGCATTTATCATCATAACCGAAACAAAATTATTTTACGTGGAAAGAAATAAACAAAAAGCATGTTCCGGACAGAAGATTTGAACTCACGCCCATATTAACAGCGCATGGCCCCTAATGCGTTAGACCATTTCGTACTTACGAAACAGGGTGAAATTAACGATAATATTACGATTGTTATCAAACTTATAATGTAAAGCAAAACAAGCGACTATGTTGTGCACAACCAAAATAAATTATCTAAAAAGCGCGGGAAGCGGCAAGCAGCTCTATTACAGAAAAATTCGACACAAGCTCTGCGCATGAAGGCTAACAGCCATCTGCCGCCCCGTTCTCCGCACGGGGACCCGCTAAAGATTGACATTGAAATTTAGGAAAAATGCTTTATAACTCCATAATTAGGATGAAAAGACTAAAAATTATTCACACAGATGATAGATTACTCAGTTGTCTACGCAAATATCACGTAATCGATAACATATATGCAGTATTCTGACAGCAATATCAGACTTTACGATAAAAAAGCCCCCCACAAATTATTTTTTTTTCTTAGTCGATTATTATCGAAAACGAAATATGAACCGTCATTATTGAAGAAAAGATATTGAACTTGAACATATATTTTATTTAGAGTGTGATTGTTTCATTGAGCGGATTTCATTGAGTTTGAAAACTACCAAAATCAGTGAAATTTTCGAGGGAGGCCCTTAAGGGAATTTTGAGCGATGCGGCTGGAGACCCATCACCAACAACCTTTACTTTACCGTCCTTTCCCCACTCAATTTTCCAAATGTGGCTGAGGAATTTCTAATTCCTTAGCTCTGGCTACCCCTTCTAGGGATTTATAGCCGTGAGTATATGTATGTATGTATGTATGTATAATTACTGATTCTGAAGGTCTGGCTACCCCTTTTTGTGATTGATTGCCGTAAGTTTTTGTATTATGTCTATTAAACAGATCAAATTAGCCACTAAATACGGTAATATATTGTGATATGGAATACTTACTCGACGATATTATAGTTATTAATATATAACACAGAAATTATATCGAAGAATAAGAAACAAACATACAATGTTGATCGTATATTTGAATAAATATATTGGCCGCAACGGTGATCGAATCAGCCACTATCGGATCAGGAACCAAGACACCTATCAACCAGACCACATACGTCGACAAAATGAACAAGGACTTATAATCTACAATTAAATAAAACTCGGTATTCAATGAAACAAATATATTTTGTTACGAAATTAATTACCAACAAATCCATTTTCAACACGATTTCAAACTTTTATTATAATAGGAAAGTGTGCCTTTTTAAAGTGCCAAATATATGAAAGGTTACTGAAAAAACGTGACATTGCCAACAGAGATCATAGAAAGACAATTTCCAAATTATGAAATTTATCATGGACATAATATTGAGTGCTATGACCACGTTTTCTCAGCACGGTATAATTTTACGCCTAAAGAATACACTACAACACACATATTGCACATTTAGAATTCCATAAAGTGTTTTTGTCTTTTTTATCGTATTTTTTTAAACTTCCGAGACATTTACTATAATTTTGCACATCGATATTAAATTAATTACACACGATAGCTTTAATTTAGATTGTATATTAAACATCCAAAATATTAAACTATATCCTAAGTCTGGACAATGGACAAATTTTGAGAACTTATTGGACACACCTCGCATTAATTTAAGTTAATCTACCAAAATATGATTATAATTCAAACAGAAATATTACCTCAAATTTAATTGCATCACACACGAGCATATCCGAAAATATAACATAACAATAATATTACAAATCAAAATAAACTTTAAAAAGACAATTAATAAAACAATTAAAGTTACTTTGATATCATCAAAATTCTTACAATTCTCTATAAACAATATTGTACTATGTAAAACATAAATTAAGAAACTATATGTTTTACCTAATCTTCATTGGTTAATGTGAAAAAATACAATTATGACAAGACTATTAGATTTCGATACTTAACAAGAGAAATTGTATGATAACATAAAATGCCTCAATATGTTTTTTACCAAACACGTGGCAACTGTATTAATTTAATAACGAAAGATCATGTACGATTTATACGTTGCGAAAGATCAAGCACGATTTATGCGTTTCATCAATTCACTGACAATAAATATTATAAAAGGAATACTAGTTTTTCATAAACAACTATTTAATTTTATTGCGTTGATTGAATTCCAACATCACTTCACTAGTAAGGCCATAAAGAATATTTCAGTATAATAGTGTATATTGCTAACGTTTTACAACGGGTTCTAATCTATTCCTTTCAGCAAAGCTATTATATTTTCCAGGTATGAAATGACATATTTTTCTTCATCATTTCTTTTTTCCGTTACTTTAATTAAAATTTGTCATCTTATCTTACATTCGTTGTGTCGATTTTAGTAATGAAATAAAAATCAAAGGAATTATACAAGTAAAATAGATGCTAGTGTTTACAGTAAAAAGCTATGGATCTTTAACTCCATAAAATATGTATTTGATTCACTGGGTCTGAGCAAAAAACAAATAATAGTATAAAACAAATAATAATAAATATGTATTTGATTCACTGTGTCTGAGCAAAAAACAAATAATAGTTTGACTATTTAAAATTAATTGTGATCACTATAGTATGTTCGGGTATTACATAAAGAGTAAATACAGGTATTGATTAAACATTGTGCTGAATTTTTTGTATCAACTTAAATAAGTTCAACTTCTGTAAAAAACAATAATATCGGTAGCTTTGAAATCAACGCAAGAGTCAGATTAATATATCTTTGCTGAAAAGGATCAGATAAACTATTTTAATTGGAAACTGTATAAATACAAATAATAAGTAACTGTATTAAAATCTGCAGGGATAATTTCATTATGTTGACCAAACGAACCGCTATAACATTAAATATCCAAGGAACTAAATTATAACGCATACTGGTCAAAATAAGCTTAAATTGCGGAGTAAATGCTTTAACTGTATAATTAGTAGTTAACACCTAATTACCACAGGAAAATTATTATGTCGGTTTTTTTTGCTCTTATAATTTCATAATAATGAATTAAATCTGTGTCGCACAATAATAAAATACAAGGCAACAATGATACTAAAAAGATCAAAGTATATGCTTTAAAATTTACGAATTTTTTATAGGGATGATAACGGATATTAAAACATAAATTCAAAATGCGCTGCGTACTATAGTTTTGGAGATTTAGCTGCAGGAATCGTCAATGCTTTATATAATTATATTGTTTGTCTATTCATTTATAACCAAAAAAAACAATAGGTGTAGTTTTTAAGAAATTATTACTGCAGAATTTAATCGCTGTTATTGAATAAATTAACTATAGTATTTAAATATTAAGTAAAGATCTATGCCCACCAAAGAATACACCAGAAGATGTGTAATTTAAAATCTAAGTACTGCTCACATTTTATTTTCATTGAAAAAATTTCATAACAAATCTTCTTGTTCTTTGGTAAAATACATCCATGAATCTGAAGTGTAAGTTTAGAAAAAGATTCAAAACCTATTCCATATAAAATCTGCTGTTTATAATCTGTAACATCTTTAACAACTATGGAAGCTTCAATAAATAAAAAAGTACCTATCTGAAGAACATTTCTATCACATATTCATTACACTTTGTTAGCACCACTCTGTTAATAGACCCCTCTACAGTATCTACACTTACCTCTATATTGTGTAAACTTTTTATTGTATAAAACATTTCAAAACTAAACAAGTTAAAGGTGTTAAAAAATCAATGTATTAGTGCGGTTAAAACTTAAACTTTGTAAGTTTAAAATACATAGAGTTTTGTTTTTAAAACAATGAAAGTAATCTTATCCGTTTAATGTAAATATTTATCATTGACTCAGTATTACAAGCCTACATAAAATTCTATCCAAAAATCAGTCTCCGTTCCTTCCATCCGAGGGCCTTTTCTTTCTGCTGTTCTGACGTTCTGCTTCCAAGTTCTTATAATTATATCACATTAATTGTTCCATTTACCTAGCACATTTATCTCACTAGCTATCTTAGCTTCCATCCATTTTATCAAACTTCGTCAATAACATATTAAATTTACGTAAACGTTGTTTTTGATAACCAAATAATCTTCGAAAGTTCTCTTTATAATATAAATATGAAAATTACAATCAGACAATGTGACACGAGTTTTTATATAGTTAGATATCAAACTTGAAGTAGGATTTAATTGAAATAAATATGTTGAAGGGAAAAGTTTGCGAGCCAGGTTATTTTGTGGTACAAAAACAATGAGCATTTTATTGGACGGATCAATAGATAATGCATTTGGAAAACAAAAACGCCACAAGACTGTGCCTTTATCACTATCGAAAGTATCAAAAGTTTTAACAAATAATTGGTTTATTGTATCCATTTCCCGGCTCTAAAAACATCTCTACTAAATAGACATTAAATTCAAACAAATTTTATGTGATAAGTTATTCAAACAAAAACTAGAACGTGAAAAATCTGGGATCTTTAACAAGTAGGTAATACCTGAGTTTTAAAAACAAGTTATTCATAATAATATTGTAAAACGGTTTCGATAGACTTAAACTAGTCTATTTTATCACATTGGCTGGTTAGCACTCACATATTTACGAATCATTGCTATGCTCGGTATAGTTTCAATTTATCTCTTAATTTTATAATTAAATGAATGGATATAAACAATACCACACCGATTTTATCACTAAGATTTTTTAAATAATGCGATTCCAAAGTTACGTAAGATAGATTAAAGTCACCGAAATGATGAAATATAAAATCGTCTAGCTAATATTCATTCTCTTTTAGATTTTTTTCTATTACTTATGTAACTTTGGACGCATTCGACTTACTCACTATAAGACACTAAATGACACCACAACATCAAGTGACTACTACAAATATAAAAACAGTCAACATCAAATTTCGATTACAATATTAAAATATCTACATTATTCACAATATTAATGCGTTTCATTGTTTGCTTCGATGGTATTGTTGTACAGTAATATTAGAGTTATCAATGCAATAACTAAAACTGATCATTTTATGAAACATTGTGAAATGCAGTCTGCACGCCATGCTGCATATTTTTGGAAATCAAGAGTTATCAATTCTGTGTTTAGAAAACATAGAAAAGGTTCGAACTTTTTTAACATTGGATAGGAGGCAAACTATGTTATCAATGTCTCAGACAGATTGATAACATTAATTATCCTATTAAAACTCTCAATTCATTTATGCTGAACCAAAAAACTTTATATTTTCTAACGAAAAGGAAAGGGCAAAAAGAAAAAAAAGAAGTAATTGAAGGATAAGAAAAAAATGGCCGAAAAGTTCATTTTCAGATAAAATTGAGACAGTTGAATAAAGACCGAAAAAAGTTGCTTCAGATTGAGAACTAATGGTGTGAGTATTACCATGTTTCTTTCAACGTATGATCAGTCTTAGTTTTGCACTGCTTAAGAAAAAGTTTTTAATAAAAATAAAATGTAGAGTATTGCTTCCCATTTCTACTAAATGTTTTTACTAGCTAGATACTTTATATCCCTCTGGCTAATTCTGAATGAAATTATTTATCTAACTCTATATGCTTCTTAAATAATCACACATCTGCTATAATAAATACTTTATATAAATATAAAACGGTGGAGATGTATATAGTTCTTTTAAAATGAACCAGAATTCACGGCATCGCATCAATTGAATTGTTTAAAAACACATAAAAAACACAACTATTATAGATAGTTTTATATATATTTGAACAATCTGAGTTTTGTCAGCGACCAGGTTTGTCTAGAAAACTAAGATCGTTACTATGAAAAATTGGAGGAATAATTCCATATTAACATTACTTAAAAGTGGCACTTTAATATAGTGTATAAAAACGTCGTAAGTAAATCTTACTAACTAACCTTAATTGACAATTTCATTGCATCGTTATAAATATTGAATTATTCTATTGTGTTAAATAATCACGTTTGTGTTTATGCAGCTTATAATTTTACATTAATCGTTGTATCAAATTATTGCAGTTCCTTGGTAAGAAATTGTATCAAAAATATATTTGGACTATTTTCTATGTAGTTGGATGTATATTGAAAATTAATACCAGTTGTAACCAATCATGTTCATTTGACACAAAAGTATCCTGGATTCTGAGAGGTATTAAGGATAAGAGTATTTTATATCACAATTACGGCAGTAACGTTACACATAGTCATGTAGTATTTATTGATGCAGTGAATTCTGGTCATATTTATTAGTAAAACAGCATATATCTGGATATAACCACGAAAGCGATTCACATGGTAAAAATATAATATTCCACACGATACTGCATTGTATATCAATTCAATTCAACAAAATAAGGTCAGAATTGCGATTACGCTATCCGTTGCTGTATTAAATACATAAACAATTATTTTATCTAAATCATTATTTATGCGTATGAGGTATAATAATTTGGCACAGAGAGATTTCTTAAGACTATATACTTTATATCAATATCTAAATAATAACATTCATTTTAAATTTTATTTTAAATTACATAAAACATTTCGATGTTCTAAAACTTGACTGGTCTTAAATCGTACGAATCACAGCTTTTTGCATTCATCTACTTACCTACCTTCTCGACTATCATTTTCCTAAATTTCATTGTTTCTTAGTGGAATGGTGTTCTTAAAAATACCGGTTGTATAAAAATATGGCAAATTAATTACAAATATTTCGTTCAGACCACTTGCCAATTTCAAGTGTGCTCGATGGAGCTGGATAACCCTGTCTGCTAGCTAGAGCAATACGTCGATCAAAACCTTACACAGCACCAACACCAACAATACGATGGAATTCTATTGAGATCGGAGTATTGCGTACAATTTACCAATACTAGACGAAAACCAACGATTTTTTACTTCCATTCATTTATCTGCTATTTCTTCCACGCAGACTAGAGTTACCCTTCAGAAAATATCAATAACTATTGTTAAGTTACCGTTTGTATATCAAATTAGATTTATCTGTTATATTGCTTAAAACACGGACGAATCACGTCTGTCAAATCTTTTGTTAAATATGTATAATAAATATGGAAAATTATTTATAACCTATTTGTTAAAACCGCGTCATCCAAAGGAAAACCTCCATGTAGATTATCTAAATAAACCTGTTTTATATTCACACGATGTAAAGATTAAAAACATTTAAAAAATATTCCTTTACGGTTTCATGTACCGATGAGATAGTGACGGCGTTGTAGTTCAACGGGAGTTGTGGACGTGCGTGGTAAGATGTTTGGAGAGGTAGTCGGCTCTCGCGAAACATTTGCCGCAAGCTTCGCAGTGGTACGGTCGCTCGCCAGTGTGGATTCGAAGATGACGAGTCAAGTCACTCTTGCCCCCGAAAGCCCGGCCGCAGAACAAACAAACGAATGGGCGCTCACCTGTGTGCTTCCGAACGTGCAGCTTAAGATTTTCTTTGGATCTAACGCACTTGCCGCAAAATGGACAAGCGAACTTTCTTTCACGGTCTCTTTGTCGATCGTCGGTCTGCAGAAAACCTAAAAGACCCGAGTGTCCACTGGAGCTATCGTGTTTTGCGCTATCACCTCGTGACTCACTTTCGGAGCTATCTGCGATAGAACTGACGCTAGCAAACGATACAGGTATACGTCTTCTCTCCGTGGGAGATGTTTCTCCATCCTTATTCTGGCCTTCACCCTCAACGCTAGAATTTTTGCAATCAGTTGATTCGTCAACAGTGACAATCGAATCAGAGGCTCCGTTCGAATCTACTGTACTGTCTTGCTCAGCGTCGTGAATCACGTCAATGGGAGGACTTCGAGCATTATCAGTTCTCCTTTTCTTCATAGAAAGATCCATTTCCCCGCAGCGACCGATCAACGTCTCGTCTGTGCTAGACACTTGGTCGATGGCATCCGGTGGTTCAATATTCTTCGTGTGAAGTCTTTCAAGAGTGTGGTTCAGACGATGTTTCTTAAACGATTTGAGATATCGGAACTGCATCCCGCAGACGTCGCATGTGAAAAGTTTATCAGCAGGAAGCCGAGCACGATGGTTTTGCTCGCGATGTTTCACGTAAGCGGATCGGTACCGATAGCTTTGTCCGCATTGTTCGCAGACGAAAGGTTTGTCATCGCCAGGCGTGTGTGAGGCGTGTTGTAATGCTGCGTGTCGTTCTAACAGCCAGGCAGTAGGGAATGTGGCGAGGCAGACTGCGCACCGACGCCGCTGAGGTGGCAGTAGCGCGTTGTCGTACGGCAAGCAGTCGTCGCTGAGATACCGCCGCAGCCGACACGCGTGCAGCGCCAGCAATGGCGGCCACAACGCCGGAACATTGCTCGGACTCGGCACCACCGGCCTACACGACATGTCAACGCACACCTGAAATCGAGAAGGGGTAATTACTTTAGCGTCTATGAATTTTGCGCCTGGAGAATTTTCAAATACATACCTCAAATTAAAATAGGATTTTTTCTTTTTGAATGAAATGAATAAATACAACAGTATAATGATTGTAGAGCTTTTATTTGTCAAAATTGTATTTTTACAGCTATGATATGCTTACATTTGTTTCAAAAGTTACAGTGATCAACAACAGAGAAGGGTCTTCAACTGCCGTCTGTTAAACAATTGACGAAATGTTACACTTTTGATCCTCCATCTTACTGAGACTAATAAAATTGATTCAGGTGTAACAAAAATGTAGATAAGTATTGCTCAGATAAATTATACTACGTATTGATAGTTTTAAGATCAAAACAGCCTACTTAACCTAATATATCAACAATCAATGATAAATAAAACAGTTCAGAAAACTCATCGTTCTGTCATTGTAGAAACAATAGTTAAGCTCTATAAAATAGTGAAACTTATTCTATGTTTTGAACTTGTGCTGGATAATAACTGGATTGTATCAACAAATTGTACCAATATAATAATAATAATAACCTACAGGAACTTAGGGAAATTGCAATATAACTTCAGCATAACACATTGTATTTCACTGAATTCTAAAACAATTGAGTCACAACATACGCATACAGAATGACGTATTATTTGTGACATAACTTAAACGTATCTTAATACTACAAAATAAGTTATTATAAATCTACCACTACATTGGTCGAGACAAGGAATTAACATATTGGATAGTAACATATTTCGCGGAGATCGGAATGCGCTAGCTACGGACTTGACAAACAAAATAAAGATATCTATGAAACGCTCCCTTATTTCACATATCATAACGCAATTTACAATTTTAACCATAAAATTGCATTTTTTTTCACTATTAATTCCCTACATATATAATCCGTGATTTGCAGCCTTATATAAGTCTTGTATAGGCAAGAGGCACTCTAAATATAAAACTGTGGTCACAAATTTATGATATAAAAAATGAACCTACGTTTTGCCTATAATATTCAACACATAATTTTATTCCGTGCTAGTGTTTCCTTAATTTTTAATAAAGATGTTTCTTACTTGAGAATGTTTGTAAGAATTCTGACTGTATTAATTATATATATATATCTGTATGTACGAATCTATTAGAATTAGTTGTAAGTATTAACGCGTGCGGGCTTGCGGTAGTTGGGATGTTAAAATTTGAATAACTGCACTTGGGGTCGTAACTGCTCCTAGTGTATTCTATTTAATGTTGTATATAAAAAATCACTAATATTAAATCGCACTGTCTATATACATGTCAATACATAGAAATATATTCTATCATTATCATTAATCAATAAATAGTACCTCTGAAAGTTAAGGAAACAAAATATCATATTTCAACTGCATTCATGTGCTATCATAAAAAACTATTTCGTTAAAAACTCGTACAAACATGATTATTCGTCACACCGTCAACCATTTATTTATTGCTATAATATTTAATGTATATTGTAAATATTCTTATCTTTCTTAAAATAAGAAGAGGAACATTAATCAAGGTTTAATATTGCTATAAAGTTTGGTAACATTCGACTCCGAAAAATAAAATCGAGTGCAGCTCTTCAAATCGCAACATTCTAGTGTAATCACTATTAATTATTGCTATCGGTATGTGTTTTGAACTATATCTCCGGGAAATAGCGCTACCAATCTATTCCTAATTTGCTTTATACTTTATATCTGTTACTAAAAGTCTGCAACAAAAATCATACAACTGATTTTATCACTGAGCACTATTGTACGACTCTAGACATAAAAAAATCGCTTTATTATATTCGTAGATATTAACAGCTGTTTGATTTTTGTACTCCTTGTTTATATTCAAAATGTATATAAGTGATCGAAGTTTAAAATAAGTGAGTGAAATGTTACAAACTTATGAATAGTGAAATTGTTGAAAACTATAAATTATAAGTGTGATATGCTATAAAGATCGCTGTGTTTCTAATTTTATGAAAAAAATATTGATAAGTTTTGTCTGGAATGCATTTAATGTATTGTTTATGGGACAGAAATAACAGCTAACTATGAAACTTTTCATGATAACTTCAGATAATCTTATCTGCTCACAATATATCATTGGTTTTAGCGCATTGTTCTACTTGATCGGATTTGGGAATAACTCAATAGGTTGTAATTTACTTTTTTATACTTTTAGATAGCCGTGCTATTTATGCCCCACAAATGAACAGTAGCTAGGCTACGAATTTTGCCATATGCATCATATTCCATCGAATAAAAAAAACAGAGAGAGTAACATTCATCGCATATATACGTCATTGTCACAGAATAATAATTTCTGCAACAATAAACTACAATCAAGTACATACTTAATAATCTTGATCCACGTTACATTTCAGCAAAACCGTCTACTTTTAAAAACCTCATCAACACAAACTTGAACCATCGATTGTTTATGATACCCAAACGATATGCATAGCAGAAATACAAAAAGTACTGCTTTGAGCCGAGGAAACGCTATGTCAAATTTAGAATAGGTCTACGCTTTAACTACCTAAAAACTATGAGATCTTAATTTTAATCTATTAGGTCGATTTCTCACGTATTTGCCAATTTTGAGACGTAACAAATGAGACCATATTTTTGCATCAACTATGCCAATAATCATAACAACGGATTAAGTGCAAGGAAATGAATTACCATTATTAGGAGATAAATGTTCTTCAGTTTACAGTAGCTTGTTACAAAGAAAGTGAAATTGCCTACTGGAAGTTAAAACATGCATTTAATTCTAAAATCTTTTAGATATACAATGATATGTTTAATCCAATTCAAATCACGTACCCCAATAAACTTATATTTTAACTACTTAATTTAACGATAATAGTATTCATTGATAAGAAAGACCACTTGAGTATCATAAACATCCGGAGAACAATAAATTCTAGATTAAAGTTTAACTAAGTTATAAACTTCCTTATATACTAAAGTGAGCCAACACACAATCATATCCAAATCAAAGCTTTAAAAATGTTTCAAATACATTATCAACAAAGACTATAACATTTCTTAAAGAAGAGTTTGAAGGGAAGTAACAAGATATGAAAAAACGAATTCGGCGTAACATTCAATGTCTAATAACGATGTATATGCTTGAACTGTATTTAATATTAAACTGTATTTGTGTTTGGTAAAAGTAATCCATTTATTGGTATCCCTGTATTTATATTGAACACAGTGTCTGTGGGCAGGCCAGTCTTAAAAACTGACTAAGAAAAATAACGAATATCATATTATGAAAATACTGTTTCTTATTATTACATTTGTGTTCTAAATTATTACAGACAACAGAATATTTTTGAAACATTTTAATTACATTAAGAAACTTTAACACAGATACGGCCCTGTCAGAATTATAAATATAAATGTTAGTTTTGGACCCATAAGAGGTTATTCTCAAATTGGCAACTCATGACTTTAATGCATTTGTGCCTAAGTTTTAAAACAAGTTATATTGTTTCAAAACTTGTTGTACCAAATTAATTATGATATGAACAAAAACCAATGAGAAATAAATAATGTAAAGCCAAATAGGCCAACTAATTTATATTGATGAAACATACTATTTTCAATTAATGATCTGTAAAGTTATATTTCTATTATAGTTTTAAATAAAATGCTAAATGACTTGTAGTAATGAAAAAAATAATTTTTACCCATTTGTTCCAAAACTAACATTGTACTAAAACAAAACTAAATTTTGTGATTAAACGCAATAGATTCGCAATAGAAAGAATTTTTCCACACAGCCAAGGCCGTATACTGTTTGCGTGAGCTTCTTCCGAACAGAAAGACATACAGATGTTTCAAACCAACATTATAATCTTAAAGCTTTGATTCTCGTGATCACACGAGTATAACATACTTTCCTCAAATTGCCGAAAACAGCTACCGAAGCATAAGTCCTAGTAAATTTCCTAAAAACTCGAATTTACCAAACTATATTTTATTTACATTTTATATGTCATAATATTGCTTTTGAATTACCTTAGAGGGAGCGTGCTTTAGTTATTTTAAAAAATAATATATAATCCTCAAATCCTCTAGTATTACTTTCATTGAGTGCAAATTTTCTATATTACTAAAATATTAATTAAAGCACTCATTTGTCAATCCTTATTCTGGTTTCACCATATCGAATGAAATGAGACTCTACTGTTATAAATATTCAACTTTCTAACCTTTCTAAAATAAATACATTATATTACAAATACTACCAAACAGGTTTACAAAACAAAGCTAAGAATTCAAAAGTAATAAAATGATAAAAATATAACAAGCAGTGTTAGATTCTCACTGAGAATCTCAAGAATACTGCGATTTACATGAAAAATAAAATTTTAGTTAAGGACAAATTATACTATTCTATAAAAATAATAGTAAAAACGAACACTATTTGATTTATCTACCTAACTTTGGCTCTGCCATCTCCTATTAACCCTCACAGGGCTATCAGCATAATATCAAAACTCGTCTCAGCACCAAACCCTCATCTATCTAACAAATATAATAGAACGAATCTAAGAAAAGGTACAGTAAAGAAACATTCGCTCAACCTTCCCTCCCAGAACCTAACGGCGTCACACTTTACTTAATAAGTGAAATATCAAATATTATTCATATCGTTCAGATCACAGTTGCGGCAAATCACATTCTTAAATTATTACAATCATATTGTCTCTCCATTTGTTATTTTCCTAACTCTTCACCATTGACTATTTCCAACAATATCTCATATTATTGGGTGGAACAGTACCGAACCGGAGATGCATGAAGCCATCCCATCCTCATTGATGAGGACTCTCTTCTTCAGTGTCAACGGGACTAGGCGAGAGAAACTTTCGAGCGTATTTCGGGTAATGTGTCTTCTCGTGGGCTTTTAGTATTGTCGATCGGGAAAATGTCTTTCCGCAGAGAACACACCGAAATGGTCTTTCACCTAAAACATTTCAAGAAAATCACTAAACGTCCAACATAAACTTCTAAAGTAAAGAAATAATTGATAGAGGAGTATACTAACCCGTATGTACTCTGCAATGGTCCTTCATATGATGCCTCAATTTGAATGCTTTTCCGCAAAATTCACATTTGAATGGTCTATCGCCAGTATGCACTGGCAGATGAGCTATTAAAGATGATACGTCTGGAAAACTCTTGCCACAAAACTTGCAGAGCACCACATTCCCTTCCACTGGTCCTATATCCAGGTCAATGGGTGTTTCTTCGGGTGGTAATGACATGTAGGTAGGTTCACTAAATGAGCCCATGAGAGGCATCAAAGGGCGACCGAGTATTGCATCTCGGTATTTAAGAGTATCGAGAGTATGCGTCGTAAGAATGTGTCTTGTTAATTTGCTCTGGTGCGGGAACGCCGCGCCGCAGTGAATACAAGGGTACCCTCTGTCCCCTTCATCAACACGACCCCTACCAGGCCCCTCATACTCCTGCAACGACAAAAAAGAACATCAACTTCTTTTCTCTTGTCCCTCTCTCTGACGGGGTCGATAGTGCGTTTATCTATTTCTACATTCTAAATGGAGATGCAATCTCATTAACTTTTAGTTTCTCGCTATCTAATTAAGAAGTTGACGCTCATTTTTGCCCACTAAAGTGCAGGAGATCAAGGAGCCAGGTTTGCAAATGCCTTGTTGCTACAACGCGAGCGCGACACGATTTCGCTAGTATACATGTAAATGGCCAAAGTTTAGGAACCTGCCCAAAATACAATATTAATAAAATGAATGAATAAAAAACGATGGCCAAAAAAATGAAGGTCAACTTCTTGACAGCAAGGCATATTACTCAAATGTCGAACACAGCGTAGCACATTAAATAAGCATGCAGTAAATAAAATAAAACGTCAGGAAACAAAATATGCATTACAGCATAATTACAGTCACTTCAAGCATACAATCAAAAGAACATATATTAGCTACTGATACTTTTC